>CM024754.1:155593757-155802516 GCA_014218235.1 Colocasia esculenta
GAGCAACATCTTTAATATCAAGTCGTAGAGTGTCTACATGTTGCAAAATTCTACAGAATTAATCAATTGGGCCAATTGATGCCTATATTCATTAGGCTCTCCAAAGAAATAAAATGGATGCAAATTAGTGGGACCAGCACGAAGGAGATCTCTCCAATCTGGTACTTCCTCATCATATCAAATCCTGTTGTGACTATAAATAAAGGAAGTTATCATCTGAGCATCATCAATGATACCATGAATATGAGAACTTTGTCTATGTCCTCCATCATTAATCAATGCAATGTGCTGCCATGGAACCCAATAGAGATGTTGTCGCTTTCCATCAAACAACATACTCGCAGCCTTGTAGCTCGCTTCTTATTAAATCACACCTGTACACCGTTCTCTTCACCACTTCTCCACAACTGCATCCATTAGTGTTTAAACAAATAATCTGCTTCTTGATTTGTTAGATGCATCAACAGATTAAAGAAAATAGACCCTTCGCAGCAAACACAAAAAATTTATCATGGATTTTCGGTGTGGTCCCCGTCCAAACCATCACACATAATGGTGCAACCACGTTCTTTCCAAATATTTTTGAAGGTACTCACCATCTTTTCAACTCATCATATTATTCATCAAGCTCAGCATCATAAATGTACTTCCTTGTAGGAGCCTTAAGACCAGGCCCAGCTTCCACAATTGCATCCAAATACTCTGGAAATATGGGCTCTCTGCCGTATGTGCCGGCACATCTGCATGTAAAAAACCATTTGACAATGCCTTTGATTGCACCCTTTGCTGCCTTTGCAGTGGATTTCACTCCTTTCAATGCCTACTTGATTCTGTTGCTTTACAGACCTTGATCTATACATATAATGCTCCATAGGACCCTGTGTACTCCTAGGAAGAGATGTCCTAGAGTCATCTCAGACAAATGGCTCCTGATGTCCCTAAACCCTTTGTCTCTCACCTCCTCCGCATAGAGACGGACTAACACGTGCGCTGCAGTAAACCAGGATCAGGATCAATCATCATCATCCAAAGGAATTGGTTAGATCATAATCTCTACGAATCTGTCTCCAGAAAGCTCATCTTGAAGTTCTTGTTGCTGCTGAGGTGTCAATATTTTTTTGCTTTTTCCCCTTCAGATATGCTTTTATTCATTCTAACTTCCATTGGAAAATTCGGACATTTTGAAACATTCCCAACAATCCCAGCAAGATGGTTTAAGGCGATAAATGCCTCCAAACATCTCCTTTCTACACCAATACATTTGACTTTTTCTTAGATGCATCAAGGAGATACCATGAGCCCAACCAGGATCAATGGCCTGCTCCACCTCTTGCTCTTCATGTTCTGATGGCCATATTCCTATGTAAGAATGCAATGAATTGCACGTAATACACATAATCCCTAATTTTAAACCCTATTTAGGGTTTAATTTGGGAATTTATGAAAAAAAAATCAAGACTATAAATAATGTACATACAAAACTCTAATCAACTCAAATGACCACATTGAACACTCAATTACAATTTATTATTAATGACCTAAAAAATTTATTTTTTAAACCCCTAATTAGGGTTTAATTTGAGAATAAAAAAAAAAAAGATCATGCAATGTAATTGAATGTAATAAAAACTCTAATAAACTAAAATAACTATATTGGACACTCAATTACATAATAATTATATTAAGGACCTAAAATCCCTAAATTTTAAACCTAATTAGGGTCATTGGGGATTTTCAGGGAAAACAGTCCATGTAATGCAATAAGTCTACCACAAATTCTAATCAACTAAAAATAGTTCTATTAAACACTCAATTGCACATTAATTTCATTCATGGACACAAAATGCCTAAGTTTTATACCCTAATTAGGGCTAATTTGGAGATTTAAGAGAATGAGAGTCATAAACATGTTTAAATATGTTATAGATCTATAGCCTATTTAACATTCCTATTTTTCAGATTTTTTTTAAAAAAATAAAAAAATATCACCTCACAAAAGAGAGAGAGGAGAACAGAGAGAGAGGAAGGCGCCGGCGGCGGCGGCTTGCAGTGGCGTTGGCGCCGGCGGCCGGCGGCGACCCTCCTCGGAGCTCCGGCGGCGGCGAGGGTGGCAGCTCCGGCGGGGGGAGGGGGGGGGCAGGGGGCTGGGAAGGGGGGGCTCGGGACTGCGCAGACAGAGGTCTGTCTGCGCAGTCCGTGACCCCTCCTTAAGGAGGGATCCGCGGGATCCGCGGAGACGGGCGAGTCGGGTCGGAGTCGCGCGGACTCGGCGGATCGGGCCCAACTAATGGGACTCCGCAGATCCTGGCCACTTCCCCCGCCAAGTCGGGTCGCAGGGCGCCGACCCGACTCCAACTCTGGTGGCTCCGTGTCGACCCAGGCGACTTTGCCATCCATGACTGGGTGTGCCGGTGCTGAGCCAAAGAACCCCAGCTGGCCAACATCTGGAAAATGCACCTGTGCAGTGTAGCCGCGGGGAAAACTGGGCTAATGGAAACTGCATGTCCCCATCATGCCATCGCGACCGGCCAGGATGGCCTGCTCCAACTGAACCCGCTCGGCTACCAGAAGCTCGGCGGGGCCCCCCAGTTGACAGGGACGAAGTCCTAAACAAATGAAAGCAAGTGCTCATCCAAAGGGAAGTGCCTGGGATAGTCATCCCCCTCGGGTAGCAATAGACCAGCCCCGAGTGGTCTAGCCGGCTCACGTCCACCAAGCCTTCGGATGGTGAAGGCTCCTCCAGTGGGCTCGAGCAGGTGTCCTGAGGCCTCATCAGGACATGGAAGCCCTCCTTCCTATGGGGTGGGGAATGAAGGACGGCATCGGATCATCGTCCGCCGGACGGTACCTGCCGGCGCGTGCGACGCCTACTGCTCTCCCCGCGGTGCTTCGTGGAGCGCGGGCATCGTCAAACCCTGCGATACAAAAAGTTCAACTGTCAGGAATAAAAGACGCGACAACAAGATAGACAAACACAAGTGCGGAAGAAGAAACGCATTTGGAATCGGGCCACGGGATACCCGACGTCCCTCGTCTCCGACGGATATCCGTGGGGGGCATTTGTTGAACCCGAAAAAATATCGGGGTGTGGACAAGCCCGGGCCACAAATACCCCGGAAAGCGGCAAAGGACCCGGGAAATAAACCTGGCCTCACGCTTGAACACCTGAGATAAACGGGTGGAGTTTCATGTCAACCGGAGCGATCTGGAGGCGTGGCGTCCTAAAGGTCCGTCGACGGCAAAACGTAAACCCCGGACAGTCGAAACTCGGTGGTGGACCGGCGTTCGAAGGTACGCACAACTCGATGAGTCCGGGAAAGCCAAATGCACGTGTCCCCCGAAAACGGGAACAAACGCTCGTGGAACGGGCGAAAACGCACGTCGGATGCATGCTGGATACACGGCGGCGCACGTGCATATGAGCCCTGCGCGTGCCAAGGATAGACCAACATAAAATCCCAGAGCTCTACTGTGAAGAGGCAGTGAGAAAATGCTCCAAAGGATGGGAGGCCCACTGTTTTTATAGGCAGGCCAGGGAGATGAGGCGGACAGGAGGGGCCATCCGCGCCGGACCAGCGCGGGACCCCCGCCGAACCGGCGCGGGGGGGCCAACCCAGGCGAACCGGCGTGGTGGGGACCCCGCTGGACCAGCGCGGGGGCCAACCCGCTGAACCGGCGCGGGGGCAACCCCGCCACACCGGCCCGCGAGGGTCACCCCCGCCGGCGGGCGCAGGTTCCACCAGCGCCGGACCAGCGCGGGTGCCACCCGCGCCGGACCGGCACGGGGTGAGCCCCTGGTCTGGCGCCCCTTTGGCCCCCTGATCCGGCGCCATGCGCGCCGCTTTGGCCCTGGTCCGGCGCCCCTTTCGGGCCCCTGGTCCGGCGCCCTACGCGGCCCTGGTCTGCCTTGGCCCTCGAAACTGGGGCCTGCTGGTCTGGCGGACCTCCGCTCTCGGCCCAGCGCACGAGGAAAGAAGAGCATCACACCCCGCGGGGCGTGTACCCCCGCCGGGCCGCCCTTCAGCTCCTCCTATAAATAGAGGGGCAGCCCTCCATTCCCCACATGCTCAAAACCCCCCGGGAAGGTCGGAGAAGCCCTACTTGCGAGAGCTCTCGTTTCCCTCTAAGTTCCCGGTCGTTCGGCGTTCGTGGGATCATTCCGTCTGTGCCTCACTCGCCGGAAGCTTGCCGCCGGTGCCAAGACACTGCAGGTCACTATACAAACCCCAGCATTTGGCAGTGATGTATAAGTCCTCCCGTGTTAGAAAACGACATGCGTAGAGGCAAGTTTGTCCGACGAGGTACAAAAACCCTGTCGTCGACATAAATGGAATGTCGTGATATATAAGCGACCGATGGAGGCACAAATACCCCATTGTGAGCGCGCATGGCTCGACATGTTTACGAAGGTCCGATGGAGGCAAAAATACCCCATTGTGAGCATGCATGGCTTGACATGGTTAGAAGGTCCGATGAGGCACAATACCCATTGTGATGCGCGTGATTTGGACATGTTTATGAAGGCCCAACGGGGCATAAAAACACTCCGTTACAAGCGTAAATTGTAAACATCATATTGTGTAATGTCCGGCGGAGGCACAAACGCCTCGTCGTCGACGTGCGTTGTAAATGACATATTGTATAAAGCCTAATGGAGGTATAAATACCCAATTAAGGCGCAAATGTAAATGTCATGAATGATTTGAGTATATATGTGGAAATTTATTTCGTCATCTATTTCTTTAAATCTCGGCACAAGGTCTTTTGATAAACGTATCGCATCGAAGGTGTTCAAGTGTTATACTCGATGTAAATGAAAATAACGACTCGGTCGGTGGGAACGGTCCAGTACACGACCACTCCAATCGCCCTGAAAATACGAGCGCCGCGGAAAAATAAATAAATGAAATGAAATTCAGGGCATTAGGGTTACACCCAATGCTCCTCATAAAATATCTTTGTCTGTTTCTTGTAAATATTCTGGCACGCCCGCAGCGAGAGAGAGAAAAAAAAATATAATATATATATATATAAAAGCCTCTAAGCGAAAGCATCGGAGGTATTTTAAAAAAGATAAAATCCGCGTTCCAACACTGTCTCTCTCAATTATTCCAAACTTTCTATAACACTAATCACATTATCTGTCACGTCCCGTCATTTAGTATATCTATAAATGTCGGAACGTGAACGCAAGAGGGATCAAGAGTAAAATTTAAACTAATGAGCAAAAATTTGCTCAGAAGCTCTACTAAATAAAATTTTACAGCTGTCGTTCTAAGAATATTACAACATTTCCAGTTACAATCTCAACAGTAAAATGTTGTCAAGGATGGTCTCTCCACACACAAATCCCCGAAGTTCCCGCCCTTCTAGAACTGTAGATACCTGAAAAGTGGGATTGGTGAGCTAACTAGCCCAGTAGGATTCAAATTCTCAAATCAAAGGATAAAGGTATGATGATCAAGGAAAAAAGACTTGAATGATGTCAAGATGAACAAACAAGTATCTTATCACGATAATGAAATTGGAACAGTGGTACTGAATTACAAAACGTGCTCAGGAATTCACAGTAAATCTCATAATCTAGCTCATATATTATTCTCACAGGAAAATATCATGATGACTATAATCAAACAGGTATTGATGCAATGCCAAACATCTCGGTGTCCTCAATTCCCTCGCACGTCCACTGACAAATTTGCCCCTGCGCGGCCACTGACACATTGCCCCCGCGCAGCCACTAACAATCAGACATATTTTCACACACACAAGTATGATATGATGACTAATCAAACACGAACTGATGTATGTCAACATCCACGTTGTCCTTATCACCCCTGCGCGGCCACTGATGAATTCGCGTGCTCCCCCCAGGACTGAACCAGCCCTATATGCAAGGCATAATAATCATGTGGGGTCCAAGGACACAATAAATGTCATCATCATTAGTTTATCATGTCTCACAAAAGGTTCAAGCCTTTGAACTCTCAAGACATCAGGTTATATGAACTCAGTTACCGAAGACAGAAGAATGGACCAACGGAGTACCATTCGTAGTTGACGACTTCAAGGATAATTCAATGGTGAGTAAGGTATCCCAAGTGGGTGATCTTTACAGTAGAATAACAGTAAAATATCAAAGTAAATAAGAGGGTAACTGG
The DNA here is from genome assembly GCA_014218235.1 of Colocasia esculenta. Lineage (NCBI taxonomy): Eukaryota > Viridiplantae > Streptophyta > Magnoliopsida > Alismatales > Araceae > Colocasia > Colocasia esculenta. The sequence continues at coordinate 155,599,919 of CM024754.1, forward strand.
TGTAGGCTATTAGGATGAACTTTTAGCAAGGATTCGCACATGAAAAAGTGCGGAATTCAAATCAGGATTGTAGCTGTAGACAACAGGAAGGGGCTGTCGACAGATAGCAGCAGACAGAGCTCAGGATTTCTGGTTCTGTGGGTATCTGTCAACAGCAAGGGGCTGGCTGTCGACAACTAGCTATAGTCCTGAAATCTGAGCTCAGAAAGACATGCGCCTGTCGACAGCTTGGCGGCTGTCGACAGTGTAGCAGTAAAACTTCCAATAAGGACTTTAAATCTATCTAAACACCCTAATTTTGAACCTAGGAACCAAGGCATGTTTATATCAATTAGAAGAGTCAAATTGTAGTTCTCATAGTGGTTAAGCTAAACAAAGGGATTGAACAGAAGACTTATAACTCAACTTGGCTAGCTAGAAAACTTAATATAGTGTAGTAATGGAGCATAGTCTTGATACGATGGTTTTGGAAAAATTCTTACAAGATGAACACTAAATCACAAAGTGTTTCATGGATCTAAATCAAGACTTGAAGTATCAACCATCTAAACAGAAATTGTCACACTGTTCAAGGGTATTAGACTTCTAATAGAATCCTATATAATGAACATAGATCAAGGGTGAAAAAGAAAACAAATTCTTGATCTCACAGTGAAACAAAGATCTTCTCTCCTAACATAAAGGTGTTTATCACAACTAAAAGTAGAACAGGGAAGTTACAAGTATAGCACCGGATAAACTCGGTCGTCCTCAGTCACAACTACAACATCAAGGTCACTTGATAGTTCACGCGAATCAGATAAATCAGCGTGGAAACTTCAGATACTAGGACAATAATGGAGATGAATCCTATTCACAGGTGGCTAGAAGTTTAGAAAAATGGAGTAGTGGAACATGGCTCATCTAGACAATATTTGCTTGCAACTAGCAATGAGACTTCTACAAACACTTGCTAAAACAGGTTTACAGGAATGAACATGTAGTTCTAAGATCGTTTACAATATTAGAGGTAATAGTTCATGGTTATACCTCTAGACATGAGGTTCTTTAGCAAGAATAGGAGACAAGATTAAAAAAAGGAAGAGAGAATGAATCCTACCTATTTTGATTAGTACAAATCCTTCCGGCGTTGATTTCCCCAAGAACACAACATGTAGCAGATGAAGAAGTAACCACAAATAGGGAAAGAAACAGGTGAAGCTTGTTGTCGTTGCTGCAACCACCTCCAGGTCTACTTCACAGCCACACATGCAGCAGCTCCAGCAACGGCTCGAACAGGTACCCAAGGTGCGCAAAAGTAGAACTATCACTCATCAACTACTCTCCCAGCATGAGATCTTGCAGTCACAGTTGCAGCATAATAGGGGAAAGAGTTGGAAAGGTGGGTACGTAGCCTGATGGGAGTTATTTATAACCCAATGGCTTTGCCATGCACAATGGCACGTTAACCGACCAGGTGTTGGGAGTAAACCTCATTTCACCACCCTCAGACACCTAGCACATGCACATTCTACAAGTTACACATGGTAACTATCGTGTTACCATTTCCCTTAAGTGTGCTGGCCTTCCAAGGCCTCACACGTAAGTGCCCAAAAATTCCCAGAAAAATGGCCACCGTAATGGGCCTAAAATTCAGCGGGCCAATAAACACTATGTAAACATATCCAATGGTATCCATTTATCTTAAAATTTCAACCATAAGCTATTGTGATAATTTACAAATATGGTGATTTATTTAATTTTTAGATTTTATTTACACAGGTGAAAAATCCCCCGAAAAATGGTCGCGTCGACTTAATCCTGAAATCCGTACATCGAAAAATTCAGATATTTATTCTGAGATCTCCACATTTTTCTGGAAATTATGGTGTTCTCGGATTTTTATCCCGTTATAGTTTTTCGAGTGTCACCCTGTGGGAGCGCGCACCTCTGTGTACGACACTGGGGTAACGTATGTTACCATTAATTAAACCCAAATTCTAATTATTTCATTTAAGACAATACTAATATATAATAACCACATTATTAATATTTTCTTAACACTTTAAATTTTTTGGGACGTTACATTATCACCCAGGCTGTTTCGTTAATACTTACTAACACAAATCTTGAACACTACAATACCTCTGCCAAGATCCCCAACCACAATTCTTAACACATACCATTCCTCATTAATAATACTTCTCCTATTGCTGTCCCATCACACTAACACCTTATACCTGTCTCAGTCAAGACTATACCTTGTCAACTCTATACCTTGCTAACACATATCAGACATATCCTTCTCAGAACACTACTCTACCTTTCCTGATTATCATAGCCAAATTCACTAATCTCTTTTCAATTTCTATAACTGAAAACCTTTAAAAACCACACTTTAACTGCAACTGGCACACAATGCAGCCTCTCAACTTATACCACTAATCTCATCATTTCTCTGCCATTACTAACAACTGCCCGGTGCAAGCAATCAACCACATTTCACAAACTAGATTTCCTCTAACCACATCTTTCCTCAGCTACTACCAACAACTGCCTTACTTATAAAACAACACACAATTCACATGACAAAACTTATGTGAAAACCACTTTAAACCACATAAAACCACAGACTTACTACCAGCAGTGGACATTAAACTATGTCTTGGGACATTGTAATCTCTATATCTTTTTATATTCTAACTGGACCATTGCTCTGATACCAACTGTGACGGCCCTGGATATTAATGCCTAATAAGGCTCCATATCCAGATCCAGTAAGAATATAAAAGAATATAAAAGACAACCACAACAGTATAAGACACAAGAAAGTACATATGCTCATACCTGTATATAACAATTTACAACTGTCCCAATACATTATTACTTGTCCAATTAAAAGAGTACAACTACCTGGGGCATATCCTTAGGGAGCACAAGCTCACACAACACGACTAACTCTACTGGTGGTGGTACAAGTCTGCCACAACACCTCCTCAAGCCACACAAACGGCAAGCCCTGAAAAGAACTGTAGGGGAGTGAGCCTCAACAAGTCACAGACTCAGTAGGGACCACCCAAAACAACACACAACACCGAAGAGAGGGTCTCACTAGCAACACCGATAGCCAAACCATATCATGCTCACATCAAGTATAATTAATAACACTAAACACAATTACATCAGCTAATACCAATCTCAGAAAGGAAGAGGGACAACAGGACTAGCACAGCACCACTAGCCCGCTAAACAACTGTAGTGCCTGCCTAGGCCACAAGCCTCACAGGCAAATCATTACAACAACTGGTCGCTGAAGCTACAAGCTTCACAGGCAACCTACCCACGTAAGGTACAGGACTGACATCAGCTAGCCAATCCACCTCACACCAACACCTCACACCAAAACATAATCGGAACTTACTCAGAGACGACTAAAAGCACAACACGTGGAAGGTCACTTCACAGACCTCCACAGAACACCAGTCCACCTCAACACCTAAAGGGACTGGAACACAAAGTACCACAACACAAAACTAACCACAAAGGGTACAGGTACCTACTATCACGAGGTACCACCACGGATCCACAACTAGTATCGTGCCACCACCAGGGCATACCACAACGGGTAAAACCTCAACCAACCAGTCACACACACAAGCCACCACCAGTGGCAAAGTACGAGTCGGAAAGGAACGACGCCACCACACGGGAACGGACTACTGGTTCATGGCGCCAATATCCAACCCGGACAACACAACACAAGAACTACCTCTCAGTCTCGCAGTCACGGACGAAAGGTCCAACTACCACTCCACAACCACACAGTAAGGTCAAAGAACAGTGGAGACCAACCAACACCACACCTGCAGACCACACAGCTGCAGGCCCATGCCTGGCACCTTTAGGGACTCTGGCCCGAGCTCCCTAAAGTGAGACACTGGAAACACAGGACTAGCTGGGGCCCAGTATGTCTACTGGTGTCCGTACCCCCAACCACGAGTGCGCTACAAGCGACTAAACAAAAACTCTCACTAGTCGCTGTCCCACTGTCGTCTTTCTCTCAGCCGGACGTACAACTCAAACACAGGAGTGAGGGTGTCCAGGACAGACGACACAAACCTCGACGGTACACACAGTATCGGGACAAACCCCGAGCACTAACGAGCCTGACTCACACAAAACCTGGGGTACCCGACTAGAGAGGTATTCCGGAATAGGCGCTGGACCACCACACTCGGCAATGCTCAAACCACAATACTTACACATATTATCTTTATTACAAACCACGGTACACATGTGAGGAATAGCTTGTCCCGGTCACTCTGTGACCCACAAGCTAGCCTACATAGACGCATACATAAATTACCTTAACCAGTAATAACTTGACATGTCATTGGTCACGAGGTGACCTCCATGGCTGCATTAAGCTCATTACACAATAACCACTTAATAATCATACTCACACTTTACCAATTAAACCATCTTAAATAAATAATCTATAATAAACATTAAAGGACCAAGGCTAGGTTCACACTGGAACCTCACTGCCCAGTCACCACAAACCAATCATATATATACCGCTCAAACCATACAAACTGTTTGTCAACACATAAACAACACGTCCACCACATGGACGACACGCTTAATGAGCGCTACAGGTGCCAGTGCACCATTCACACCAACAATGCACATAAGACATCGATAGCCAAATAATCGTACCGTTTAAAATATGCACAACAAGACCTCTCGGCTTAGGTCGCGACGTGGGGTAATGTCGCCTTCAGAACGCAACACCCCGATATGTCGCGTTCAAGAACCTGAACGCGACGGGTCGGCCTGTCGCATTCAGAACGCAACAGGGGGTTCCGTCGCCTTCACAGGCAGAAACCCTAATCCGGGATGCTCTCCTCGGATAACCCCCACAAGCCATACAAACCACGCTTAATTCTCATTTTTCATGCTTAATGATTGCCCTAGCATGATATCTACTATTTATAAAGCAATAAATAGTCCAAACATGCATCATATGCGATCCATGCAACGAAACTAGGTGGGATCTCCCTACCTTCGCGAAGAACACGCAAACCAACCATGGCACGACGTCTCCCCTGCTCCATGCAACGTCCTCGCGGCGAGAGCGCGCTGAAAACCACTCCGAAATGCCGAACCGCCCAGAAATCTGCCGCAGCAGCCTCCCCTGGCCGAGCAGAGCTTGTGAAAGCTCTGTTCGGCCGACCTTGCATAAAAATGCATCACAGTTGAGAATGCGACGTACACCTCCGTCGCGACCTGAACGCGACGGAGTAGGGCGTCGCCTTCTCAAGGTCGACGTCAGCATGCCACCCAGCCTGCGACACGCGGCGCGCATGCAGACGAGGACCGCATCTCGGTCGGCAAGCAGAACGCGACCACCAGGGCCGTCGCGTTCAGAACGTGACGCACACCCCTGTCGCGTTCGCAGGCAGAAAACCTGTGAGCACTTTGGGCCCAATCTGCCGGCCCACAAAACCTTACAACCGGCGAAAACACCTAAAACATAGACTAATGGGCCACACACTGCCACCAAACCCACTAAGCAAGAATCTGCGAAGATCCGAAAAACGCGCGACGTTACAGTTGCAGAAGGGGTTAGAGCGCGTGCCATGATGACTGTGACCATGGCAGTAGGTGGCAGATGACGGGGGCTCAGGGTGCTTGCAATGGTAGCCATGACTAGGGGGTTGTTGAACGGTAAAAGTGTGACATGTTCATGTCAGTAAAAATTACAGAATCCATCAGATAATGGTCCGGTGACTTGGCTATTTGAAGCCTATTTTCGGCGGGCAATTGTTCAAGTCATGGATATGATAATAGGGGTCGTTGAGCCATGAAGATTAAATGCTGGTTATTAACGGGCCTGATTCCAATACATTATCAACAGCCTGCTCAGAGGCCAAATCAGTTGTGATTTAAAATGACCCCAAGGTTATTTAAGTTACAAACTTATCAGTGGGATTCTTCCCCAAAGTTCGATAGGGGAGTTCCAGCCCTTAAAGTGGCGCTCGGATTCCCGGTTAAATTGAAAGTACAAAGAGAATATGTCTCCGTCCAGAGTACAAGCGCGGAAGAAATCCGGCAGCACAAGGTCTATAGACCGAGTACGAAGGACAAGTACAAAGAACAAGCGCGAGGAAGAACTCCGAGGCTTGCAAAGGCACCCTCCGATCGGGTAGAACTCCGAGAAGTCGGGCAGAACTCCGAGAGAGGAAGAAAAACTCCAACACTTGGGCAAGATGGCCTTGTAAATGAGGGTGTGGGGGGGTATTTATAGACAAAACCCCCCTCCCCTCCCTCTCTTTCCATCGGTTAGGAATCCCCTAACCGATGGTGACCTCAAGATGAGGTCACTATCGGTTAAGGGGATTCCCCTTCAACCGATGGTGATTCATCATCGGTTGGGGGGATTTCCCCCAACCGATGGTGACCTCATCATGAGGTCACCATCGGTTAGGGGACCCCAACCGATGGTGACCTCAAATGAGGTCACCATCGGTTAAGGGGACAGTCCCCTAACCGATGGTGATTCACCATCGGTTGGCCACCCAACCGATGGTGACCTCATCATTGAGGTCACCATCGGTTAAGGGGTGTTGGCCCCTTAACCGATGGTGATTCACCATCGGTTAGGGGCCTAACCGATGGTGACCTCATCCGAGATCACCATCGGTTGGCCTCCCCCAACCGATGGTGATTCACCATCGGTTGGGGGAGGTTCTCTCCTCTCTCCCACGTATGTAAGGGGCAAAACCCCTATAAATACCCCCCCTATTCCATAAGAAAGGGGGGTCTTCCATTTGCTCCGGCGAAGCCTTGTTGGAAAATTCTAGAAAAATAGAAAAGAGCATTTGCTCATCCCCTCTCTCATTCTCCAATCCCTCTTGCTTGGTGTACGAAGGTACAAATCCCCTTCTTTAGCCCGATAGGCCAGGCGCGGAGAGGAGAGTGGTCGGCGCAATCGTCATCAACATTCCTTCTTAATCCCCATCCCCCACATCGAGCAAGTCTCTGTGGGGTGATATTTTCGGAGTTTAAATGCCGTCCATATCGAGCAAGTCTCTATGGACACATGGTATTTAAATACTCATGTTCTCCCCGCCCATCGAGCAAGTCTCTGGGATGGTGGATTTTGTGCTTATATGTATATTTTTCTTGAGGAGACTCTGTCCAAGCGGAGGTTCTGCCCAAGAACATATTCGTATATTCACAAATTTGTGTTCTTATATATATGTTTCTTAAGACGAAACTCTGCCCAAGTGGAGATTCCGTCCAAGAGCACATATAAAGATTACAAATTTGTAATTATACAAATATGTTCCTTAAGGAGAATCTCGCCCAGGCAAAAATCTTTCTCAGGGGACATATCCATATAAATACAAACTCGTGTTATATGTATATGTTTCTTAGAGAAAACTCTGCCCAAGCGGAGGTTCTGCCTAAGGACATATTCGTATATTCACAAATTTATGTTCTTATGTATATGTTCCTTAGGGGGAAACTTTGCCCAAATGGAGACTCCCCTAAGAACATATCCATAAAATCACAAATTTGTGCCTATACGCATATGTCTCTTAGGAGGAATCCTGCCCGGACAAAAGTTCCCTCTAAATTCATATCCGTATAATCACAAACTTCATGTTTATATGAATGTATTTTTTAGTGGAATCTCTGCCCAAATAGAGACTCTGCCCGAGAACACATTTATATAACCACAAATATGCCTCATCGTGTATATGTTCCTCAAAAGGGACTCCGTTCATACGGGGCACCTTCCCATCGGATACTCTGCTCAAATAGAGATACTGTTTGAGAATATATTCATAAAGTGCAAATTTGTGTTTATACACATATATCTCTTTAAGTCAAAATCCCTTTGGGCAAAGTTTCTCCCGAGAACACATGGACATAAGCATACGCCCATATAAATACACCACTACAAGGACACCCTGCCTAAGCGGGGACTCGCCAAGACATACTCATATATTAAAAAAAAAAAAGGGATTGTGATAATATACACACATCCAAAGAAAAAGGAGGATAAGACAAGAACTGCCCTCAGATACTCCAAATGGGAGCACATATGCACCTCCACGAGAACCATACCCGTGGAAATGGACTTTGGACAGTAATCACAATGGGACAAGGACTTCCATGGAGATACATCCATATACTCTCCGGAAATTGTACCTGCACGAGTGCGAAACGAGGAGAAAAGAAACTCTACCTCAAACTCGGACTTTGCTCAAAAATGGCATTGTGAAAGGACCTCATATAAAAATTTGCACAGTCATCCTTCTAATACGGAAGTGTTGCTCTGGGTTACAATACCCCCAAGTTCAGAATCAAAATCCACGGGCATATACCCGTTCATAATAATAATCCTCATGTTTTCCCAAATAAAATGTCTAATCAACCCTTTTGCAAAAAGAAGAAAAGACCTCAAATAGGTCCACGGGTATATACCCGTTCCCCTCTTCAAAAATCAGACTTTGGACTCCAAAATGGCAGTCATTTCAAAAAATGAAATAAAATCAAAAGAAAGGAAAAACATGTCACACCAGGATTCTCTAAAAGAGCATGTATATTTTTCTCGTCCTTTACTATGAATGGTATTCGAGTTAGGAATTGGTATTAAATAATACCAAGAGTTTTAACTCGATGTAAATGTAACATCGATTCCGGTCGATGGAGACAGAGGTCCAGCACATGCTACCCTAATCACCTGATGAGAATAGACATGGGACTCAAGGAGTTCAGATTAAAAAACGGCGCACCCGTCCGTTTCACGGACACCACACCCGTCCGTTTCACGGACACCAAAACTCCTCTTCCGCATTGCGCGGACTTTTTTCTTCTGTCTGCTAGACAGGCTGGCACGCCTCGCGAACACGAAAGAATCCACAGCATGTGAAATGAACGAATAGATGAACCAAAATAAAACAAAAAGAACGGATCGAAAGGAAAAAATGGAGTGAGAAAAATCCCCCGTGTCAACAGGGGTGCATGGTGGTTGTGAGTGGCATAGGAGAGCAGCAGGTAAGGTTTTGGTTAAAGATTTGCATATTTAAAAAATAATAATGTATATTATAAAAAACATAAACCATAAAACGGATGCATAAATGACTATTTTTGTTTCCAATAACTATTGTAAAGCTATTTCCGATTCCGATAAACTTGTCGGATGCTCATTATTAGGTTTCTGAATCCATTAAGATAAGCAGGAACGGAGCCAAGGAATACAGAATCTTATCTGCCAAGGAATTAGCCTGGACCGATCTTAATCCGGATTGGATCGACGATTCAGCCGATTTGTCGGAAGTCTAGCCAATCCTAGATTGGCCAGATTAAAAAATTATATATATATTTTGTAAATTTTGTGGTAAATTCATAAAAATACAGGAAAAACTTACAAAATACAGTAAATTTGAAGAACTTCAGATTTCCATTAAAAACACATATAGCTTTCACATGACAGTACATTGGAGATCAAATGTAATATATAGAGTGATGATAACTATGATAAATATATGGAATATTTTACATCAAATGAACAAGTCTTGATGTTGAATTTTGAAATTTACATTATAAAAAAAATCTAAAATTGCCATCTAGACTGGGATGACTCATCATCATTTGAATATCCATATGTTTCATCAATCTGCATAGCCTCAAAGCCATAACCAAAGAGGGAATGTGCTAGCTCATGCATTCCTCTTTGACTCCCTCTTGGTTTCATGGAAAGTAGAACCCGCCGATCCGGATCGGGATCGACCGATTCTCACTCGGATCAGCCATGGCTGATCCGACCGATTCTAGCCTACTCGGATCAGGAATCAGCCTGATTCAGATCGGGATCGGCTTTGGCCGATTCTTGGGCCGATCCGATCTTGCCCTCCATGCTGGTGTATACTGTGGCTTATATGAACTTGTTGCTTTACTATCAGGTCATGATGCCCATTTCCCGTATCCCCCTCACAACTCAAATCATGCTTGTAACACACATTTACTACTTTTTCAAATGAGAAAAATAAAAAAAAATAAGAAGAGGAGAGAGGTATCAACTTTTGATACCTTGAAAAAGAAGAAGCCAGCAAGACAATGCCATGGTTCGTGGAATCGGGCGATCTGGATCATGATTGACCAATTCCGAATTGGCCGATCCAACCAATTCTGGCCCATTTAGATCAATGGCCTGCTCCACCTCCTGCAGGCAGATCTGACTCGACTAGGGCCGACTCCATTAAAAGGAGCGCCGCTTCCCATGGAAGTGGCTTGGAGCGAGTGGAATCGAGGTGGAGCGCTCTGAGTTGGGCTGAGTCCATGGATGGCAAAATTGGCTGACTCCGACTCGGAGCGGAATCAGCCCATGCCGACCCGACTTGGGGGGGGGGGGGGAAACACCCACCCACCCACGGGACTAGGTTTGCAAAGTCCACTGCACGACTCAGCCCGACTCGGCACGACTCAGCTCGACTCCGGCCCGACTCGGGTCGGGATCGGCTGGGGCCGACCCAGCCACCCAATCCGACTTCTCCATCCATGGCTGAGTCGGCCCGATTCCGGTCGATCCACCCCGATTTCACCTTGTGCCGTGGGTGGGTGGTTCCCCCTCCCCCCCCCCCCCCCCAAAAAAAAAAAAAATCGGGTCGCCATAGGCCGATTCCGCTCCGAGTCGGCCGACTTTGCCATCCATGGTGACGACATCTGGTGAGGGCGGGGGCGGCAATGGGGGAGAAGCCGAGGAGAAGAGAAGGAGGGCTTCGAGAGGCGTCCTTTTGGCTTCTCGCGAAATAAGAAGCCAAAGGGGATCACCCCCTTTAAAACATGATCCAGCTTAAATTGGGCCGAATTGCAATAATTGCTTGCGGATCGATCTTAATCGGCTGAGCAAGTCCGATACGAGGGCGATCCGGTCGATTCCGGCCAGATCCATTTGAATTTAAAACTTAAAAGCCAGAATCGACCGGATCGACTCCAGATCAGCCGATCCGGTTAGATTCGGACCAATTTCGGCCAATCCGGCCTGCATTCTATGCAGCCAGGGTGTTTCCTCCTATGGATGGTTGATCCTATCCAGAATTGGCTAATCCCGATCTGGATCGGTTGATTCTGCATTCCATAAACGGAGCGGGTAAGTGAATATTGGATATCTGTTGGCGGGATCGGCCGATTCTGCATTCCATAAACGGAGCAGGTAAGTGGATATTGGATATCTGTTGGCAGCCTTATCGTCCACATCCGTGTCATTTGAGACATGTATCACTAACCCCAATGGCATCTTTCTTTGGTGCACTATGACAATGCTATGTTCACTAGTTATTGGTGACTTGGTGTCTCCGCACTTGATCAGTCATAGTTTTCTTAAAATTCCTTTTTTCTGTTATATGTTCTTGTTTGGAAGCACATTAAATAGTTTACTATTTTCTTGCAGATTTATGGCAATACACACTCTGGTATGATGATTCATGAAAAGTACTTTGTGTCTGTGATACAACTTATTCCAAGACTTGTATCACAAATGCCAGGGTATTGGAAAGCTCGACTTCTTAAGGTTTTTATGCTTTTGAAACTTATCAAATCTTTTGACTTTTTTAATTGCTGTTGATCTTCTTTTGTGATGGTCATATGACACCTCGTCATTTTGGGTTTACTATGTTGAGACTGCTTTTCCAAGGTTGCATGCAATATGGTTTTGCAGATATTCTCCTACTATGGATAAACTTCTCATTCTGTTTATGTTCTTTTTACCTTTATTTAAAATTTGTTTATTTGAGTCTACAGGCCTTTACTAGCACATTCCAGAGTTGCAGAGTTGACTCTAAGGTGATGATGACATGTTTGTGTGCATTAGTGGGAATGCTACTTCCTGTGAGTTCTACTAGTGCTTTTTCCATAATACCATGAATACTTTTTTGACTGCAATATAATTGCTTAGTTCAAGAATTCTTGTTTTGAAAGTATTCAAGCACGTCAAATCCATATTTCAGTTTTGGATAATGTCTCACTATGTTGCATTATTCTGTTTGCAGAGAGAAAAACAAGATATGCTATTATGGGATTTCAGTTCCCAAGAATTGTTACAATATCAGGTTGCTTGGTTATGCAAGCTGCCACATTTATTGCTAAGACTAGGTGACAAGCATCCATCCCTTTCAAAGGTACATTGTTGTCAAGCCTTGTACTGTAGATACTAGCGGAAGAGGAATTTTGTTTTTTGATTGGTATCCGTTTATATTTTTATACTTGTTGTTTCATTGAATGCATTCTCTAGTGTAGTGAGTTTCTACCTGAAAGTTGAGGATGCATCTCTATGAGAATTTGCACTCACTTAATCAGTTGAAATGTATTTTTTTTTTAGTTTTTGGACCCTGTAATCTTTTACAATTAGCTTTTAATTCCTGCTTCTAAGGCCAAAAGGACTTGCTTCTAAGGAAGATAACCTTTCTGGGTTTTAGGGCTATATGGTAACCTTATGAGGACCAAAAGCTAATTGTGCAAGATTACAGGGATTGACATCTAAAAGACCCATTTTTTATCATCATCTTTTTTTACATTTTTTTTTTATCATCATCACATCCTCAGGACCACCTCCAATTAATGTCAATCAGTTTAGGATCTGGCAAGTCTGGATTTCAAAGGCTAGGGTTAAATTTTCTGATTGTCAGCTTGACACCAATCTCCCCTTGTTATTTCCCATTGTAGATCTTTCTAAAGGCTATCTGCTGCAGGTTATTTTAGAACTTCAACTACGCATTGGTCAGTGCTCTGTGCATCAGTCTCCTCTGGCCATAGAATATGACAACTTGCAGCTGACGCTGAAAGATTTCTATAGCACATATGATGATCTAGGTAAGTGTGATCACTATTAGTTTAATACTTTAATTTATGCAACATATGTTGAACCATTTTCTCTGCAGCAACTGGCATAGTCATCTACACATGCTTCTTTTCTGGTAAACCAGTTTTATATGTGCAAATAAACATTGTACAAGCAAGATAGCAGGAATTTCTTTCTTATTCCTCACTTCAATATTTACATGGGTACATTCTTAAAGGAAACTCTTGTACCACTAATAAAAGACTCAAAATATATCTGCTTGGTGAAGTTGAACCTTCCTCCAAAGCCAGCCAGTAACCTGTCCCCTAATGTTAGTGGTTTCGGCCGGGTCCGAAACTGAAACAGTTTCGGTTTAGGCCGAAACCTGTAAAAGCTCATTAAAAAATGCAGCAAAAATCAGAAAAAAATCAGAAAAATTGTAAGAAATCACCAGAACGTAAACACAAATCAGTGGACATGCATTTAAGCTTGAATAAATTGGATTAAGTGCTAGAAATGTGTTTGACATGTTAATAGAACATTGGCTATATGTTAAACATTTGAACATGGAGTCAACTTGCACTACAATAAATATTACAAACACAATAAATGTTACAGAAATTAAATATTTGTACCCAAATAACAATGCACTAACATGGATAATAGTCGGAAGAATCTTCGTCATCATCATATGTCTGCTACCCTTGATACCCATAAAGAGGATTCATATATTCGGCATATTCACTATAACCAAACAATGATACAATCAACTCGTTCATCCCTCTTTGGATCCCTTTGGAGTGAAAGGTCATTGGGTTGATTAGAATCTAGAATCAGAATAAGAACTCGGAGCATGAGAAGAGGATGCTAAGCCATAACTGCAACTGGTTGGAAGTGGTTGAAATTAGAATTCAAGTTCATAAACCCACCCATACATTCTTGTTTCGTGTTGGCCACCTCCATAAGGACCATAACATGAATCATGTCCATAGTGCCCCTATGAATCAACATGTTCATAGTAACCCTATCCTTGTAAATCATGTTCATGTGCCACCGCTAGTAGTAGCACCTGTAGCTGCATTAGGATCATCATCGTCATCATTATAGAAGTATAAGAAACCAAATGCCTTCTGCTAGTTTTTGACTCTTTTTTCTTTTCTGTTGGTGGGTCCATATCTTTCATCTTGGTATGAAGTCCTTTTCCCCGTGGCGTTCCTCTCACATAAATTTGCCTCATCTTCTCAATTGTCAGGTCATCTCGAGCAGCTGCACTGCACTATCCCTCTCAGTCATCCCATGCCCATGATGTAGTTCTTCTTAGTGATGGAGGTGGCTTCACCATTCTAGGAGTGACTGGCCTGTTATCTGATTTTGAGTATCGAGCTAGCTCAAACTCAGTTTGCTCCTCAGTGTTCTCAACATACTTAGGTTGCTTTCCCTTTGATGGTGATGCTCTTGACCTCTTTGTTGGCACTTTAAATTTTGGATCCCTTAGCTTATCTCTATCTAAATAGGGTCATCAATTCCCTCTCGTACCTTAACCCAAGATTGCAAGGGATTGCCATTATCAAATAAGATGTCGACATCAATTTGTTCAGTTGTATTGTCTGTGTGGCATTTGTCCCCTAGCTGTTGTCTTAGCCTCATGTCTTTTATACACAATCTCATGCTGTAATAGCAGTAAACCAATTTCTCTAATCGTTTAGCCTTCAGCTGACTGCAAACTTTTGAGTATATAAGACTGAACGTGCTCTAATTCCTTTCACATGGGTTGGCTAATATTGTTTGACTGAGCACCCGAATAACAATGGCAATCAATGCATTACTATCCAAAGACCTGTTGTTGACCATAATTTACCAGTGAGCTATCCACTAATCATGAAAAAATGAACGTTTAATTTGAATGGAGATCAATTCATTATAATGTACTAATACATGTTGGGTAGATGTAGTATACCTGTGCTCACTCTTCCCACAACGTATTGCAATTGAGAGTCAGAATGTGTCTCGGTCCTCATTTTATATGCATCCATCTATAAGAAGAAAGTAACGTGTTAACATCAACTCGCTCTTCCCAAGCATTCCCTCTTCTTCATAACATGATAAAAGAGTGAAGACCAACCTGAAGCTTGGCCTAAAGTCTTTTTTTTGCAGTCATGGATAAACGACCAATGACATTTATGGTGCCTTGAAACACCTTGCCATCAACGTGTGCATTAGTAGCATATGTCAATCGAGGGTTGAGAACAAAACCTGCATTTATGTATAATTAAGTGAATGTGAGATGTAGATTAATTCAATAGATAATGAAATGATTCATCACTCATTAGCTGCATGCAAATCATGATGTAAAGTGTTTTCCTATCTGTGGTTAATAATTTTCCACCACTTCTTATATTATCTGGGAAAGGACTGCTGCAACTTCAACTTGGCACTGTCTGTGGCCTCGTACAAGTATCCTATATCATTCTTATCATCGTCATCCACCATTCTAAGCACCTTCACAAGAGGAGTGACTATTTTCAAATAACGTGCGACCCTCTCCCAGAATGCTTTGTTTTTCACAACATGGGAGCAATCTAAGTAATCCATTTGACCTTTAGGATTTTGTTTGTCTAATACTCCTACAGGGTATTATGGTACATGAAAGATTTTGACTCATTCTTAAACTTGTGTAATGACTCCAAAGATATGAAATTAGAAGCAAACCTTGTTGGCCCTGCATAGATGATGTCTCTCAGCCCCCACTTGCAAACTCCCGGAACATGTTAAGGATGCTGGGATGGCCATATATATCTCGTGTGACCACTTGTGCCCGATTAATTGTGTTATTCACATTTTTATCCTTGTCAATATCCTCAAGTATCTAGTCAAGGCAATGTGCTACACATGGAAGCTAATGTAAATGCTTTCTTTTCTGCATCAACTTTTTTGCTACAGCCTTAATTACCAGTGAGTACTTGCACAACATTTTCCTCTCCAATTTTTGCCACGATGTCATCCATTAAATGGAACAGGTAGTTTGCATTCTTCTCATAGTTTGATGCATTAACAGATTTAACAAACACTGTATCTTCAATGCAATAAATAAGAAAGTGAATCATGAACTTCTTTATGGTACTAGTCCAACCATCACACATAATAGTGCAATCTCTTTCCATCCATATGTGCTTGAAGCTCTCAACCCACTGATGGAGCTCCTCAACCTCTCCCTTAAGGCCACGCCTGTATATATTGTGACGTGATGAAGCCTTGAAACCAAGCCCAGCATCTGCTACAACATCAATCATAGGCTGAAAATACTCTGATTCAGCTACATGGGCAGACACACTTGCATGAAAAAACCACTTGCAAATACTTTTAATTGCATGCTCTACAGATTCTGCTGATTTCTTGGACCCCTCTCAATGTCTGCTTGATCTTGGACTGTTTAGAACTTTGCCTTCTAAGCACATAGTTGTCTCTGGGACCTGTTTTCTGCGGGGCTGTGCCTGTGCTTCCCCTACTCCCTGATCCTACAAGTGTTTTTCCCCTCAATCAAGATGCACACTCACTCTCTACTGCCTCTGTCAGCTCATGATCTGAATCCTCAGAGTCGGACTCATCATTATCATCCCTCCTGCCCTTCTACTCTCTTTTGGGCCCAGAAGGCATTGGTGCATTTCCTCCCTCACCTCTTGGCATGGATGGCAGAGTCGGCCGACTCAGAGCGGAGTCGGCCGACTCTGAGTCGGGTCGGCCCCTGGCGACCCGACTCTGGGGGGGGGGGGGGGAACACCAACCCACCCACGGGACTGGTTTACAAAGTTCACTGTCCCGACTCAGGCCGACTCGGCCCGACTCAGGCCGAGTCTAGCCCGACTCACGGTCGGGATCGGCTGGGGCCGACCCAGCCACCCGACCCGACTCTGCCATCCTTGCCTCTTGGGGAGCTATGTCACACTGCTTTACCTCTCCTCTCACCCCCGCCAAATGTTGTTTTCATCTAGTAAATCCTCTATGAATCTCTTTCTGCATTTTACTTTTCTCCTTCTAGCGTCAACTAAAGTGAGATGGGTGTTGACACGGGGATAAATTTTCCTATCGAGATGTCGCGCGCATGGCGTTCATTCGTTTCGGTTCTTTATTTGTGGGCTTTTATATTCATTCATTTATTTCACATGCTTTGATTTTTATGTTGCGGGGCGTGCCAGCCTGTCTAGCAGACAGAAGAAAGGGTCCGCGCAATGCGGAAAAGGAATTTCGGTGTCCGTGAAACGGACGGATGTGGCGTCCGCGAACGGACGGGGGTGTCCGCGAACGGACGGGTGTGTCCGTGAAACGGACGGGTGCGCCGTTTTTTAATCTGAACTCCTTGAGTCCCATGTCTATTCTCATCAGGCCATTAGGGTAGCATGTGCTGGACCTCCATCTCCATCGACCGGAATCGATGTTACATTTACATCGAGTTAAAACTCTTGGTATTATTTAATACCGGTCTTAACCCGAATATCATTCATAGTAAAGGACGAGAAAAATATACATGCTTCTTCTTAGAAAATCCTGATTATGACATGTTTTTGCTTTCTTTTGATTATTTTGAAATGTTTTTTGCTTTGGATATTCCAATTTTGAAACGACTGCCTTTTTGGGAGTCCAAAGTTTAATTTCTTTTGAAAAGGGGAGCGGGTATATACCCGTGGATCGATTTGAGATCTTTCTCCTTTTTGCAAAAGGTTGATTATGGATTTTTATTTGGAAAACATGGGGACTATCATTATGAACGGGCATATGCCTGTGGATTTTGATTCTGAACTTGGGGGTATTATAACCCAGAGCAACACTTCCGTATTAGAAGGATGACTGTGCAAATTTTTATATGAGGTTCTTTCACAATGTCATTTTTGAGTAAAGTCCGAGTTTGAGGTAGGGTTTCTTTTCTCTTCATTTCGTACTTGTGCGGGTACAATTTCCGGAGAACATATGGATGTATCTCCATGGAAGTTCTTGTCCCATTGTGATCACTGTCCAAAGTCCATTTCCACGGGTAGGGTTCTCGTGGAGGTGCATATGTGCTCCCATTTGGAGTATCTGAGCGCAGTTCTTGTCTTATCCTTCTTTTCTTTGGATGTGTGTATATTATCACAATCTCTTTTTTTTTTTTGAATATATGAATATGTCTTGGCGAGTCCCTGCTTAGGCAGGGTGTCCTTGTAGAGATATTTTCATATTGGTATATGCTTATACCCATGTATTCTCGGGAGAAACTTTACCCGGAGGGATTTTGCCTTAAAGAGATGTATGTGTATAAACACAAATTTGCACTTTGTGAATATATTCTCAAACGGTATCTCTATTTGAGCAGAGTATCCGATGGGAAGATGCCCCCGTATGAACGGGATTCCCTTTTGAGAAACATATACACGATGGCGCATATTTGTGATCATATAGATATGTTCTCGGGCAGAGTCTCTATTTGGGCAGAGATTCTACTAAGAAAAACATTTATATAAACATGAAGTTTGTGATTATACGAATATGAACTCGGAGGGAACTTTTGTCCGGGCAGGATTCCCCGTAAGAGACATATGCGTATAGGCACAAATTTGTGATTTTATGGATATGTTCTTAAGGGAGTCTCCATTTGGGCAGAGTTTCCCCTAAGGAACATATACATAAGAACATAAATTTGTGAATATACGAATATGTTCTTGGACAGAACCTCCGCTTGGGCAGAGTTTCCTCTAAGAAACATATACATATAACACGAGTTTGTATTTATATGGATATGTCCCCTGAGAAAGATTTTTGCCTGGGCAAGATTCTCTTTAAGGAACATATTTGTATAATTACAATTTGTAATCTTTATATATGTGTTCCTGGACGGAACCTCCACTTGGGCAGAGTTTCGTCTTAAGAAACATATATATAAGAACACAAATTTGTGAATATACGAATATGTCTTTGGGCAGAACCTCCGCTTGGGCAGAGTCTCCTCAAGAAAACATATACATATAAGCACAAAATCCACCATCCCAGAGACTTGCTCGATGGGCGGGGAGAACATGGGTATTTAAATACCATGTGTCCATAGAGACTTGCTCGATATGGACGGCATTTAAACCCCGGGAATATCACCCCACAGAGACTTGCTCGATGTGGGGGATGGGGATTAAGAAGGAATGTCGATGACGATTACGCCGACCGCTCTCCTCTCCGCGCCTGGCCTATCGGGCTAAAGAAGGGGATTTGTACCTTCGCACACCAAGCAAGAGGGATTTGAGAATGAGAGAGGGAATGAGCAAATGTTCCTTTCTATTTTTTTGGGATTTTTCCAACAGGGCTTCGCCGGAGCCAAATCCGAACCCCCCTTTCCTTTGGAATAGGGGGGTATTTATAGGGGATGAACCCCTTACATGCGGGAGAGGGAGAGCCCCAACCGATGGTGACCTCATGATGAGGTCCCCCCTAACCGATGGTGACCTCATCATGAGGTCACCATCGGTTAGGAGGGTCCTAACCGATGGAGGGGGGGGGGAATTTCCTATAAATACCCCCCCATACCCCCATTTCTGAAATGTTGATGCCGGAGGTGCTGCTGGAGTCCTGCTCCGTTCCCTTGGTGTTTCGCCCTGACTTCTCGGAGTTCTGCCCGATCAGAGGGTGCCTTTGCAAGCCTCGGAGTTCTTCCTCGAGCTTGTTCTTTGTACTTGTCCTTCGTACTCGGTCTATAGACCTTGTGCTGCCGGATTTTTCCGTGCTTCGTACTTTGGACGGAGACATGTTCTCCTTGTACTTTCACTTTAACCGGAATCCGGGCGCCATTTTAAGGGCCGGAACTCCCCTGCTGAATTTTGGGGAAGGATCCCACTGAATAAGTTTGTAACTTAAATAACCTTGTGGGTCATTTTAAATCACAACTTATTTGGCCTCTGAGCAGGCTGTTGATAACATATTGTAAGAAGGCCCGTTGATAACCAGCATTTAATCTTCACGGCTCAACGACCCCTTTCATCATGTCCATGACTTGAACGATTGTCCGCCAAGAATAGGCTTCAACTAGCCAAGTCGCCGGACCATCATCTGATGAATTCTATAATTTCCGCTGAAGTAAACGTGTCACACTTTTACCTTTCAACAATGGGTCCACCTCAAATCGTCCTGCCGCTAACTCTGTTCACCTCTAGCCATGGTCTTAGAATAAGACATTGGAACATAAAAAGTTGTAAGTAGAATGAAAAATTACAATCAAACTTAATAATTACATATAATGATACAAAGCCCTAATTTTTTTTATATCTAATTAGGTCCTAATTGGGGGACTTACCCTAACTATATAGCATTTAATGCAATTAACATCATGTTACCACCCGAAAAATTGCAATGAAGCTTAATTAAGCTTCAATTGATGCTAAGGATATCTAATTATACAAAAGCCCCAATTTCTAAAAGCTAAGTAGCTTCGGATTAGGAGATTTACCCTCAATTCATGTCATGTAATGCGATTAGCATCATGCTTGAAGCCTAAAGCATTCAATGAAGCTTATTTAATCTTCACTTGACCTTAATCACACCTAATTACACAAAACTCCCAAATTTTAAACCCTAATTAGGACCCAATTAGGGAATTTACCCTAGTTACATGACATGTACTGCAATAATCACTATGTTCCCACCCTAAAGTTTTCAATGAACCTTAATTAACCTTCTATTCATGCTAAACTTATTTAATTACACGAAAGCCCAAATTTACAACACTTATTAGGTCCTAATTTGTGGTTTTACTTTAAACAATGCACAAAAGAAGTATATGTAGCCTAAACCCTAACCTATTGCATGCAGATCTATGGAAGAAAGCATGAAAACCATCTTACTTACAAGATTCTTCTACGCAATGTGCTGCACAAAGGGCGTCTGTGCAGTGCAAACTGCAAACAACAAGAAACAACGGCGGTGACAGCGGGAAGATCTTCTCTGGCAGCAAAAACACCTTCTGCAAGCTCCTCCCAACCCACCTCCCCACTCCCGAAAGCTCCTCAGATCTCAGCATGCAAACTTCCCTTAAGAAGGGGGAGGGGTTGAAACCTATTAGTTTATTATTATTTTTTTTTTAAGTTTCGGATGGCTACAACATTTTGCACCGCAGCACCGGTTTCGTATCGTTTTGGTCTGAAAAGTATTAGTTTCGGTCGAAACTAACATCCCTGCTGCCTAATGCTGCATGAGGGGTTGTATCCTTTTTCTTTGCGCTGTGTGCCAATTCTACCACCCAACAGCTGCTACTTACGTAGTTTGCGAATACATGTTGTACGCCATGCCAGTGTGAGCACCATGAGGTCACACCTTGATCATGTGTTCTAACTTCTAAGCATGGTAAGCAATCTCGCGAGATTCTCGCGAGATCTCGCGAGAATATCGGTCTCGGCCCCTTCCCGAGAAACGAGAAGGCAGGGTTGTCAGGATCTCTTCAGGCAGGGTTGTCAGGATCCTCTTATTTACCTGAATATCATTTAAGTAAATGTTAGTATTTATAGTTTCATTTACTTAAGATATTACATGTAAATAAGGAAGTACCCTCTATTTGAATCCAATAAAAATATCAAAATATATATCTCTTACCAATAAAAAGTCAACTCTCCCATCGAAGAAGAAAATCGTGATTTTGGTGATTTTAGCGAAATGCTAACTTTCTAATCTCTCATAATTTAGTCTATCTAAAAATTTGATAATTCAAATAAACCACATGGAACACTAAAAATCTAAAGTCCGATAAAAAAAGTCAAACATATATGTGACTTCTCCAAGGAGCCACTCTCCTACTGATAGCACTTAGTCTGCTTGAGACCTCTCAAGATTTGGTCAAACCTAAACTATCATCACCCAAACTCATGAGAATTCACTTTCTAGTTTCTTTATTTATTTATCTGTGTTATATTAAATATATATACAATAATCGTATGCGAATCGAACCGATTCCATACGGATTGGATCGAATCAAGGCGAACCCGATTCGGTCTGAATTGTCGCTCCAGCAAACCATGATGTGAACCTATGTCATCCATAGTTAAGACTTGAGAATGTATGCAATTATCTATGTTTCTTAAGGAATTATCTATGTGAACCTATGTGATCCACACTTTTATGTTATCCTGATCTTCCGAGATCTTATCGAGATCTCTTCTCTTTGACCATCCCGAGACGAAGTCGAGATCCGATATGGCAAACCTTGCTTCTAAGGCATGTGCCCTTTTTAGTGATGTGCTCTGTTCATCCCTTCTCCATGCTAGTGAGAACTGTTGAGTGCTTCGACCAGCATGCATGCACTCTAGCGAAGTCATTCATATGCTTCATCCAATCCCATTGTCCTCTAATGCCACATCAATCAAACATTTAAGTGCTTGTTCCCATGTGCCACCCCTGTAATCCATATCCTAGATGCTGGGCCAGGTCCCCAGACAGTGTTCCGCACTAATGTGTCCATCCTTAAATGTAATCCATATCCTAGATGTTGGGCCAGGTCCCCAAACAGTGTTCCACACAAACACGCCCATCCTTAAATACCTTGTGTTTATGATTCGTGTTTGGTGGACACCATCAGCTTCTTTTCCACTGGTGCCTTTGAACGCTTCCATGCCCCTTCTCAGTGGGCACTTGCCTTACCACTGTTGGACCATTGTGCAGCCCCTTCTCCTGCTCGATTGTGCCCATGTATGCTAGCCAGCCTCTGTGCCATACTGACTACCCTAGTGCATCCCTCTCCATGCTAGTGTGAGCTGCTTAGTGCCTTGACCAGCATACATTGAGTAGCACTCAAGCACAATCATACATAGCCTCATCAAATCCTAGTGTCCTACTAATGTCACATCAAGCAACCGTTTAAATGCCTGCACCCATGTGCCACCCCTGCAGTCCATGAGCCTAGATGTTGGACCAGGTCCTCAGACAGCTTCAGACACTAACTAGCCCATCCTCAAGTATCCTTGTGTTTATGCTTTGTGTTTGGTGGGCACCATTAGCTTGTTATCGAACTTGTGCCTTTTGAATGCTTCCTCACATGCCCTTTCTCAATGTGCACTTGCTGTACCACTCTTGGAACAGTGTGTATCCCCTTCACCTATTCTCTTGTGCGTGTATATGCCAACCAACCTCTGTGCCATAATGACTAGTGAAACGACTCGAAATCTGGGACCCAATAGAAACTCACATTATATATCGGCACCCACGAGTCCAAAGACTCTGAAAGGGTTATCATCGGTCTAGAGAGGTATACAATTAACTAAATAACTATAACTATAAAGCAATTGCATTAATTAATGGTACGAATTATGATGTCCCAATACATAACACAAATACAAAATAAAGTATATTTCCTTAAGGGGTATACAACAAGTCTAACTGCCGGTACAAAGGTAACTCCTCCACATGCCACGACTCAGTCTGAGATAAGCACTGCTCTCACGAACTCTCATCTGCAAAAGGTAGGGGTTGAGCCTTACAAGTCATAGACTTAGTAGGGATCTCCTGATCCCATCACTTAGTTAAAAGTGCAACAAGAATGTAAATATAATAAAGTAAAACTATCTACACGCTGCAGGAACTAAAGTAGGTACAATTGTAAGGACTATTGCGGTCACAATGATTAGACTCACACTACATAGCTTCAATTGACGGAGTAGTGGGTACAAATCCCACAAGAAGCAATGACTTAGTGCCACACACACATGGACTCAATCCAGTCAACCTATATAGGTTGACCTCTGATTCCGTGCAAGAAAACCACGACAACAGACAACACAACCACCAGTCTCGCAGTCAGGGCATCCATTGGCGTCTTTCCTCCTGACTACAACTTTGCGCATGTCCACCTCCAACATCAAGAGTGAGGCATATGAAACTACTCCACACCACGGTCTCACGCATGTCTACCTCTGCTTGGCTTTGGAACGTCGTAGAGTGAGGCAAGTGAGGAAACGAGACTAGTTGGGGACTAAGGCACAAACTATGCCAGTATGGAGTGCCACCAAGACACAGGACGAGACTCGTAAGGTGCACCAACAAGACATAGACAGTAGCCCGCAAGGTGTCCACTCCCCCAACCACGAGTGCACTCAAGCGACAACACAAACGCTTCCTCCAACCATCTTTCCCCTTCTCAGACGAGGCTCAACTGAGGGAGGTCTAGGAAGATGGCTCTAGACCTTTTCTGTGCCTCTAGTATAGGGATCAAACCCTAACATCGCACACGAGCATAGAGTGCTCACAACACTGGGGTCACTGACTAGTGAAGAGTGTTGTGATAGAAGCGAATATTTGTAACTACTGAACTCAGAGAGTTCAAGACCCTACAAAGACCATCACACGACATATTACGGTGTAATGGAAACCACCTCGCGCCACATTGTCGGAGAACATCACAGTACGAAAACTGCTAGACAACAACATTGCAATAGAACTAAACGTCCACCCGCGCCATGTGGGGAGACGGAAGGCTAAACCCACCAACTAGATCTCATAAGCATGCCTACAACTCAATGGCACAGTATAGAACGACACAACGCAACATTGGAACATGAAGGCAATTGCCTTCATTCCATCACCCATGTCACCTTCATACCAGCTTAGCTAGTTAAATGGTTCGTGAACTTCTAGAGAACAGACTGATAAGGCGACTACCTAGGGAGTCATGTTTTGAACACATCGACCTCTCATGTCGCTTTATCAGAGTGACTCCGAACAGAAGCCAGCTCTTCCGAAAAACACCATCTCGACACCTAAAACTTCGACAAATCTCATAAAAACAAATCACATAAAAGAGAGGAGATTTGTAATCCTACTCCAGCCATAATCCATCATTTAAACAAACTCTCACAATGGGCATGGAGGGAAAACCACCTCACTCCCCCAATACATGGAAAACACCCCCTTAAAATGCATTAAATCTCATGATCTCTCCATAAACATGCTTTTAACGGATGAGATCGCAAAGACATACTTTTAGGGAACTTAAGGATTGTCACCCTACCTCTGAAACGATGAAACAAACCTATTGGGGCCTTCGTGTAGGTTGGCTACCACCTCCTTGCTATCTCCACCTCGATCACCATCCCCATCAACCTGAGACCTAGAGCCACGTTGTCACTGCCTTGCCCGCTACCCATTGTCAGCCGGACAAGGGTGAGGAAGTGGGGAGAGTGATTCCTGGATGAGAAGAGGGTGAGGAGAATTGTGGAGAGATTAGTCGGAGGCAGTCATACTTAAAGACCCGACACTGATAATGCGACATGGGTGCATGTTACCTTCACCATGAACGCGACAACCTAGAATGTCGCCTTCCTCTCAAGTTGCCTTCACCCCCCAAACCTCTTGACACCTAGCAACCAGCTAGGGTTTGCTAGTGCACAACCCTAACGTGACATGTTGACCCATCGCCTTAACAGAGCATAGAACTCGACACCTGGCAGCCGGAAATGAACACCTAGCAACCCCCAACACAGCCAACCACGACAGACACCTGGCACCATGAACGCGACATACTCCTTAGTCGCCTTCAGAAGACGACATCCAGACACGTCGCTGTTGAACGGTAAAAGTGGGACACATTTATATCAACAGAGAGCATGAAACCCGTCAGATAATGGTCCAATGATTTGGCTAATCGAAGCCTATTGTGGCGGGCAGCCGTTCAAGTGACTTATATGATGAAAGGGGTCGTTGAACCGTTGTTGAACCCGAAAAATATCGGGGCTTAAACAAACCCCGGGCGACAAATACGTCCTGGGGCAACCGGGAACAAACCCCCGGTCTCCCCCGCTCGGACGTCAGAAACAGACAAGTCCGAGTACTCGCGCCAAACCGGGGTGACCCGGAAGCGAGAAACCCGAGAAGTCTTCGTCGGCGAAGGGCACGTACTCCGGGTGTCAGAAAATCCACGTTCGGAGCAGAATTCGAAGTCGCGCCCGAAGCCGAAGAGTCCCGAGGAGTCGGATGCACGTGTCCCTAAAAAACGAGGACAAACGCACGTGGGACCGCCGAGGAAGCACGGGCGGTGCACGTGTGTACGTGCGCGGCACGGCCGTCAACCAACAAACCGAGGGAGGCCTACAGAGCTCTCTCCCAAGTCTTCTCCCGGACAGTACGGAGAAAATGACTGGAGGCCTCACTTATATAGGTGGTCCAAGAAGGAGGCCCCAAGGGGGGGGGGGGGGCCGCCGGTCAGCCACCCCACGCCAGTAGGGGGGGGGGGGGGGGCGCCGGTTCGGCGCCCGCCAGCGCAGGGGGGGGGGCGCCGGTTCGCCCCCCGCGCCAGCAGGGGAGCCGCCGGTCAGCCCCCGCGCCAGCAGGGGGCGCCGGTTCGGCCCCCGCCAGCACAGGGGGGCCGCCGGTTCGCCCCCCCCCCCCCCACGCCAGCAAGGGGGCCGCCGGTCAGCCCCCGCGCCAGCAGCGGGGCCGCCGGTTCGGCCTCCTGCGCCAGCAGGGGGCCGCCGGTTCGCCCCCCGCGCCAGCAGCGGGGCCGCCGGTTCACCCCGGCCAGCGCAGGGGGGCGCCGGTTCGGCCCCGCGCCAGCTGGGAGGGCCGCCGGTCAAGCCCCCTGACTGGCGGCCCCCTCCGCCAGTCTGCCCCGTCTCCAGCACCCTCGCCGGTTCGCGCCCAGCCTCGACGCTCGCGCCCGTCCTCGACGCTCGCGCCCGCGAGGCCTCCGCCGGGGAGGGTACCCCCGCCGGTATGCCCCCCACGAATCCTATAAATAGGGGGGCATACCCCCATTTGAAAAGAGCGCGCTTCGAAGGCCATTCGGAGAACACGCGCGATTTCAGCCCAAAAAAGAGCCACTTGTCTCACGCTCACAAGCCCGTGCTTAGTGGGTGACCGTGCGTGAGCTTAAATAGGCCGCACGTGCTGAGGAGAAGTCCTTGGCGCCCGTTGGTGTTCCGTCCTCAGCGTTCAGGCTGCATTGCGCCACGTCCGCGGGAAGACGCCACAGGTTGTCACATGACTCCCAGCATTTGTATTTAAGTCCTCCGCCGTCACCTAATGACTGCGTCGAGGCAATGTTGTCCGACAGCGGCACAAACACCCTGTCGTAGACTTAAAAGTACAAATAGTCGGTAAATGCTCGGCGGAGGCACAAACACCCCGCCTCGAGCATCGAGGACCCGACAAGCTTGTAAACGTTCGACGGAGGCACAAACACCTCGTCGTGCACGTAAATACAAGCCGCATATCCTGAAAATACCGGACGGAGGCACAAACACCTGTTACGGACATTGATGTATTCCCATATCGTGTAACGTCCGACGGAGGCACAAACACCCTGTCGTCGACACTCATGTACACGAAATACTTGTAATCGCCCAGTGGAGGTACAAAACCCCACTAAAGGCACCAATGTAAATGTCATGGATATAAATGACATAAGCTTGAATAAAATTGTGGAAATTTACTTGTCATCTGTCTTTTTCTTTAAATTTCGGCATACGGTCTTTTAATAAACATTACGCATTCGAAGGTATTCGAGTGTTATACTCGATGTAAACGAAACATCGACTTCGGTCGATGGGGAACGGTCCAGTACACGACCACTCCAATCGCCCTGAACGCGAGCGCACGCGGAAAATAAATGAAATGAAATTCGGGGGTATCAGGGTTCGCACCCAATACTCCTCGTAAAATAAATCTTTGTCTGTTTCCCGTAAACAGTCTGGCACGCCCGAAATTCATCATTTCAGAAAAGAAATGAGAAGATAAAAATAGAAAGAAATAAATCCGCGTTCCAACAACCGTGAAGATTAAATGCTGGTTATCGACGGGCCTGATTTCAGAATATTATTAAACAGCCCGCTTAGAGGCCAAATAAGTTGTGATTTAAAATGACCCCAAGGTTATTTAAGTTGCAAACTTATTCGTGGGATTGTTCCCCAAAGTTCAGCAGGGGAGTTCCGGCCCTTAAAATGGCGCCCGGACTCCCGGTTAAATTGAAAGTACAAGGAGAACGTGTCTCCGTTCAGAGTACAAGCACAGAAAAATCCGGCGGCACAAGGTCTATAGACCAAGTACGAAGAACAAGTACAAAGAACAAGCTCGAGGAAGAACTCCGAAGCTTGCAAAAGCACTCTCCGATCGGGCAGAACTCCGAGAAATTGGGCAGAACTCCGAGAGAGAGAAAAACTCCAGCACCTCCGGCAAGGATGGGCATTGTAAATGGGGTGTGGGGGGGGGGGGGGGGGTATTTATAGAGAAAACCCCATACCCCCCCCCCTCCCCCCTCTCCATCGGTTAGGAGACCCCTAACCGATGGTGACCTCAAAGTGAGGTCACCATCGGTTAAGGGTTCTCATCATCGTTGGGGAGATCTCCCCCAACCGATGGTGACCTCATGAGATGGTGACCTCATCATGATGTCACCATCGGTTAGGGGACCCCTAACCGATGGTGACCTCTATGTGAGGTCACCATCGGTTAAGGGGATACTCCCCTTAACCGATGGTGATTCACCATCGTTGGCAACCTCAACCGATGGTGACCTCATCATTGAGGTCACCATCGGTTAAGGGGTGGCATCCCCTAACCGATGGTGATTCAGGTCACCATCGGTTAGGGCTCCCCTAACCGATGGTGATTCACCATTGGTTGGGGGCCCTCTCTCCCCTCCATGCAATGTAAGGGGTCTCAACCCCTATAAATACCCCCCCTATTCCATGAAAAAAAGAGAGGAGAGCCCCGGAAGGTCCCGGCGAAGCCCTGCCAATTCCTGTTCAAAAAAATCAAAGAAATAGAAAAAGAGCATTTGCTTATCCCCTCTCTCATTATCCAATCCCCCTTACTTGGTGTGTGAAGGTACAAATCCCCTTCTTTAGCCCGATAGGCCAGATGCGGAGAGGAGAGTCGTCGGCGCGAATCGTCATCGACATTCCTTCTTAATCCCCATCCCCCACATCGAGCAAGTCTCTGTGGGGTGATATTCCCGGGGTTTAAATACCGTCCATATCGAGCAAGTCTCTATGGGCACATGGTATTTAAATACCCATGTTCTCCCCGCCCATCGAGCAAGTCTCTGGGATGGTGGATTTTGTGCTTATATGTATATGTTTTCTTGAGGAGACTCTGCCCAAGCGGAGATTCTGCCCAAGAACATATTCGTATATTCATAAATTTGTGTTCTTATATATATGTTTCTTAGACGAAACTCTGCCCAAGTTGAGATTCCGTCCAAGAACACATATATAAAGGTCGCAAATTTGTAATTATACAAATATGTTCCTTGAGAAGAATCTCGCCCAGGCAAAAATCTCTCTCCGGGGACGTATTCATATAAATACAAACCTGTGTTATATGTGTAAGTTTCTTAGGGGAAACTCTGCCCAAGCGGAGGTTTCGCCCAAGAACATATTCGTATATTCACAAATCTGTGTTCTTATGTATATGTTCTTTAGGGGAAACTCTACTCAAGTGGAGACTCACCTAAGAATATATCCATAGAATCACAAATTTGTGTCTATACGCGTATGTCTCTTAGGGGGAATCCTGCCCGGACAAAAACTCCCTCTAAGTTCATATCTGTATAATCACAAACTTCGTGCTTATATACATGTGTTTCTTAGTGGAAGCTCTGCCCAAATAGAGACTTCGCCCAAGAACATATCTGTATAACCATAAATATGCCTTATTGTGTATATGTTTCTCAAAAGGGATTCCGTTCAAACGGAGGTACCTTTCACCGGATACTCTGCTTAAACAGAGACACCGCTGAGAATATATACATAAATTGCAAACTTATGTTTATATGTATATGTGCCTTAGGGGATGTTCTCTCTAAGCAGGATATTCTACCCAAAGATATATTTGTATAATTATAAATTTGCATCCTTATGCATATACTTCTCAAAAGGGATCTCGTTCAAACGGAGGTACCTTTTACCGATACTATGCTCAAATAGAGATACCACTTGAGAATATATTCATAAATTGCAAATTTGTGTTCATACACATACCTTTTCAGGGTAGGTCCCCTCCGGGCAAAGATTCTCCCAAGGACACATGGGTATAAGCATATATTCATATGAACATATCCCTATGAGGACACTCCGCCTAAGCAGAAGGCTCGTCAGAACACACCCCACATGCAGGAAGATTGTAATGATATACACACATCCAAAGAAAAAGGAATAAGACAAGAACTGTGCTCAGATACTCCAAATGGAAGCACATATGCATACTCACAAGAATCATGTCCATGTGGACAGTTTCCAGAAAAGAACTATAATATGACAAGGACTTCCATGGAGATATATTCACATGTTCTCCAGAAATCATACCCGTATGAGCGAAAAATGAGGAGAAAAGAAACTCTGCCTCGAATTCGTACTTTGCTCAAAAAAGGGGGCACCATAAAAGAACCTCATATAAAAAATTTGATACAGTAATCCTTCTAATACGGAAGTGTTACTCCGGGTCATAATACCTCCAAGTTCAGAATCAAAATTCACGGGCATATACCCGTTCACCATAACAATCCTCATGTTTTCCCAAATAAAAATTTCTAATCAACCCTTTGCAAAAAGAAGAAAGACCTCAAATAGGTCCACGGGTATATACTCGTTCCCCTCTCAAAATCACACTTTGGATTCCAAAAAGGCAGTCATTTCAAAAAATGCAATACTCAAAGCAAAAGCATTCCAAAATAATCAAAAGAAAGGAAAAACATGTCATGATCAGGATTTTCTAAAAAGCATGCATATTTTTCTCGTCCTTTACTATGAATGGTATTCGGGTTAAAATTGGTGTTAAATAATACCAAGAGTTTTAACTCGATGTAAATGTAACATCGATTTCGGTCGATGGAGACAGAGGTCCAGCACATACTACCCTAATTGCCTGATGAGAATAGACGCGGAACTCGAGAAGTTCAGATAAAAAACGGTGCACCCGTCCGTTTCACGGACACCACACCCGTCCGTTCTACGGACACCAAAATTCTTCCTCCGCATTGTGCGGACTCTTTCTTCTGTCTGCTAGACAGGCTGGCACGCCCCGTAACACAAAAATCAAAGCATGTGAAATAAATGAATACCCAAATGGAATGAAACGAATGAACCAAAATCGATGATCGATAATGATCCACCCTAATCATCACCATACATATTTTTTTTCCCGTGTCAACAGTCGCCTTCATGCTCTGACTGTGCAAAGCTAGGAATTTGAAAATTCCATGACCAACTGGAGGTCCCACCTACCTCCCAGGCTTTCCGAAAGACGAGCAAATCCTCTGATCGAACTATTGGGATCCGGAAATGAAATAACAAGGATCCAAAAGGTCGGGACACCACAACTAGCATACTATTCCGTTGTCTGCATTGCCTCCTTATGGCATCTATAAACCAATCTTACATGTCACTTGGGGTCAATGTGAACCTTTATGTTCAATTGCTCCAATATACCCTCACTCTCATACTCGATATCAAAAGAGCATAGAATACCCTCCTCTTGCACATCACATTTCTGCCACTTTTTGGACCTCATCGCCGGGGACACCACTTATTGCTTCATTGGGCATGTCCTCTTGGTTGTCTTCTTTGTCAGCAATTGTTGGATCATCTCTGCTTGGCCCAACTCCATCATCATCTTGACTCCCTTTGCACATCATGGAAGGCAAAATTGCCAGGATCGACCCAGAATCGGTCGATCCTGGATCGGATCGAGGGCTATGGATCCGATTATGGGGGGGAAGTCCCTGAATCGGCAAACTTCCAGCTGGATCGGCCAGAATCGAGTTGGATCGACTGGATCAAGCAAGGATCGACCGATTCCAGACTGATCTAGGTCGATTCCCTCAGGCTACCTTCAGGATCCTCTTCAGGCAGGGTTGTCAGGTTCCCCTTATTTACCTGAATATCATTTAAGTAAATGTTAGTTTCATTTACTTAAGATATTACATGTAAATAAGGAAGTACCCCCTATTTGAATCTAATAAAAATATCAAAAAAATCATATCTCTTACCAATAAAAAGTCAACTCTCCCATCGAAGAAGAAAATCGCGATTTTGGTAATTTTAGCGAAATGCTAACTTTTTAATCTCTCGTAATTTAGCTTATCTAAAAATTTGATAATTCAAATAAATCACATGGAATACTAAAAATTCAAAGTCCGGTAAAAAAGTCAAACGTGCATGTGACTTCTCCAATGGAGCCACTCTCCTACTGACAGCACTTAGTCTGCTTGAGACCTCTCAGGATTTGGTCAAACTTAAGTTATCATCATCCAAACCTCTCAGAATTTGGTCAAATTGAGCTACCATCACCCAACTCATGACACTCATGAGTTTGGGTGATGATAGCTTAGTTTGACCAAATCCTAAGAGGTCTCAAGTAGACTTAGTGCTGTCAGTAGGAGAGCGGCTTCTTAGAGAAGTCATATGTACGTTTGATTTTTTTTTTTGTTGGACTTTAGATTTTTAGTATTTTATTAGACTTATTTGAATTATAAAATTTTAAATATGTCAAATTATGAGAGATTAGAAAGTTGCTACTTTGATAAAATCACAAAAATTGCGATTTTCTTCTTGGATGGGGAGTTGACTTTTTATTAGTAAGAGATGTGATTCTTTTGATATTTTTATTGGATTCAAATGGGGGATATTTCCTTATTTACATGTAATATCTTAAATAAATGAAACTACAAATTTTAACATTTACTTAAATGGTATTCAGGTCAATAATACACTAAGTCTTTAATATTTTATACTTTTCTTGTATTACTATAGTAGTAATAATACACAAAATCTTATGTTTCATATATTATGAATGCATGTATGATTGGTTTTTTATGCAAATATTAGTTCTTTCAATTTATCAGATTTTCCCCATTGCATAGGCCTAGGGAGCCTTCTACTCAGAAAGGCACCAAGACTCAAAATTACAAGGGAGCTTGAAGGTCATGCACTGTAGTGGCACAATTCCTTGATGTCATACCCCAAGTTGAAAGATGTTCTGATGGTAAGCAATTGATCTACCCTCATAGGTTGATTCTAATTTGATTAGCCTGTTCAAGAATTTCATATTGTTCAACTTGGTGAAGTGGTGAGAATCTCAGTCCAATCCAGCAATTTGATCCACATGAAAGGATCACTAGCATTGAGATTTGGACCCAACCCTACTCCCAATTTGGAGAGATCTGTATTATTAGATTATAAAATATTTTATAGGTATCAATCATTAGGGTAAGAAAAAAAGTAACATATCACAATTACCCATGATCTTATCTTATGACTTTTGAATCTTTTATTTTATTCATCAATCCTCCTATTTAAAGTGTTCTATCCTCCTTTAGAGCGCAAGCTTGAGAATAAATGAAATTTGTGTCAGAATTCTTTGTGAGAGGGAAGGGGCGACAAGCCCCTACCAAACCTTCCTCCGCTCCTTTTCTCCTTTCCTTTTTCTTTTTCCTCCCTCCCTCCGTCGCAAGTTCTCGATCCCCCCACTAACACTAACATCCATCGCCTCTCTTTTCTTCCCCCCTCTTTTCCCCCCTCCCCATCACAGCAATTCTTTCTTCCCCGATCCTATTCACTTCCTTTGCTGCCGCCGTGCCACCCTGATCTGCTACCACTGCCGCTAGCTCTCCACACTGTGCAATGCACCCTCCACTATGGATGGTAAAGTCGGATCGGGGTGCTGGTGTTGTGCCGGATTTTGTTGTCCGACTCCACAAAAGAAACAAAAAAAGGGAGAACAAATAAACAGAAAATACATGAAATAAAAGAGAAGGGGTGAGGAATCTCACCTCCGTCCCCAACCACCAGGGGAAGCCGCCGCTGGCCTCCCTTGTTGCTGCCGGCGTCGCCTCTGCTTGGGGTGACCACCGCCGGCACCCCCTGCTCCTTCCCAAGTCGCCTCCTTCTACCTGGCTTGCCCGCTGCGGGAGGGAGAAGAGGAGGCGAGAAAAGGGGGGAGGGCGAAGCCCCTGCAGTTGCCGCCGGTCCCTCCCCTGCTGCTTGCTGCGCCGCCGCTGCTGCTGCTCTCCGCTGCTGGCTCCACCCCTGCTCGAGGCCGCTGCCGCTGCTGCTGCTCACCGCCGCCTCCTTGGCCGCCTTGCCGCCGCACCAGCCCTGTCGCGCCGCTGGCAGGAAGGAAGGAGGAGGAGGGAGGTCGCGAGACCCTCCTCCTCCCTGCCCTGTTTCGCGCAGACCAGATCGGGAAGGGGCCGAACAGCAAAAGGAAAGGGAAAAACAGAAAGAAAAAGAAAAAGCAGGGGCTAAAGTGCAAATATATGACGCAAAAATTGTATAAAACCCCCTAGAAAAATGTGCAGACCTCCGGGGAGAGGCATAAACCTTCCCTCCATGGCCATCCTCTCCTCCCACTATAAAAAGGAGGGAGCGCCCAAGGCCAAAGGGGGTGGATTTTTTAAGGCTAAAAACCAGAGCAAGGCTCTGGGAAGAGACTGCAAGGCAGTCTGGGAAAAGGGTCTGCAAGGCAGCCCTAAAGAATATCGTGCAAGGCACGATTTAATTTTCTCAAGCATTAAGCAAAGTCCATTGGGCTTCTCTTTTATTGGGCCAGATTTCTTATTGGGCCTGGGACTGCTTATTGGGCCAGACTTGTATTTCCATACAGTTAATTGAGACGTTTTGTGCTTATTGGGCCGGCATTTGATAAATTCTCATGTGTGAAATTTAATGGGCCTATTGGGTTATTTTTAATCATTCCATCATACGTTATACGAATAATCACACGTACTGTCACGTTTATTTAAAACACTGCACTACTTAATTTCTTAACCAAAATCAACCAAGTCTTCGACAAACGTTAACGAAATATTTTCCAAACATTATTATTTAATTTTCAATAACATAAAATCAACAAACAAGTTATGTTTCACATCAATTTTAATCCACCTTAAGTTAAACACCTTTTAAATTAAATAAATAAATGAAAATGTTAACTTAAATCACATGATCATAATGTAAATAAATAAATAACGAAAATAGATAAATAAATGAAATTAATAATCCTAAAATACCAAAAAATGAGAAAATGAATTAAAAATCAATAAAAATGAAATAAATATTAAAAAATTCCAAAAAATGAACTACATGTTTGCAACTGTGTTTCTTTCCATGTATAATTCATTTCATTCAAATGTGAGTCACGTTCTTTTATTTCAACGGGTTTATCTGATGGCTAATCAAGGGTATTCAGCCTTTGTGCTGATATAATTAACACTAACCGCAGTTAGTGGGGGAGGTCAAATGAACTAAATAAGACCATGTCTATGTAAATAAATAAATAATCCAAATAAATCAAATCCAAAGTAAAAAATTAAAATTTTAAAGTGTTAAAAATAATTCTCACAGCTGGATAAACCCAATAAGGAAGTACCCCCATTTGAATTCAATAAAAATATCAGAAAAATCATATCTCTTACAAATAAAAAAGTCAACTCTCCCATCCAAGAAGAAAATCACGATTTCGGTGGTTCCATCAAAATAGCGACTTTCTAATCTTTGATAATTTGACATATTTGAAAATTTCATAATTCAATAAACCCAATATAATACTAAAAATCTAAAGTCGGTAAAAAAAGTCAAACATGCATATCACTTCTCCAAGGGAGTCACTGTTGAACCCAGGGAAAAATCAGGGCTTAAACAAACCCCGGGCGACAAATACGCCCTGGGGGAACCAGGGATGAGCTCCCGATCCCCGCTCGGACATCGGGAAGATGAACCCGAGTGCTCGCATCAATCCGGAGTGGCCCGGAAGCGAGGTGCCCGAGAAACTCGTCGACGGCGAAGAATGCGTACTTCGGATTGCCAGAAACTCCGTGTCCGGATCAACGTTCGAGGCCGCGCCCGAAGCCGAAGGATCCGAAAGGTCAAATGCACGTGCCCTCCGAAAACGGGGACAAACGCACGTGGGACGGCGGGAGAAGCACAAGCGGCGCACGTGTGCACGTGCGCGGCACGGCCGTCAACCAACGAACAACACACGGGAGGCCCACGGAGCTCTCTCCCGCGGAAAACCGGAGGAAATGGCCAATGGAGGTGGAGGCCCACCCCATTTATAGGGGGGGGCCAGGCGGTGGCACCCCCGCCGGTTAGGCGGGGTGCGCACCCCCGCCGGTTCGGCAGGGGGCGCACCCCCGCCGGGCCGGGCGGGGGGCCACACCCCCGCGGTTAGGCGGGGTGCGGGCCCCCCGCCGGTTCGGCAGGGGGCGCACCCCCGCCGGGTCGGGCGGGGGCTGCACCCCCGCCGGTTAGGCGGGGTGTGCACCCCCGCCGGTTCGGCGGGGGGCGCACCCCCGCCGGTTCGGCAGGGGGCCGCACCCCCGCCGGTTCGGCAGGGGGGCCCCCCCCCCCCCCGCCGGTTCGGCGGGGGGTGCACCCCCGCCGGTTCGGCGGGGGGTGCCCCCCGCCGGTCCAGCAGGGGCCGCCCCCCCCCGCCGGGTCAAGCGGGGGCCGCACCCCCGCCAGTCCAGGCGGGTGCACACCCCCGCCAGTCCGGGTGCACCCCCGCCTGTCCGGGCGCGCAACCCCGCCAGTCCGGGCACACCCCCGCCAGTCCGGGTGCACCCCCGCCGGTTCGCGTGCGCACCCCCGCCGGTCTGCGGTGCCTCGGCGCCCGCGCCCGGCCTCGACGCTCGAGCCGGGAGACCCCCGCCGGTTCGACCCTTCGAGCCCCTATAATAGGGGGGCATACCCCCATTTGAAAAGAGAGGATTCGGCCATAGCGCGCTTCTAAGCCCACACACACGCCTCTCGGCCCAAAGTCTGCCGGTGCTCAAAGCGTGGTCCGTGCGGGTGAGCTTGTATAGGCCGCACGAGTCGGGGGAGGTCTTCGACACCCGTTGGTGCTTCCTCTCTCGTGGTCGAGCCCCCCTGCGTTCGCCCACACGGAGACATCACAGGTTGTTACAAGACCCCCAAGGCATGTACTTAGGCCTCCGGCGTCATAAAACGACGCACGTCGAGGCATGTACTTAAGTCCTCCGGCGTCATAAAACGACGCACGTCGAGGCATGTACTTAAGTCCTCCGGCGTCATAAAACGACGCACGTCGAGGCATGTACTTAAGTCCTCCGGCGTCATAAAACGACGCACGTCGAGGCATGTACTTAAGCTCCTCCGGCGTCATAAAACGACGCACGTCGAGGCATGTACTTAAGTCCTCCAGCGTCATAAAACGACGCACGTCGGGCATGTACTTAAGTCCTCCGGTGTCATAGAACGACACACGTCGAGGCACATATGTTTAAGTCCTCCGGTGTCGTAAAAAGGCACACGTTGAGGCATGTTAACCTATGGAGGCACAAACACCCCACTGGTAAACATATGTACCCACTATCGTGTAAACGTTCGACGGAGGACATACACCCTGTCATCGACGTACATGTACTTGGCTTGTTGTATACAGTCCAGTGGAGGTACAAAACCCCACTAAAGACGTACATGTAAATGTAACGTCATGTCATAAATATAAATGACATGAGCACGCTTGAATAAAATTGTGGAAATTCATTGTCATCTGCCTTTTCTTCTTTAAATTTCGGCATACGGTCTTTTAACAAACATTACGCATTCGAAGGTATTGAGTGTTTACTCGATGTAAATGAAACATCGACTTCGGTCGGGGTGGGAACGTCCAGTACACGACCACTCCAATCGCCCTGAACGCGAGCGCACGCGGAAAATAAATTCGAGGGTATCAGGGTTCGCACCCAATACTCCTCATAAAATAATCTTTGTCTGTTTCTCGCAAACAGTCTGGCACGCCCACGCAAGATCCATCTCGGAGATAAAAGAGATGGATCGAAAGAAAGAAATCTCCGCGTTCCAACAGTCACTCTCCTACTGACAACACTTAGTCTGCTTGAGACCTCTTAGGATTTGGTCAAATCTAAACTATCATCACTCAAACTCATGAGAATTGTCACTTTTTAGTTTTACAATTAGAAAGTGAAAATTCTCATGAGTTTAGGTGATGATAGCTTAGGTTTGACCAAATTCTTAGAGGTCTCAAGCAGACGAAGTGTTGTAAGTAGGAGAGTGGCTCCTTTGGAGAAGTCATATGCACGTTTGACTTTTTTACCGAACTTTAAATTTTTAGTATTCTATTAGGTTTATTTGAATTATAAAATTTTTAGATATGTCAAATTATGAAAGATTAGAAAGTCACTATTTTGATGAAACTACCGAAATCACGATTTTCTTCTTGGATGGGAGAGTTGACTTTTTATTTGTAAGAGATGATTTTTTGATATTTTTATTGGATTCAAATGAGGGGTATTTTCTTATTTACCTGAGCATCATTTAAGTAAATGAAACTACAAATACAATATTTACTTAATGATGTTCAGGCAAATAAGGTAAGCGGATGAGATCGGACGTAATAAGGTAAGCTGAGGGAATCGGGCTACATCGATGGAATCGAGGTGGATCGTGTGGAATCGGACTGGATCGGCTCGATTTCGTCCGATTCTGCTCGATCCACCCCGATTCCACCTTACATCGTGGGTGGTTCGTCGTTCCACCCCCCCCCCCCCCCCCCCCCAAATCAGGTCGCCATAGGCCAATTTCGACCCGAATCTGTTGACTTTGCCATCCATGCCTTCCACTACCCTCCTTAGTCGCACACTAAGTCAACCATGTACCACTCCATTTCTTCTCCACTCCCACAACACCTCCCCCCCTCATGTATGTTCACATACACTAAGGTATTGCCTGCTGTTGATGTCTTCTCATCCTCAATCCACTAGCTGCCATCACCCCCCATCCCTCCCCATCTTTCCATCAGTCTGCTGATGGCACCTGCCCCACCACCATGAAACTCGTGACAGTTGCCCCCACCCCGTCATTCACCACCCTCACCCCTTCTTGCCATATGCTACTGCAACGCCCCCAGTCACCTGTTTCTATCTCTATCTTGCTCTCGTCAATTGCGATCCCCAGCGCCCACTACCCTCTCTCTCTTATTCTTTTTTATATTATATGTTCCTTTGTCTTACTCTTGTGGAACATGTGGAGATCCCTCTTGGAATCGAGTAAACGAATGGGTGGTTTCTTGTATGTGTGTGGGCGTGCCAGTCTATTGGACAGACATTTAAGATTATTTGATGCAAGAAAATTATATGTCCATTCATCGGACAACTGTGTCTATGTTTGGATTGTTTATTCCGCGCATCCATTTTATCAGGTGATTTGGGTTATCATGTACTGGACCTCCCCACCGACCATGGCTGGTGTTTATTTACATCGAGGAAACCTCGAAAACCTTTGATACTGTGTTTTCTTAGACCCTGGCCGATTATGGAATTATCGTGACGAAGAGAACTAAATGACGGCGCAAATGGCCTTGGCGCCGTCCCCCTTTGGTGGAGTGGAGCCATATTTTTCCCTCATGATGGGGGAAAATAGCCGTGAGCCTATATAGCTGAATCGGCCGATTATCCCTTCCCAGCTCACACCCTGTCTTGTGATCTAGCTTCATGCCTGACTCAGGGTCGTGAAAATGTCAAGTCCGATATATATCTCAGAGTATAGTCACAATGCATTGAGAGAACTGCAACAAAACATCTGCCCCCACCATTTTAGGGGTAAATCGTTTGTTCTATTTCATTTTTCTGTGGTGTTACAAAGAGTTATATAACTTGCCTATGCACATTCATTTTTACAAAGTAACAGTCTCCAGGGGTTTATTTGAAAAAACTTAGTCGTTTAAAAAAAGACCTGCACAATGGAGAAAGCCTTCCTCAACACTTGGACAGCATGAACTTGAAGATCACCCAAGCTTCTCTTCTTCAGAAGTCTCTTTTCTCCTGGGAGTCTCTGCCTTGTCATCCCCTCATCAAAGCCCCTTGGCCCCCTATTTATAGGAGTTGGAGGGCACCAAAGAGGGCCACCACCTAAACCCCGCCGAGGGGGGTCCCCTCGGTGGGGTTTGCCTACCTTTCCACCCGGGAGGGGGGGGGTGGGCCATGGAACCCCACCGAGGGTAGGGTCCCCTTGGTGGGTTCCACTTGCCCGGCCGATGAAAACCCCCTCAGAAAGGGCTGCAATGGGCCTTTTTGGCCTTTCCTAGACCCATGGACTTGGATTTCTTCCATCCACATGGAGTTTTTGGAGTCCGTTTGTCGCTTTCCTCCAGTGCCGAGGCTGTTTTGTTGACCCGAAATTCAGCGCGGTGCATTCGTTGCGACCGAATTTGACTTGAAGTGCATGGGACTTTGCACGGCAAAGGTTTTATACCTTTCGATGCAACTCCAGTAGAACCTTGAAATTAAAATTTTATTCCGAACTAAATCAGATAAAATTCTTTTGGAACCTGTTGATCCGGGTATCCAGAATAAACATGCTCTGGGGCTTTTTGGGGGATTTACGACTTTCCGGGCAAGTTTATCTCTCTAACCTTTTCAGCCCTAATCAACCCCGAGAGCAACTCTCGTAGGAGTTTTTATTTCATTTGGGGAGTTTTCCTGGGCTCAACAACTCCATACCCACATCCCCATCTCATTTGGATTAATATCCTCCACTAATTTATTTTATTTCCTTCATACTCCCATGCCACTACTTTCTTCCCCTTTTATTGTTCAACAAGTCACATAGCCATTCATTTTTCATTTGTGATGCCTACCTGTTGACACGGGATTTTTTCATCATCAATTTTTATTCATTCATTTCATTTCGTTTCATTTATTCTTTTATTTCGCATATTTTGGATTTTTGTATATGCGGGGCGTGCCAGCCTATCTAGCAGACAGAAGAAAGAGTCCGCTCGATGCGGAGAAAGAATTTTGGGGTGTCCGTAAAACGGACGAGTGTGGTGTCCGTGGAACGGACGGGTATGGTGTCCGTGGAACGGACGGGTGCGCCGTTTTTTAATCTGAACCCCTTGAGTCCTATGTCTATACTCATCAGGCAATTAGGGTAGCATGTGCTGGATCTCTGTCTCCATCGATCGGAATCGATGTTACATTTACTTCGAGTTAAAAGCTCTTGGTATTATTTAATACCAGTTTTAACCCGAATACCATTCATAGCAAGGATGAGACAATATGCACTTTTTTTTTTAGAAAATCCTAATCATAATATTTTCCCTTTTATTACTTTGAAATGCTTTTGCTTGAGTGTTTCATTTTTGAAATGACGTGACTGTCTTTTTGGAGTCCAAAGTATGATTTTAAGAAAAGAACAGGTATATACCCATGAACTTTTTTGGGGTTTCTTTTCTTCTCTCCTTTTTTTTTTCTTTAACAAAGTCGCATTTTTGGTTGATTGGAAATCTTATTTGGAAAACATGAGGATTATCATTGTGAACGGGTATGTACCCGTGAATTTTATTCTGAACTTGGGAGGTATTGTGATTTGGAGTAACGCTTCCATATTAGAAGGATTACTGTGCCAATTTTTAATATGAGGCTTTCTCACAGCATATTTTAGGAAGAGTCCGTATTGAGGTAGAATTTCTTTTCTCCTCATTTCTTGCTCGTGTGAATATGATCTTGGAGAACATATGGATATATCTCCGTGAGGGTCTTTGTCAAACTGCAGTTTCTTCCCGAAAACTGTCCACATGGATACAATTTTTTATGAGTATGTGTATATATTTCCATTTAGACGGCTGCTTGAGCAGAGTACTTATCTCTCTCTTTTTCTTTTCTTTTGTTGAAATGTATACATATCAACACAATATTTATGAGTATGTGGATATATTTTGGCAAAGTCTCCGCTTAGGCAGAGTGTCCTCATAGAGATATATTCATATGAACGTGTGATTATATAAACATGTTCTCGGGAGAACCTTTGCTTGAAGGGAATTTCCCCTAAGGAGCATATATGTGTATAAACATAAATTTGCCATTTATGAATATATTCTCGAGCGGCATCTCTGTTTGAACAGAGTACCCGGTAA
Source organism: Colocasia esculenta (assembly GCA_014218235.1). Lineage (NCBI taxonomy): Eukaryota > Viridiplantae > Streptophyta > Magnoliopsida > Alismatales > Araceae > Colocasia > Colocasia esculenta. Next base: position 155,641,632 of record CM024754.1, read on the forward strand.
AAGGTGCCTCTGCTTGGGCAGAGTCCCTTTTGAGAAGTATATGCATATGAATGCAAATTTATGATTATATAAGTATGTCCTCAGGCAGAATCTCCATTTAAAGGGAACTTCCTCTAAGGAACATATATGTATATAAACACAAATTTGCAGTTTATGAATATATTCTCGGGCGGCATCTCTGTTTGAGCAGAGTACCCGGTAAAAGGTACCTCCTCTTGCGCAAGGTCCCTTTTGAGAAATATATGCATATGGATGCAAATTTATGATTATATAAGTATGTCCTCAGGTGGAATCTCCATTTAAAGGGAACTTCCTCTAAGGAACATATATGTATATAAACACAAATTTGCAGTTTATGAATATATTCTCGGGCGGCATCTCTGTTTGAACAGAGTACCCGATAAAAGGTACCTCTGCTTGTGCAGGGTCCCTTTTGAGAAATATATGCATATGGATGCAAATTTATGATTATATAAGTATGTCCTCAGGCGGAATCTCCATTTAAAGGGAACTTCCTCAAGGAACATATATGTATATAAACACAAATTTGCAGTTTATGAATATATTCTCGGGCGGCATCTCTGTTTGAACAGAGTACCCTGTAAAAGGTACCTCCGCTTACGCAGGGTCCCTTTTGAGAAATATATGCATATGGATGTAAATTTGTGATTATATAAATATGTCCTCGAGCGGAATCTCCATTTGGGCAGAGTCTCCTCTAAGAAACATATGTATATAAACACGGGATTGTGATTATACGGATATGAACTTGGAGGAAGCTTTTGCTTGGACAGAGTTCTCCCTAAGAAACATACACGTATAAGCACAAATTTGCAATTCTATGGATATATTTTTAGACAGAGTCTCCGCTTGGGCAGAGTCTCCTCTAAGAAACATATACATAAGAACACAAATTTGTGAATATACGGATATGTTCTCGGGCAGAATCTCCGCTTAGGCAGAGTCTCCTCTAAGAAACATATACATATAAACACGGGTTTGTAGTTACATGGATATGTTCCTGGAAAGAGATGTTTGCTTAGACGGGGTTCTCCTCAGGAAACATATATGTATAAATACAAATTTGTAATTTTATATATATGTTCTTGGGCAAAGTTTCCTCTAAGAAACATATACATAAGAACACAAATTTGTGAATATACGAATATGTTCTTGAGCAGAACCTCCGCTTGGGCAGAGTCTCCTCTAAGAAACACATACATGTAAGCACAAAATCCACCATCCCAGAGTCTTGCTCGATGGGCGGGGAGAACATGTGCATCTAAATGCGCATACCCATAGAGTCTTGCTCAATATGGAGGCATTTAGAGCACGAGAACAAGGGTATTTAAATACCGTATATCCATAGAGTCTTGCTCGATATGGATGGTATTTAAACCCCGGAGAATATCTCCCCCACAGAGTCTTGCTCGATGTGGGGGGATGAAGGGGGATAGAAGGAATGTCGATGACGTTTGGAGCCGATTCTCCTCTCCGCGCCTTGCTATCGGGCCAAAGAAGGGCTAATACTTTTGCGCCAAGCAGGGAGATTAAAGGAACAAATGAGAGAGGGAAGGAGAGAATGCTCTTTCTATTCCTTTGGATTTTTTTTTTTGACAGGGCTCCACCGAGACCTTACATCCGGAGACCCTTTTTTTGAAGGAATAGGGGGCCTTTTATAGGGGGAAGGCCCCCTTACATTGCGTTGGGGGAGAACCCTGAGGTCACCATCGGTTGGCCCAACTGATGGTGACCTCATGTGAGGTCACCATCGGTTAGGGGCCCCTAACCGATGGGAGAAGGGGGAGAACCCCTTCAACCGATGGTGACATCCAAGTGATGTCACCATCGGTTACCCCATTTAGGGGTGCTTTTTGCATTTCTGGGAATGGATTTTTTTTGAAAGAATTTTCATGTCAACACTACCCTTCTGTTTAATGCCATTGACTCCACATCATGGAGTCCCTGGACTTTCCCTCTTCTAATCGTGTGTTGGTCACTTCCTGTTTGTTTTGCACTTCCTTTCTCTTGCTGATGTCTCTCGTCTGCACCATAATCTCCATCTTAGTGTCCACAGTTGTGAGAGAGGAACACACCTTGAACATTTCTTTTTACCTGAAAGGTATGGATCATTAAGCATGCCATGAGCTGGAGCTTGTTCACTTTCTCACCACATGCTTTGGTAGCTGGATTGGAGAGTTATTCCCCTTGCTTTGGGAAAGAACTGCTGCCTGTTTCTGTCACGCTGTGGGGGTTCTTAATGCTTCTGTTTGAGAAGCCTCTTTAGTTTTCAGTTCAACGATGTCCTGCTGCCACAAGTTGCCATGGATGCTGCAAAGTTAGACTTGTTCATACTGGAGAAGTGACCATGCTTTTGCCTGTAGACCTCCTCTTGCCCTGAGCTACCACATTGTTGCCTGCTATAGATCCTATGTGTGGCTGAATGCCTGTACTTCCCTGTACAAGGGCTGATGATACCCTCAGTGACTGAGGGAATGAGTTCCTTCGTGCCCTACTTTTCCTGGTCAGGACAATGATTCATGTGATTGAATTCTCTAAACATCCCCTGTCTTGTTCTCAAGGGCAAAAGTGGTGGTTACCACTGAGTATTTGAATTGGAGTTGCATGTTTGGCAGGGTTGCTTGGTTCAAGGAACTCCAGATGGAAGAGTGCAATCTGCAGATTGTCCATGCTAAATTGAATGATCTGGCTTTGTTAATCCACTGCAAGTCATCATCTTCTTCTTCCTGTCACACCTCCCTCCATATCTGGAAATTTTAGATTCCTTGTATGCAGGAAATCACTCGTTCCGCTCTATGGAATCTTCTATGAGCGATCTGAGATTCCGAATGCTTCTATTCCCCAAAGGTGAGAAGGAACACCACATTAGTGGAGCCACTGCAATTTCTTATTCTTCTGAGTATCTGCAAAAATCTTCTTGCATATGGGCCACATCTTCCAGTCAGAGTCATTAGCCACAAAACAAATGACTTGTTTAAATTCTAGGTTGCATTTCTATTCTTTGAGAAACACAACTAAGTTGATAATCTCATTTGTGCTTCTAACCTCCATTATTCTACGGCCAACATGTTCCCAGCAGCACAGATGTTACTGAAGGCACAACCAATGATGGGAGTTTCGGTTTCGGGATCGCCCAGCCAGTCTCGGTCAGCCTCAAGAGGAGAGTGTCAGCCGGTTTCAGTCAGTTTCAGCTGGTTTCAGCCGGTTTTGGTCTGGTTTCAGCCGAAACTAATTAAAATACTATTTTTTCAGTTTTGGAAATGCTACAGTAGTTTCGGCCGGTTTCATTTCGGTCATGGCTGAAACCAACAACCATGGGCACAACACTTCCAGATTTCAATTACATATCTCTTTAGGGGTTGGAAATTGGTTAGATTTATGAGAAGCATCCTTCTTCTGTGCCTTGATAGATTGCCTGAGTTCCTTCTAAAGAGAAACCTTCCTCTGCTGAGAGCAGACATTTCTCAGATGCCCTGCCCAATCATTATTTTTACACGCACTTTTGTGTCCTCTCCCTAAACATCTTACACACTTATCTGGACCAGCTGTTTCTTTCTGATCTAAAAACTATGCCTCTCTGGGTCTGCTTCTAAATTGCGGGAGTCTTACTCCTGCTTTTGCTGTTAACTTGATCCAACCACCAGCTGAACTATCATTTCCAACATCTTGTTTCTTATATGCAACTGGACTTGATTCTGTGCTGGTACCATCTGTTGCAAGTTATTTTCTGAAATCTTCTGTAATATCACCTTGCTATAAATGACACTCTTCTTTTCTTTTTCATAATTTTTTTTTATTGCAGGTGCAAGGCATTATGGTCCTTTTGTCCAGCTTCCAACAAATTGCCAGGAAATTGCTATATGTGGTCTATACTACTTCTCAAGATTAAATCCATCTTTGCTCGAGGCATTGGCCTTTTGTTGCTTATGTGAGTGAATATCCTACCAATGGGCTATCTTGCTTCTGTTGATACCTAATTACCTGTTGAATGGAGAAAACTGTGAGAGAAAGGATAAGATCTAATTTCTTTTTGAAAGAAAATTACTTTTAATCTCATTTATGTGTGTTATATCCTTAATAATGATCCATCTTGGTGCACCAGATTATAAAATCCGATATAACTTTGTTCTATATAACCTAGCCATTGTTCCAAGAATAGTCTGATTCGATTTAAAATTACTTGGCCTTGGCCAGTGTCTTCAATTTTAACATGAGAAAATTGCCCAGGCTCTTATTATCTGGTCAGCTAATGCGACTTTTTTTGCTAGAGTTGATGACATTTATACATCTGATTTGAGTATTTTCTTGGTTGAAATGGACTTGAAAGTGCAGTCTTTGGGTTTGGCCCAAAAAGATGCTGGTCACTGGCCAAACCATGTTTTAGTAACTGTGGACGGTGTATAACCATTGCAGCCTGGTTGGCTGGTGCCCATGAAATCTGGGCTATTTGGGACATGGTATCAAGGCACCTGCCTGGATAGAGAGGAGTAAGAAGGTGGGGAGCAGGATGCATATAATGTTATTCATGGGGTCCTTCTGTATTCTCTTATTTCTGGATGTTGACAAATTTTGGATCATTATTCTGGATTTTATGATTCCTACTTTCCAGGCTGGATTTATCTTCGAGTGGATGAGATTACAGTTTGATACCAACAAAAGCCTTTCTTATTATTATTATTATTTTAAAGAGTGGATTAGATCACAGTGCTCTATACATATCCAGCATGGAGAAGTAGAATCGCTTAGGATAATGTTTATACAAAGAAATGGATGTGAATAGCTCTCCAAAGGGATCAATAACAAGAATTATATGTTTCAGATGAAAAACATACTTGAATAAAGTACAACCAATCATTCACTTGATGCTTTTGAAGTTTCAAAGTTCCCTTTACAGTTGCTGTAATCTATGATCTCTGTTCTTTGGTTGAACTGATTTTCACTTGTTTCTTATTGGCTAATTTTCAATAGCTGCAGTTTCATGTCTTCAAGTAATTTGGTTTCCAATTCTCACATCCCTGGGGAGAAAACACAAACTCAACCCTAAATTGTATGAATTTATCTTTTGCTTTGAGGGAAACAACTGATGCATTTATGAGAGCTAATTCAAGCAAAGTTTCTGCTAAATAAATAGCAACTGAATGTTGTTTACCCTTAAAATATAAATATTTATATGATTGAGAATATAGTCTTCAGAAATGGATCTTGAAGTTTATCCAGTCCTCATGATGCACATTCCACTAGTTATAATTCAAGTAGCAATGAAATTACCCGAACTGCACCTGATTCAGAAACATGCACTTTGTCCTTGGTCTGGCTTCGGTGGTAGTTTCTTCTCCTCCCTCTTCCCCGTTATGAATTACATTAATTTAAGCATATGTGATCCCAGAAACATCTGAAATTTGTGCACATTGTTATATACATGATCACGTTTGTTGTAATTTACTAATTTATGCATTCTAAGGTTACCCATTGGTAATGGGTGATTGTTCATTTTTTGGTCATCCAATTTAACACCCCTCCCCCAACATCTAGAGGAAGGAGGGAGCTTCCTCCCAACCCATCACAAAATCCTTATGACAAAGAAACTCACATGGAAAATCAGTAGCTCATATGTATGTTTTAAGGAATTATATTATGCTTTTAGAAAATGTATTACATATTTACCCTCCTAGGATTGCAGCGGAGAAAGGCAAGCCTGAGCATGGTTTGACGTATCGCCGATTCGGGGCGAATCGGATCCGCCCTGATGCGATCCGATTCGCCCAGAATCGAGGCGAATCGGGTCCGATTCGCATGATTATATTATATATATATATATGATATTTATGTATGTGTGTCAGGCAGGGTTTGAGGAGTCAGGATCCTCTTCAGGCAGGGTTGTCAGGATCCTCTTATTTACCTGAATATCATTTAAGTAAATGTTTATATTTGTTGTTTCATTTACTTAAGTATTACATGTAAATAAGGAAGTACCCCCACCATTTGAATCCAATAAAATATCAAAAAAATCATATCTCTTACCCATAAAAAGTCAACTCTCCCACTGAAGAAGAAAATCACGATTTTGATGATTTTAGCGAAATGCTAACTTTTTAATCTCTCATAATTTGGTCTATCTAAAAATTTGATAATTCAAATAACCATATGGAACACTAAAAATCTAAAGTCCGGTAAAAAAGTCAAACGTGCATGTGACTTCTCCAAGGGAGCTACTCTCCTACTGACAGCACTTAGTCTGCTTGAGGCATCTTAGGATTTGGTCAAACTTAAGCATCATCACCTAAACTCATGAGATTTTTTCACTTCTAATTGTGAGAAACTAGAAAGTGACAATTCTCATGAGTTTGAATGATGATAGTTTAGGTTTGACCAAATCTTAAGAGGTCTCAAACAGACTGAGTACTGTCAGTAGGAGAGCGGTTCCCTTGGAGAAGTCACATGCACATTTGACTTTTTTACCGGACTTTGGATTTTTAGTATTCTATATGGTTTATTTGAATTATCAAATTTTTAGATAGACCAAATTATGAGAGATTAAAAGTTAGCATTTCGCTAAAATCATCAAAATCGCGATTTTCTTCTTCGGTGGGAGAGTTGACTTTTTATTGGTAAGAGATATGATTTTTTTGATATTTTTATTGGATTCAAATGGGGGGTACTTCCTTATTTACATGTAATATCTTAAGTAAATGAAACAACAAATTATAACATTTACTTAAATGATATTCAGGTAAATAAGAGGATCCTGACAACCCACAACCCTGCTTGAAGAGGATCCTGACTCTCACAACCCTGCCTGACACACATACATAAATATCATATATAATATATATAATAATCATGCGAATCGGACCCGATTCGCCTCGATTGGGGCGAATCAGGGATCGCATCGTGGCGGATCGGGGAATCGGATCGGATCGCATCGGATCCATTCGATTCGCGGCCGGGTGGCGGATCCATGAGGATCACAACTCGGCCCGCCCCTGATCCGCTCCGATTCGGGGGAATCGGGCCAATTCGCCCCGCCATGACAAACCATGAGCCTGAGAAAGGATAATTAGCTGATATTTCTATGGTCATCTTCAATGGTCATCAAGGCTTGTGACAAACCCTTTGGAACTCTGTATTCTCTGCCTCAGTCAGACTCTGTAGGTGTAGCGATCCTGGATATTTATCCCCAATAAGGCTCCATATCCAGACCCGCCTCCCACGAACAGACCGAAGTCTCGTCAGGGATAGCTCACACACGTGTCCAGTGAGAATATAAAAGACAACCACAAGAGTATAAGATATAAGAAAGTACATGTACTCATACTCATTAACATTAAATTACATTGTCCCAATACATTATTACATGTCCAGAAGAAAGGTACAACCAAGGTTCAAAAACCCGGGGATCGGGATCGGATCGGTCGGCCCAAAACCGATCCGACCCGGCGATCCCGACCCCGGCTCGGCCGAGCCGGGCCGAGCCCGACTGAGCCAGGGGGGGGGATCGGTCCATTATACAGGGTATATCTTATACAGGCTGAGTTCAGGCCGAGTCCACTGCGATTTCAGGTCTTATTTACCTGAATATCATTAAGTTTCATTTACTTAAGATATTACATGTAAATAAGGAAGTACCCCCATTTGAATCTAATAAAAAATCATATCTCTTACCAATAAAAAGTCAACTCTCCCACCGAAGAAGAAAATCGTGATTTCGATGATTTTAGCGAAATGCTAACTTTTTAATCTCTCATAATTTAGCATATCTAAAAATTTGATAATTCAAATAAACCATATGGAACACTAAAAATCCAAAGTCCGGTAAAAAAAATCAAACGTGCATATGACTTCTCCAAGGGAGCCACTCTCCTACTGACAACACTTAGTCTGCTTGAGACCTCTCAGGATTTGGTCAAACTTAAACTATCATCACTCAAAGTCATGAGAATTGTCACTTTCTAATTTCTTTTCAATTAAAAAGTGAAAAATCTCATGAGTTTAGATGATGATAGCTTAGGTTTGACCAATCCTGAGAGGTCTCAAACAGACTAAGTGCTGTCAGTAGGAGAGTGGCTCCCTTGGAGAAGTCATATGCACGTTTGATTTTTTTATCGGACTTTAGATTTTTAGTGTTCTATATGGTTTATTTGAATTATCAAATTTTTAGATAGGCTAAATTATGAGAGATTAGAAGTTAGCATTTCGCTAAAATCAACGAAATCGTGATTTTCTTCTTCGGTGGGAGAGTTGACTTTTTATTGGTAAGAGATATGATTTTTTTATATTTTTATTGGATTCAAATGGGGGGTACTTCCTTATTTACATGTAATATCTTAAGTAAATGAAACTACAAGTAATAACATTTACTTAAATGATATTCAGGTAAATAAGGCCTGAAACCGCAGTGGACTCAGCCTGGGATTGGCCTGGACTCAGCCCATGACAAGGTTGAACCGGATCGGCCCGGCTCGGGCCGATCCGAGGCGGATCGGGCCGGGCTCGGCGAGCCAGCCGAGCCCAGCCGAGCCGGTCCGATCCGCGTGCAAGGACCGGCTAGGTTACCCCGGCTCGAATCGGGAGGCCCAAAACCGAGCCGACTCGGCCGATCCGATCCCGATCCGGCCGAGTTTTTGAACCATGGGTACAACTACTTGGGGAATACCCCGAGGCATGGTTTGCCGTGGTGGATCGAATCAGACCTACATGTCCAGGAGAAAGGTACAACTACCTGGGGAATACCTCGAGGTATGGTTTGCTGTGGCGGATCGAATCCCATCCGATTCCCATGCGAATCGGTTTGATTCGGGCGAATCGTGGCGGATCAGGAAAAATCTGATTCGCCTCGATTCCCCGATGCGGTGAACCTTGCCCCGAGAGAGCAGAAGCTCACACAACAGCAACTACAACTTAATTGTTGGTGGTACAAGTCTGCCACGACGCCACTGCAAACTAAATAGACTGTTAACACCTGAAAGGAACTGTCTCAAAAAGTCACAAGCTCAGTAGGGACCTCCCAAAAAGAAGAACAATAACCGGAAACACACGGAAGGGACAGAGACCTCCACCCCACAGGGTCTCACGAGTAACACCGATAATAGAAATATAACATGCTTGCAATAAACATAATTAAACTGTAATGAAATATAGACACACTAGTTAACACGGCTCACAGAAAATAAGGGAAACAGTAGGACTAGCACAGAAACACCAGTCCGCTCAGCAACTGAAACGACTACGCCACGAGCCACACAGGCAACCCACTAACGAAGGGTAACGGGATTAACAACGAAGAGTCAGTCCACCACATGCTGAAATAACAGAACACTCCGGAAGACTACCCATATAAGGGTACAACACGACAAGTGGAAGGTCATACGACATGACCTCTACGAAGAACAACTCCACCTTAACACCTGAAAAGACTGGCACACAGCGTGCCACACAACCAACTACCCCCGAAGGGTACAAGTACCTAAAACCATAAGGTACCACAAATGAACCACAATCACAACTGTACCCCGTGCATAACACACAACAATAGGATAGAAACCATAACCGGTGAGTCACCACTCACAACCACAACTACAAGAAATCCGAGTTAGAAGGAACGACGCCGCCACACGGGTAAAGACTACTGGTTCATTACGCCAGTATCCAACCCGGACAACACAATACAAGAACCACCTCTCAGTCTCGCAGACACAGACGAAAAATCTAACTGCGGCTCCACCTCCAAGAACAAGAACTGTGGAGACCAACCAACACCACACTGCACACCACACGGCTACAGTCCCATGCTTGGCACCCTCAGAGACTCCGGCCCGAGTTCCCTAAAGTGAGGTACTGGAAACACAGGATTAGATGGAGACCAGAACGTCTGTTGGTGTCTGTCCCCCAACCACGAGCGCGCTACAAGCAACCGAACACAACCACAACACACAAGTCGCTGCCCCACTGTCGTTTTTCCCTCAACCGGATGGGCTACTCGACAAACGAGTGAGAGTGTCTAGGAAGACGACACAGACCTTGACAGTACACACAGTACCGAGACAAACCCCGAGCACAACGTGTCTGGCTCACCAAGAATCTGAGGTACCCAACTAGAGAGGCATTCTGGAATAGGCGTTGGACCACCAACCTCAACAAACACACAAGTCACGACGAATACGTAACATACTTATAAAACCTATATTCATAAACCACGGTAATTTACATTCTAAACTTGCTTATCATTGGTCATCACATGACCTCCCTCGCAACCACACAACCAAATAACTATGACCACGCAAACCTTATAACTCTTACCTATTTAACATAATTACCATGATTAACTTAACTCACTAACTAGCCATAAACCAAACCATTAATCTTATATCATGCTTTACTAACATTAAACCAATTTAAAACATCCCAAAACATCACCATGAAACCAAGGCTAGGCCCACTTAGGACCATCACTGTCCAACCACTACCATGCACCCCTCAGAAGGTAAAATGCGATGGACACAGGTGTCGCCTCAAGAATGGTGACGGCGTGACCGGTCGCGACTACAAAAAGAATGCGACAGGGCCTAGTGTCGCGACATGAACGCGACGGCCCGACACGTCGCCACCAAACCAATCGATATTCGTAACATCAATCGGTACTCTAAATGCGACAGACCAAAGCGACGTGTTCAACAAGAACGCGACAGGACCAACGGTCGCGTTAAGAACGTGACGGGACAACTCGACACCTTCACCCAATTGATCAAGTTAACAATCAGAAGTCATGAATGCAACGGACCAGAGCATTTAGACCAAAGCGACGCGTTCAACAAGAATGCAACAGGACCAACGGTCGCATTAAGAACGCGACGGGACAACCCGACTCCTTCAACCCAACAGATCAAGTCAACAATCGGAAGTCATGAATGCGACGGACTAGAGCGTTTAGACCAAAGTGACACGTTCAACAAGAACGCGACAAGACCAACGGTCGCGTTAAGAACGCGACGAGACAACCCGATGCCTTCAACCCAACCGATCAAGTTAACAATCAAAAGTCATGAACGCGACGGACCAGAGCGTCGTGTTCGCAACAAAACACAACGGGTCGAACGATCGCCTTTTTAGACAAAACTGTCGGACCCCTTCTACCTCCAGAAATCCAAACACCATTTAAATTGAACTTTAAATCTCTAAGACGAAAGATAAACTACAGTACACTATCATAGCATGATTTATTAAGCTCCACACCATTCAAATCAAATTAAAACACAGGGAAGTCTCCCTATCAACTCGAAGAACGCCACACTGCCAGTGTGTCCACGCTCCGGACACCCTTCTCGCGTGGGAACCGCGCCGAGCACACCTTCAGCAAACCGAAAACTCCAAAAAATCGTCGCAGCAGCTCCTCCCGGCCGGACTGGGCTTCCTCTGCTCTGTCTGGCTCGAAACCACGATATTAAAATTGGGATCAAAATTGTGACGTAGACAGTCGTCACCTTTAAAACATGTTAAATGCGACTGACCACACTGTCGCCAATCAAAACTCAGAGTGCCACACGTCAGAAAGGCGGTGCGAAGAACGCGACGTAGGAAGCTGTCGTGTTTAAAACGCAACGACCTACTCCATCGCCTTCTTCACCAGAAAACCAGTGGCTATATGGGCCCGGATTTCCGGCCCACAACACCCACACCACACCTGGGAACCTCAACCAAGGCTCAATGACCACACATTGGCCAAGAGCACCACACCACAATCATTAAACTCGGATCCGAACGGCCACGACATTACAGTAGGGGTTGATCCCAATCTACATCCCACTACTGTGCTACCAACCAACTCATGAGTTCGCATTGGAATGGCCACCACCCTTGCCTCCCTAAAGAAAAAAGAGAAGGAAAAAAAATCCCTCTAAGGTTCCAGTCATGACTCTGAGTAAACTTGATCAGAGACTGATGCTCCTCTGTCTAATCTTGTTCCCATTCATCAAGTGCATGGTGATGTTGCTGACAATGCCCTCCAACTCTGCTTCCATATATGTCTGATGTACCAAGCAAATCCTTTTTGGTTTCATTGATTGTACCTATTTTTATGTGTGATTTATCTTCCATAAAGATGCAAATTTAATAAAATTGTTATTATATTTCACTTTAACTTTTCTCCTAGCTTGGTGATAAATGTTGCAGTGATCAATAATTTATTTTACTCTTTTTTTAATTATATATGTGGTCTTCTGACCTTTTGGTATAGGTAACCACTTGGAACCAACTATCTTGATGAGGATCTTAGAGGTTTTGAACTCAATGTGCAAATCTGGAAGTCTAAAGCTTGCTGATCATACAGGCTTCTTGATCACCATAGTTGCACGCTTCAAGGTCTTTCCAGGTTAATACTTGTCTTCATTCTTGTTTTTTGTTTCTTTGAAAGTTTCTCCCCATACTTGTGGTGATATATGCCAATTAAAACCAAAAGTGTGAAGTACATATGTAGTTAGAGGCAAAAGGTGACCTAGGTGACCAAGTTGATGGCCTTGGCATCGAACACATAGGTAATGGCCTAGGCCTTTTTTTTTTTTTTTTTTTGAGAAGTGGATAGTACCACTATTGTATTAAAGAAGTAAAAGAATGTACATGTGTGAGCCCCAAGTTAACCCTTTACAAAAGAAATTCCACATCAAGCTGATGTGCCCCCCTTTAACTCCTTAAAAGCAAAAAGGTGGAGTTAACACCTTTACAGAGATGTTGAGCCTAGAAGAATAATTTTCCTTTCAAAAAAGAAAATAAACAGTCCTCAGATCTAGCTTCTCTCCTGAAGAGTCTATTGTTCCTTTCAGTCCAAATGGCCCAGAGCGTGCCATGCAAAATCAACCACCAAAAGGCTCTATCTTTAATTGTAGGCCAAGCTTTCTTCCATGCTGAAAAGAGCTCCTGCACATTCAAACTGGGGGGCAGATCAATAAGAAGTTGGCTCCACCTTTCCCAAATCCCCTTAGCAAATGAGCAAGCAGCAAAGATATGATCCCTATCTTCCTGATCAGCCCCACATAATGAGCAGACAATTGATATATTATTGAGGAAAACCTGCAGGCTGTCACTGTTAGGCAGCCTACCATGTAAAATCCTCCACACCAAAACTTTAAGGGGGGCTTCTAGCCAGACAAATAGCTTTAGCACTATCAAAACGGGTCCCTCCATATGACACACAGCATAAGCAGATCTAACTGAGAAAATCCCGTCTTTTTCCCCATCTCCAAGTCCAAGAATCTTTTTTTTTTGCTGATCCGGCCGCTGAGTATGCACTAATGAAAGAAGCTGCTGCAGCTGCTCCATCTCTTCATTGTTCAGGTTTCTTCTGAAAGTCGGCACCCAGATGCCTCCTGATAGCTGCAAGTCAAATATTTGTTCCACCTTTGTGTTAGACTCAGAGGATAAGGCCGCCAAGGAAGGGAAGAGCTCCTCAAGGGTTAAGTCACCACACCATCTATGAGGCATTAAAGTCCGCAGCCATAAGGATTCCCTTCCAAATAGGGGAGACAATATACCATCTATGAGGCCAAATGTCCCACACTCTAACAGAGTGATAATAGTTTCTGAGTAACCATGTTCCACCACAGACCCCCTTCCTCCACTCCCAATCTCCATGTCCATTTGCATAAAAGGGCGAGGTTAAAACATTTCAAGTTCTTGACCCCCAAACCACCTGCATCCTTGGATTGACAAATTCTACCCCACGCAATATCGTGCCACCCTCTTCTATCGCCCCCATTACCATGCCAAAAGAATCTAGCTTGAATTGACTCCAACTTCTTGGCCACCCCTTTAGGAATTCTGAAAATAGACAAGAAGTATATCGGTAAGCTATCCAGGACTGATCTGTAAAGCGCAAGTCTGCCTCCGTAAGAAAAAAGCCTCGCTTTCCATCCTGACAGCTTACTTTCGAACCTTTTAACCATTCCATTCCAATCCTTGTTTCAGAGTGGCCCCAGGGACAATGGGAGGCCCAAATAAGAGAATGAAAAATTCCCCGCCTGACAGCCAAAAAGTGATGCTACGCTCTTAATTTCTTGGTCCACCATATTTATACCTGCCAAGAGACTCTTGTTGTAGTTAAACCTTCAGCACTGTTACATCCTGCAGTATTTCCAACATTAAAATAGTGTCCCTGAGCCTGAGGTGCTGGACCTCATTACCCACAAGCAGAATAGTGTCATGAGGGGAAGCAAAAACATATTCTCCGATGAGATGTTGGCGGTGTACATCGACACCGAGCAGGGAGGAGGGGGCCAGAGCAGAGCAATGCCCATTAGGAGGAGGGAAAACCTGTAATTTTTGTCAAGCTCAGGGGTAGGTTATTCTTTTCTACCCTCAAGTTAGCACCTCAGTTAGTGACAGTGACGGTCCGTTGGCGGTAGGCATATAAATAAGAGTTGTTTGGATTTTTAGGGATATATGGGTAGTTTTCATGAAGGTGGGGGTATGGAGATAATTTGTAAATTTTTCAAGGGTATATAGGTAATTAACCCTAAAGCTTAATTTTCGGCCTAGGCATTTGAGGCGACATTTTGAGTTGTCAGATATATATGTTTATATATATAATTTACATACATGTGTTTATGATCAAATATGAAGAAAATACATATAATAACCTGAAAATGCAGTCTCTGGCAGCACTGTTGTGATTCTATTTGATAACAAGGGTCAGAACCAAATAAACCTGAGATTTAAACATAATGCAAACAGTATAACTTGACTTAACCTGTCACTAATCCAAAAACTGTATGTACGGCCTTTACATAAAAGATTTTCTGCAAATTTAGACTGTGTTTAAGGTTGGGTTGCACTGGGTGGTCAATGGAATTATGGTCTGGTTGGAAAACCCTCTCAATACACTCCTACTGTGTGAACACAAGGCAAACAATGTTGCCCTACCATTTTTTAAGGCAACACAAAGATTAGATTCATTAATAATAAGGAAAAGTCCCAGCATCAAAAACACCAGGACAGTACAAAGTGAAAATCAAGAAACAAAGCAGAGGAAAATTAAAAGCACAAGCCTCATCCACCATACTGAGATGGAAAAGCAATGTTGCCCTACTTGACCTGTAAATATCCAAGAACTACATAAATCTGTATCACATAAAGTAGGAATTTGGAAATATAACCCCTAAAATATTGCATACTTTTGAAAAGCTCCATGGACAATGAGTACATGTGAGTAAGCAAGAAACAAAGCAGAAGAAAAGAAAAGGCACAACCCTCATCCACCATACTGAAAAAACAATGTTGCCCTACTTTACCAGTTATTATCCAAGCATTACAAAAATCTGTATATGTCACATAAAGTAGGGATTTGTAGATATAACCCCTAAAATACTACACACTTTTGAAAAGCTCCATAGATATTGAGTATCTACAAGTAACCAAATGCATATAATCATTGGCCAGAGACCTATTACACTTTCTCTCTCTACCTTTTCTAGAGAAAGAGCTCCGAGATTATGTGCGGGTCTTAGCTGAATAGGGGGGGGGGGATCAGGGGTCCATTGAAGGAGGACAAGGGCCTTGATGTTCAATCTCCGCCGGAGCAGGGTGTTTGTGGGGTTAACTCCGGCCTCAACAGGAATTGCTTTGTGTGTGGGAGGCAAGGACACATCAGGCTGTGGTGTCTTGCCACTCTTTGGACTTCTGAAGAGAAGAGGAGGGAGAAAGGGGCCAACCAGAGGGGAAGGAGGATGGGTACAGTCATAGCAGGGCACCTAGGGGGACAGTGTCAGGGAGTAGAGACAGGTGAAACTTAGAAGCTTTACCAATGTTGTTTGGGGGGTCTACAAGGCCTAATGTGGTGGGCCAGGGTAATAGCAAGGTGCTGGAGGTAGGGAACATATCGGAGGACCATGTCAGTCGCCGCACGGGTTGGAGGAGGAGGTCCCTGGCCTTGTCCTTACTGGTCGGCCACGCTGATAACGAGGGGATTAAGTGGAGGCTAATGGAGCTAAAAGGGGAAGAATGAGAGATAGTTAGAGTAGCCCAGTTGATGTTCCTAGCAATGGGCAGTAGCGACGAGGGGGTGGTGTGGGCATTGGATGTCGGAAGGGTTGCGGCGGAAGGAGCCATTTTGAGCATTTGCAAATGGCCGAAGATGTTGGGTACTTTACCCTCATTACAGGTGAGAAGAATTAGGGTCTCTCTTGAAGGAATCCCCATAGATTTGTGCGATGAGGAAGGGGTCAACTTTCTAGTTCGCTAATTTAGGAGCCTAGTTCTTGGATCTCTGGAGTTCGCCATGACGGGGACAAGATTAAAGCTTCTTGCAACTGTCCAAGCCAACAACCTGGAGGCTCTGTCGGCGGCCATCATTACGGGAGTCGACGGAGAACGAATCATCATCCGGTGCTTGGTCCTCGAGGATGTGAAGACTTCGTCGCCGCCGCTGCTCATAAGGCAACATCTGCAGAAGCTGGAGGTGGGGGGGTACCTGTGAGCCTTGAACTGCCTAGTCTGGCGGGGCAAGGTGGCCCCAACGAGCTCAAGCCATGGACCTGTGATTTACCTGCTATTCGTGTCCCTTTGCGTAGCAGGCCTCCAGGGCCTATAGCGGCATGGACTTTGGGATTTGGGATCAGACCCTACCAATCCCAATTCAGGATCGACCGATCTACCCAATTCCGATGGATCCACCCCGATTCCCCCCCCCCCCCCTCCCCCCACCCCGAGTTGGATTGGCACTCGTCGATTCTAACTCGAATCAGCCAATCCCGATCCGGATTGGCCGATTTTGCATGCAATGGTTAGTGGCCTTCTTCTCCACCCAATTGAGGAGGGCGTTCTAGGGTTCTTTCTAGCGGAAGTCCGACGGCGGGGTTTCTTCTCTAAGGCCCCTTCAATCCCCGGTGGTGATGATTGACGTTGCAATAGGGACAGGGAAAGATGGGCCGGCAGGTTAGATCCAACATTTTTTTACGGAAGACGCCTGCAGAGGAGGATTTTTGTTGTCGGCCGAAGTGTAGGGCTTCAGAGAGCATTCTCCCAAAGGCTCTAGGGCACTGGATTGTTAGAAGTTTTGCGTCCATGGTGGAGAGCCTGAACAATCGCTTCTACCACTGGTGCTTGTGGTGGAGAAATCTTCTTTGGTGGCGGCGGTAGTGGATCTGGGTCGGCCTTCTCTAAAGGATCTGGAGGTGGAGGGCTATTCGGACCTAGTTTGTTGCATCGTGCTAATAATGTCGAGGGAGCAATGAGGGGCGGGAATACTCAAAAGGGTAGTGAAGATAAGTCACCAAGGCAGGACAACATCTATGGGGGGGGGGGGGGGGGGGGTAAATGTCGACCCACCCACGATGTAAGATGGAATCGAGGTGGATCGAGCAGAATCGGACAATTTTCATGAGTTTGGGTGATGATAGCTTAGGTTTGACCAAATCCTGAGAGGTTTCAAGTAGACTAAATGTTGTCAGTAGGAGAGTGGCTCCTTTGGAGAAGTCATATACACATTTGATTTTTTTTACTAGACTTTAGATTTTTAGTATTCTATTAGGTTTATTTGAATTATTAAATTTTTAGATATGTCAAATTATGAGAGATTAGAAAGTCGCTATTTTGATAGAACCACCGAAATCGCGATTTTCTTCTTAAATGGGAGAGTTGACTTTTTATTAGTAAGAGATGATTTTTCTTATATTTTTATTAGATTTAAATGGGGGTACTTCCTTATTTACATGTATATTTTAAGTAAATGAAACAACAAATATAACATTTACTTAAATGATGTTCAGGTAAATAAGGTATCATAATTAACATTGCTCTGTATTGTAATATGAAAATATATGCAACTAGACTATGGATATACCAAATATGTGCAATTATACTATGTGATTTTCCCCTCATTTTTTCTGATTTTTCCAAAATTTTCTGATTTTTCCTTGATTTTCACAATTTTCCTTACTTTTTTTAAAAATTGGCCGATCCTAGATCGGCCAGGTTCCCTAAGAATCGGACGAATCCTCCAATTCGATCCGACTCGGATCGAGATCGCTGGGTCTGATCCAACAGCCCGATCTGATTCTGCCATCCATGGTGGAAATCATGTGCATTAAGCGGGCTAGGGAGGTGGCAAGGAAGGTTGGCATATCTTCCTTGGTAGCGGAAAAGGATTTGAAGGGTGTGCTCCCAAAAATCAATAAGCGATGGATTGCCAACATTCGTGCAGGTGAGAGGTTGCTGCTAAGAGAGGGGGGAGAGACCGTGGATGAGGGGGATGAGAGGGGGGCTAGAGTATCCCAATGAGAATCCTTTCATAGAATGTGAGGGGCCTAGGTGGGGTGGAGAAAAGGAGGGCAGTGAAGGAACTAGTTTTGAGGTATAAGGCAGATGTCTTATGTGTGCAGGAGACGAAGTGGGATAGGGATGGGAGTACCATCATGAGGGAGATCAGAGGAGCTAGACTGTCCAATGAGGTTGTCTCTCCTGCAGTGGGGAGTTCGGGGGATATTCTCATTTTGTGGAACCCGTTTGAGGTGGAGGAAGTTGAGTGTGATAGGGTAGTTAGTAGGTGGGCCATTGTTGAACCCGAGAAAATATCAGGGTTTCGACGAGTCCTGAGCAACAAATCTGTCCAGAGAGCCCCGAAGAATTGGGGATAAACCCCGACCTCTCCGCTCGGACACCTGAGATAAACGGGTCCGAGCCCCCGCGTCGGTCCGGAATGATCCGGACTACGACGTTCGAAGAAGTCCGTCACGGCGAGAAAACGCACCCCGGACAGGGGAAATGGAATGAGCCGGACTCTTGTTCAAGGCCGCGTACGGTGCCGATGCGTCGAGAGAAGCCGAGTGCACGTGCTCTCAGAAAACGAGAACAAACGCACGTCGAACGGACAAGAACGCACGTCGGAGACACGTACGCACGTGCGAGGCACGACTGACAACCAACAAACCCGCCACGGGAGGCCCACAGAGCTCTCTCTCGAAAGACGCGGAGGGAATGGCCAGAAAAGTGAAGGCCCACCCCTATTTATAGGGGGGCCAGGCGGTGGCACCCCTGCGGGGGCGGCACCCCCGCCGGTCCTCGCACCCCCGCCAGTCGGGCGGGGGCCGCACCCCCACCGGTCTGAACGGGGGCCGCACCCCCGCCGGTCCGGGCGGGGGCCGCACCCCCGCCGGTTCGAGCGGGGGCACACCCCCCCCGGTCGGGCGGGGGTCGCACCCCCGCCGGTCCGGACAGGGGCCGCACCCCCGCCGGTCCAGGCGGGGCGTGCGCCCCCCCGCCGGTTCAGGGGTGCACCCCCGCCGGTCCAGTCAGAGGGGCGTACACCCTCGCCGGTCACTGCCTCGACGCTCGTGCTGCCTCGTCGCCTGTGCCGCGCACCCCCCGCCGGGTCGCGTACCTCCGCCGGTTCGACCTGCCGAAGCCCTATAAATAGGGGACCATACCCCCGTTGCAAAGACACGCCGATAGGCCTACACGCTTATGAACAGGCCCGAAAGACTTACCTGCGAACGGAAGCCTACGTGCGAGAGCTTGTTCAAGGCAGCACGCATACAGCCTTAGGGAGAGGTCCTTAGCAGTCCGTGTGTTCAGCTCTGCGCTCGCCCGCACAGAGACGCCACAGGTTGTTACACGACCCCCATTGGCTCTGTTTAAGTCCTCCGGTGTCATAAAACGACACACGTAGAGGCCCTTTAAGTCCTCCGTGTCATAAAACGACACACGTAGAGGCACATGTTTAAGTCCTCCGGTGTCGTAAAACGACACGTAGAGGCACCTGTTTAAGTCCTCCGTTGTCATAAAACGACACACGTAGAGGCACCTGTTTAAGTCCTCCGTGTCACAAAACGACACACGTAGAGGCATTTTGTCCCGGAGGCACAAACACCCCGTCGTTGACGCATGTAACCATCAAACCAAGGTTTGCCATATCGGATCTCGGCTTCGTCTCGGGAGGGTCAAAGAGAAGAGATCTCGGAGAGATCTCGGAGAGATCTCGGGAGATCAGGATAACATAAAATGTGGATCACATAGGTTCACATGGATAATTCCTTAAGGAATATAGATAATTACATACATTCTCAGCCTCAACATGGATGACATAGGTTCACATATATCATACAACAAGAGTGTGAGAATTGGCTTCGAGATGTGCATTTTGATTCTTCTCTCCTTAGGATTCTAGTTTATTTTCAATTAGAAAGTGAAAAATCTCATGAGTTTAGGTGATGATAGCTAGGTTTGACCAAATCCTGAGAGGTCTCAAACAGACTAAGTGCTGTCAGTAGAGAGTGGCTCCCTTGGAGAAGTCATATGCACGTTGACTTTTTTTTACCGGACTTTAGATTTTTAGTATTCTATTAGGTTTATTTGAATTATGAATTTTTAGATATGCCAAATTATAACAAATATGAAAGATTAGAAGTCGCTATTTTGATTGGAACCATCGAAATCACGATTTTCTTCTTGGATGGGAGTGACTTTTTATTTGTAAGAGATATGATTTTTTTGATATTTTTATTGGATTCAATGGGGGGTACTTCCTTATTTACATGTATATCTTAGTAAATGAAACAATAATTATAACATTTACTTAATGATATTCAGGTAAATAAGGGTCCTGACAGCCCTGCCTGAAGAGGATCCTGAGTCCTGACACCCTGCCTGAATTCTGAAGAGATATCTCGGCCATCTCGTTTTCTCGGGGGGGCCGAGACCGAGAATCTCGCGAGATCTCGCGAGAATCTCGCGAGATTGCATACCATGCATCAAACCATGTGAGCATCCAAGGGAGGCACAAACACCCATTAATGACACAATGTACTCCTTACCATGTAAACGCCCAACGAGGCACAAACACCCCATTGCGAGCGTAATGTAAACGTACAAATGTAAATGTCATAAATAAAGACATGAGCATGCTTGAAATAAATTGTGGAAATTTATTTGTCATCAGTTATCCTTTAAATTTCGGCATATGGTCTTTTAACAAACATTACGCATCTGAAGGTATTCGAGTGTTATACTCGATGTAAATGAAACATCGACTTCGGTCGGTGGGGAACGGTCCAGTACACGACCACTCCAATCGCCTTGAAAACGCGAGCGCACGCGGAAAAAATAAATAAATAAATGAAATGAAATGAAATTCGAGGGTATTAGGATTCGCACCCAATACCCCTCATAAAATAATCTCTTTGTCTGTTTCTCGTAAACAGTCTGGCACGCCCGCAGAAGCGAAAAAGAACATGGACGGAACCCTCCGGGGCGAAATTCATTTCTCAAAAAATAATAATAATAAAAGAAAGGAGATTCCGCGTTCCAACAGCCATCTCCGTGCACTTTAAGGGAGTCAAAGATGGTTTTTCTTAGGATTTTACCAAGGTCTATGGCCCTCAAGCTAGTGAGGAGAAGAGACAGTTATGGGAGGATTTATTTCAGCTTCACCAATCATCAGGGAGGTCATAGTGTTGGGCGGGGACTTTAATGCAGTGAGACTTCTTCTACTGATGGGTATATGGAGGACTTCTCGGCCTTCATCCAAGAGGTGGCACTGGTGGATGTCGGTATGTTTGACGGCTTCATTACTTGGTCCAACCTTAGAGCAGAGGTTGCTTGCTCGAGGTTGGACAAATGTCTTATCTCTGTCGACTAAGTGGACCACTTTCCCCATGTACAGGTGTTACTGATGTCTAGAGTGGTTTTGGATCATAGGCCTGTTCTCTTGAAGACCAATCGTGTGCATGATAGGAGGCACAATTTCTGGTTGGAGTTGTGCTGGATGTGAGAGGAGATGATCTTATGGATGTGGTTTTGGGGACTTGGAATGCGGTGGATGTGGGACCTTCAGCTATGAGTACGTTTGTGAGGAGGTTGAGACACACTGCTCATATCTTGAGAAGTTGGGTACTGCAAAACACTTTTGGGAAAAGACTCGAAGAACAAAATTTTGCAGCACATAGATGGGTTGGACAGTTTGAAGGAGGCAGGTTTACTGGATGAGGAGAGCGGAGCTGCTCGGGCTTCTCTGAAGGAACAATATGAGGACGTTCTTCGTAAATAGGAAATTTATTGGAAATAGAGGTCCAGAGACAAATAGGTTAAAGAGGGTGACAGGAACATGGCATATTTTCAGCATATTGCATCTGGTAGAAGAAGAGTAAACTCCATCTCATGCATTAAGGTGGGGACACTACTTTTGTTGAGGATGAGGAGATCAAAGGACAGGCGAGAGACTTCTACTCCAAGCTTTTTACGGAGGGGGACTTTTGCAGATTGATTGTAGATGAGGGCCTCCTGCCTCAGCTACCCCCTGGGATCAGCAGGGCTCTAGGCCGGAGTTTTTTGACGAGGAGGTGCACCAAGTTGTTTTTTCATATGCTGGGGTCCGGGGATAAGGCTCTAGGACCGGATGGCTTCCCATTGGCCTTTTTCTAGAAATGTTAGCATATTATTAAAGGGGATCTTGTGGCAACAGTAAAGGAGTTCCAGGAGGGGAAAGCGCACTTGGGAGGGATCAACAAGACACATTGTTCTCATCCCCAAGAAGGAGGCAAAGGAGTTTACTAATTTCGACCTATTATACTTTTGAACGGGGCCTACAAGATTATCTCCAAGGTATTGGCAACCAGGCTGGTTTCTGTCATGGATTGGTTGGTTAACCATTTTCAAGGAGCTTTTATTAGGAGGAAGCATATTCTGGACAACTTTTTGGTGGTCCATGAATCCTTGTTCGCATTAAAGCAGCGTAGGGGAAAAGGTTTAGTTTTAAATCTGGATTTTGAGAAGACCTATGACAAGGTTAACTGGTAATGTCTGTTGCATGTCTTGGAGAGGATGGGTTTTGGTGATAGATGGATTGGGTGGATTATGGTTTGTATTTCCTCGGTTGTTTTTGTTAGTCTTATTAATGGGAAACTTTCAGCTTGGTTCCATAGTGGTCGGGGTCTTAGGCAGGATCTTCTATTACCCCTTCTCTTTGTGTTGGTTGCTAGTGTTTTGAGTAGGGTTTGGTTGAGGGTAGAGGCCGTAGGTCTCATTTCAGGTCTCCAGGGTCTAGAGGTGGCTCTTCTATCTCACATTTGTAGTATGTTGATGATGCCATTATGTTCTTGGCAAAGGGGGAGCACATGCCACTCATGGTGAGATTCTTATTAGTGTTGTTGAAGGTCACAGGGCGGAAAGTTAATTTCAACAAGAGTCTCCTTGTTGGGGTGAATATTGAAGATAGAATTATATGAAAGGCGACTTCTATGCTAGGGTGTAGGATTGGTATCTTCTCTATCTCTTATTTGGGACTCTCTCTCTCTCTCCTCTCGTGCTCTCAGATCTTTTGACTAGCATTGATTATTCACATGTTCGAGACCAGGCTGGCGGAAGGTCAAGGCTTTGTCTTATGGTAGCAGACTTGTGTTATGCAGTTCTGTTTTGAACAGTTTATCGACATACTTTCTCTCTATTTTCAGGACCCCGAAACAGGTGGCCGAGAGGCTTGAGGCAATTCGTTGCAGGTTTTTTTGGCATGGTAGCGGGGACAGATGTAAAGGATGGCATAATGTAGGCTTGGGCTTTGGGTTTTCATGCAAGGGGAATTTTACAGGTGATATCAAAGGAAATTTTCTAATGTGTAGTTGTGCACAACTTTAGAGGCGAGAAAAATAGAAGCTAATGCATGTCTTCATATAAAATGGTTTATTGTCTTTTATTAGTCACCATGTAGATAAGTAGTCAATCAGCTACCGATGGGAGTTGAACTTCCAACCTCTTCTTGGTGTACTTGGAGTGCTACCATTGAGCTGCTCCTTGCAAGGATGAAAATCTCGGTATCTTTGTCGGTTTCGGCCGGGTTTGTTTTTCTTTCGGTTTTGGTTTCAGTTCGGCTGAAACTTGGAAAAAAGAAACCTTAAAAATATGGACAAAATCAGGAACAAATCAAAAAAATCAAGTGGGGATTTTTTACTAGCTCCAAAGAAGCAAGGCTTCTAGACTGCAAGGTAGTCCAAGGAGAAGGGTCTGTAAGGCAGCCCTAAGGAATATTATGTAAGGCACAATACAAATTTTCTCAAGTCTTTAAAAAGGTTAATTGGGCTTCCTTATTGGGTCAAATTTTCTTATTGGGCCAAAATTCCTCATTGGGCCAAAATTCTTTATTGGTCCGGACTTGTTTAATGGGCCAAATGTTGTGTAACTTCATGCAATGACTTGATAATGATCATGTTTAAAGCTTATTGGGCCTAATGAGCTTATTGGGCCGACATTTGACAAATTCTCTCATGTGTTCACCTACTCAACATGTTAATGGGCCTAATGATGCTTAATGGGCCGACATTTGATGTATCTTTACATGTGATCATATTAATGGGCCTATTGACCTAACTTTGCAACTTTAATCATGTTCAATATGTGTAATTGCATGTAGTGTCATGTTTATTTCATGTTGTTCACCAATTGATTTCTTAATTAAAATCAACTATTTTTTCGACAAACCTTAATGAATATTTCATAAACATTGTTGTTTAACTTATTATAACTTAAAAATAACAAACAAGTCATGTTTCATATCATTTTTGACCCACCCTAGGTTAATTTCCCTTTCAATCATATAAATAAATGAAAATTTTAATCTAATTCACATAATCATAATTTAAATAAATAAATGACGAAAATAATTAAATAAATAAAATCAATGATTTTAAAATAGACAAAAATGAGAAAATGAATTAAAAATCAATAAAAATGAAACAAAAGTAAAAACAAATTCCAAAAAAATAGATTGCATGCTTGCAACTTTATTTTCTTTCATGTACTATTCATTTTATTCAATTGTGAGTCACACTCTTCTATTTCAAAGGGGTTGTATGATGGTTAATCAAGGGTGTTCAGCCTTTATGCTGATATAATTAACACTAACCGAGGTTAGTGGGGGAGGTCAAACGAACTAAACAAGACCATGTCCATGCAAATAAATAAAAGCCAAGTAAATCAATTCAAAGATAAAATTTCAAAAGTTAAAAAATGTGTCTCACAGAGATGGCGACTCCACTGGGGACCTCCCTTCCCTTCATCTCTCTATCAGACAACACTCTAACAATAAAATGTACTCACATTATAATTGTTTTGTGTAGGTCAAAGCTCTGCAATGGCGAGTGCAACCCACACTCCGACCGTGTTCTTCAGCCCACATGTGGTTTAGGACCACATAAGAAATGGCTACATAACTACACCAACTAGGTTTTGAGATTTTCCTCCAGTAGTGGAGTCTCCATATTTTCTCGGCGTGATATCGGCCATACTACCTATTGCTACCAAGACCCACGAAGCAAAGCAAGCAAAAGAAGAGCCTCAAGCTCAGGAGGCTGACTTACTACAAATGTTCACATCTTATGCTGTCAACTTTGCCAATACTCCAACTATTGAAAAGAACAAAAGGCGCAAGTCTAGTAAGAATCTCGCGACACTTGGCATCTCTAGTTTTGGCAAGACTGTATTGGTTGGCAATCTCCGGATCTGCCTGGACGGGAGTGAGACCCTGATGGTACCGGACCGGCATGTAGCTGCTGTACCGATAAGGAATAGTTTCGGCATACTCCCTAAAGTGCGGCAAGACAAGCCAAACTTCAAGATGAAAAATGTAAAGAAGCAATGGACGAAAGTTGAAACCAAGAACAATCAATTTGACAAAGCTAGCTTCAAAAAATACAAAGTCAATGTTGAAAAGGATGAGATGTATCGTTGTTGAACCCTAAAAAGATATGATGAATATCTACCGGAAAGAATCTCTGGAGCCGAAAGGTGTGATGGTATCTACTAAAAAGAGTTCCTGAAACTAAAAGATGCGGGGATGTCTGCTAAAGGAAGTCCTTAAACTGAAAAAGTCTGCGGGATGCTATTGAACAATAAGAGCTGTGGTGGGTGCCTGCCAGAAGAGATGTTGATGGATCATTATATAATGGTCCAACCAACTAATTAAGTAGTTCATTCAAAGGGGCTGCTGAACCTCAAAAGGTGGTTGATAGCTGCCAGGAGAAATGTTCAACCTAACAAATTAGTTAGGTTGCCTATCCAAGAGGCCAAGTTAATTATGGTTAAAGTAACCCCACGGTTACTTAAATGCCAAGATAATCTGGGGATTTTCCTCCAAAGTCAAACAAGGAAGTCTTCAAGTGGCATCAAGCTCTCCGAACAAATCAAAGTTCAACGATGCCTCGTACAAATCACAGCACGGAAGAAATCCGGCAACACGAGGTTCATAAAGACCAAGTGTAAAGTACAAGTACAAGAACAAGCCCGCAATGGAAGCTCCACGGGTGGGCAAATTCAAGTCTTCGTCAAGCAAAACTCCGAGCAAAGAAGCAGGACTTCAGCAACTTGGGTACCCCTGAAATGGGGCATGTAATGGTCTATTTATAGACAAATTCTCCCCTTCCCATTTGAACCATCCTTCGGTTTAAGGGAGGGGGAACCCTCCAACCGGGTTCATACAAACCGGTTGGAGGGGTCTCGTTGGGGGTTCCCCCCCCCTTCCAACGGTTTGATACAAACCGGTTGGAGGGGTTTCCCCCTCCAACCGATGGGGAGATCTCCCCCTCTCCTTCTCCTGCGCATGCAGCAAGGAGGGGAGGGCCGCTGTTGCACCCAAAAAATATCGGGGCTTAAACGAACCCCGGGCGATAAATACGCCCTGGGGGAACGGGAACAAACCCCCGATCTCTCCCGCTCGGACGTCAGAAACAGACAAGTCCGAGTACTCGCGCCAAACCAGGGTGACCCGAAAGCGAGAAACCCGAAAAGTCTTCGTCGGCGAAGAGCACGTACTCCGGGGTCACAAAATCCACGTTCGGAGCGGAGTTCGAAGTCGCGCCTGAAGCCGAAGGGTTCCGGGAGACCAAATGCACGTGCTCCAGAAAACGGGGACAAACGCACGTGGGACGCCGAGGAAGCACAGGCGGTGCACGGATGCACGTGCACGGCACGGCCGTCAACCAACGAACCAACCACGGGAGGCCCACAGAGCTCTCTCCCAAATCTTCTCCCGGACAGTGCGGAGAAAATGACGGGAGGCCCCACTTATATAGTGGTGGGCCAAAGGAGGCTCCAAGGGGGGTGCCGGTTAGCCCCCTGTTGACACGGGGGGGAAGATGATGAAGAGAGGGAGTATGTGGCAGAGTACATCATTATGGATCATCACATTCTTTTTGGTTTATTCATTTCATTCCATTGAGGAGTATTCATTTGTTCGCATGCTTTGATTTTTATATCGCGGGGCGTGCCAGCCTGTCTAACAGACAGAAGAAAGAATCCGCGCAATGCGGAAGGGAATTTAGGTGTCCGTGAGGCGGACGGGTATGGTGTCCGTGAAACGGACAGGTATGGTGTCCGTGGAACGGACGGGTATGGTGTCCGTGGAACGGACAGGTATGGTGTCGTGGAACGGACGGGTATGGTGTCCGCGAACGGACGGGGTGTCCGCGAACGGACGGGTGCGCCGTTTTTTATCTGAACTTCTTGAGTCCCATGTCTATTCTCATCAGGCAATTAGGGTAGCATGTGCTGGACCTCCATCTCCATCGACGGAATCGATGTTACATTTACATCGAGTTAAAAATCTCGGTATTATTTAATACCGATTTCTAACCCGAATACCATTTCATAGTAAAAAAGGACGAGAGAAATATACATGCTTTAGAAAATCCTGATTATGACATGTTTTCCTTTCTTTTGATTACTTTGAAATGCTTTTTGCTTTGGATATTCCTTTTTTTGAAACGACTGCCTTTGTGGGAGCCCAAAGTTTGATTTCTTTTGAAAGGGGAGCGGTTAATACCCATGGACCGATTTGAGGTCTTTTCTCCTTTTTGCAAAAGGTTGATTATGGATTTTTATTTGGGAAAACATGGGGATTATTATCATGAACGGGTGCATGCCCGTGGATTTATGATTCTGAACTTGGGGGTATTATAACCCGGAGCAACACTCCCGTATTAGAAAGGTGATTATGCGGATTTTTATTATGAGGTTCTTTTGTAATGCCGTTCCGGGCAGAGTCCAAGTTTGAGGTAGAGTTTATTTCTCCTCATTTCATGCTTGTGCGGGTGCAATTTCCGGAGATCATATGGATGTATCTCTACGGAAGTTCTTGTCATATTTTGTTCTCTGTCTGAAGTCCATTTCCACGGATACAGTTCTCGTGGAGGTGCATACGTGCTCCCATTTGGGGTGTCCGAGCACGGTTCTTGTCTTGTCCTCCTTTTTCTTTGGATGTGTGTATATTATCACAATCCTCTTTTTCCTCTTTTTTTTGAATAGATGAGTAGGTCTTGACAAGTTCTTATTTAAACAGAGCACCCTTGTAATGGTGTATTTATATAGACGTATGCATATGTCCGTATGTTCTCGGGAGAAGCTTTGCCCGGAGAGATTTTACCTCGGAGAAATATGTGTATATAAACACAAATCTGCGCATTGTAAATATATTCTCGAACGGTATCTCCATTTGAACGGAGTGTCCGACAGGAAGGAGCCTTCGTATGGACGAAGTCCTTTCTAAGAAACATATACACAATGATGCATATTTGTGATTATATAGATATGTTCTCGGGCAGAGTCTCTGTTTGGGAAGAGATTCCACTAAGAAACACATTTACATAAACATAAAGTTCGTGATTATACGAATATGAACTCGGAGGGAACTTTGTCCAGGCAAGATTCCAGCTAAGAGACATATACGTATATTGGCAGATTTATGATTTTATGGATATGTCCTTAAGGAAATCTCCATTTGGGCAGAGTTTCCTCTAAGAAACATATACATAAGAACATAAATTTGTGATATACGAATATGTTCTTGGACAGAACCTCCGCTTGGGCAGAGTTTCCTCTAAGAAACATATACATATAACACGAGTTTGTGTTTACATGGATACGTCCCCTGAAAGAGATTTTTTTGCCTGGGCGGGATTCTCCCTAAGGAACAATTTGTATAGTTACAAATTCGTAATCTTTTATATATGTGTTCTTGGACGGAATCTCCACTTGGGCAGAGTTTCGTCTTAGAAACATATATATAAGAACACAAATTTGCGAATATACGAATATGTCCTTGGGCAGAACCTCCGCTTGGGCAGAGTCTCCTCAAGAAAACATATACATATAAGCACAAAATCCACCATCCCAGAGTCTCGCTCGATGGGCGGGGAGAACATGGGTATTTAAATGCCATGTGTCCATAGAGTCTTGCTCGATATGGACGGCATTTAAACCCGGGAATATCACCCCACAGAGTCTTGCTCGATGTGGGGGATGGGGATTAAGAAGGAGTGTTGATGACGATTACGCCGACCGCTCCTCTCTCCGCGCCAGGCCTATCGGGCTAAAGAAGGGGATTTGTACCTTCGAACACGGACGGGGGGATTTGAGAATGGGAGAGGAAATGAGCAGAGGCTCTTTTCTATTTTCCGGATTTTCCCAACAGGGCTTCGCCAGAGCACCATTCAAGACCCCCTTTCCTTTGGAATAGGGGGGGTATTTATAGGGGTTTCGGCCCCTTTACATGCGTGGGAGAGGAGAGAGAGAGCCCCTAACCGATGGTGACCTCATGCTTAGGTCACCATCGGTTAGCCCCTTAACCGATGGTGACCTCATGTTGAGGTCACCATCGGTTAGGGGGGAGACCCCCCTTAACCGATGGTGACCTCATTGTGAGGTCACCATCGGTTAGGGGGTCCTAACCGATGGAGAGAGAGAGGAGAGGGGGGGATTTTGTCTATAAATACCCCCCTACACCCCCTCATTTACAAGGGTATATGCCCAGGTGCTGGAGTTTTTCTTCTGTCCGGAGTTCTGCCCGACTTCTCGGAGTTCTGCCCGATCGGAGGGTGCCTTTGCAAGCCTCGGAGTTCTTCCTCGAGCTTATTCTTTGTGCTTGTTCTTCGTATTTGGTCTATAGACCTTGTGCTGCTGGAATCCTGCTCCGTTTCTTCGGCGCCTCGCCCTGACTTCTCGGAGTTCTGCCCGATCGGAGAGCGCTGCCGGAGCTTGTTCTTTGTACTTGTCCTTCGTACTCGGTCTATAGACCTTGTGCTGCCGGATTTTTCCGTGCTTCGTACTTTGGACGGAGACATGTTCTCCTTATACTTTCATTTTAACCGGGACTCCGGGCACCATTTTAAGGGCCGGAACTCCCCTGCTAAATTTTGAGGAAGTATCCCACTGAATAATTTTGTAACTTAAATAACCTTGGGGTCATTTTAAATCACAACTTTCTGGCCTCTGAGCAGGCTGCTGATAATGTATTGTAACCATGCCTGCTGATAACCAACATTTAATCTTCGTGGCCCAACGGCCCTCTTCATCATGTCCGCGACTCGAACCGTCGTCCGCCAAAATAGGCTTTAACTAGGCTAGTCGTCGGACCATCATCTGATAGATTTTTTTTGTAATTTCCGCTGAAATAAACGTGTCACACTTTTACCTTCCAACACCCCTCGCCAGTGAGGGGGGGGCGCCGGCTCAGGGGGGCCGCCGGTTAGCCCCCCCTCGCCAGTGAGGGGGCCGCCGGTTCGGGCCCCCGCGCCCGCTCAGGGGGGCCGCGGTTAGCCCCCCCTCGCCAGTGAGGGGGCCGCCGGTTCGGCCCCCCCCCCCCCCCCCCCCCCCCCCCCCCCCGCGCGCCTGCAGGGGGCCGCCGTTCGCCCCCCCCCCCCCCCCCCCCGCCAGCAGGGAGGGCCGCCGGTCAGGTCCCCTGACTGGCGGCCCCCCTCCGCCAGTCTGCCCCGTCTCCAGCACCCTCGCCGGTTCACGCCCAGCCTCGGCGCTCGCGCTCGCCCTCGACGCTCGTGCCCGCGACACCTCCGCCGGGGAGGGTACCCCGCCGGTATGCCCCCCACGAATCCTATAAATAGGGGGGCATACCCCCATTGCAAAGGATGCCATCTTCGGCCCAGAAAACCCCGGCTTCCACCCAAGAACGCTCCCAGCACGCCGATTCGCCCGTGTCCAGAGCGTGATCCGTGCGTGAGCTTAAATAGGCCGCACGTGCTGAAGAGCAATCTTTGGCGCCCGTTGGTGTTCCGTTCTCAGCGTTGAGGCTGCATGGCGCCACGTCCGCAGGAGGACGCCACAGGTTGTCACACGGCTCTCAGTGTTTGCACTTAAGTCCTCCGGTGTCATGAAACGACACACGTCGAGGCACATGTGTTTAAGTCCTCCGGTGTCATAAAACGACACACGTCGAGGCACATGTGTTTAAGTCCTCCGGTGTCATGAAGCGACACACGTCGAGGCACATGTGTTTAAGTCCTCCGGTGTCATAAAACGACACACGTCGAGGCACATGTGTTTAAGTCCTCCGGTGTCATAAAACGGCACACGTCGAGGCATGTTACCGGGCGGAGGCACAAACACCCTGTCACGGACATTGATGTATTTCCCATACCGTGTAACGTCCGACGGAGGAACAAACACCCTGTCGTCGATGCTCATGTACACGAAATACTTGTAATCGCCCAGTGGAGGTACAAAACCCACTAAAAGCACCAATGTAAATGTCATAAATATAAATGACATGAGCATGCTTGAATAAAATTGTGGAAATTTATTTGTCATCTGCCTTTTCTTCTTTAAAGTTCGGCATACGGTCTTTTAATAAACATTACGCATTCGAAGGTATTCGAGTGTTATACTCGATGTAAACGAAACATCGACTTCGGTCGGTGGGGAACGGTCCAGTACACGACCACTCCAATCGCCCTGAACACGAGCGCACGCGGAAAATAAATGAAATGAAATTCGAGGGTATCAGGGTCCACACCCAATACTCCTCGTAAAACAAATCTTTGTCTGTTTCCCGTAAACAGTCTGGCACGCCCAAAATTCGTCATTTCAGAGAAGAAGTGACGAAAAATAAAATAAATAAAATGAAAAAAAGAAAAAAAATCCGCGTTCCAACAGCCGCCCCCTATAAAAGGGGAGGCACCCCCTCCATTTGGAGAGGCCGGCTCCAAGCCTCCATATTTTCCCTCAAACCCCCATTGTAAAGAAGAGGGCACCAAGCCTCCAAGCCCCCATATTCTCCCTAAAACCCTGTTGGAAAAACCAATCCCCAAAACCTTGTAAAAGTCAGTCCCCCCTATTCTGAAAAAATCAGAAATAGCAAAATCCTTCTTCTCCAAATCCCCTTCAATTGTTCTTCAAGTTTTTGGCTTGGTGTGAAGGTATTGATCCATTTTCTTGCTCGATACGGAGTGAGGAGCGTTCAATAGCGCAAAAAAAAGTGGGAGATCGCCATCATATACGGCATCAACATCTCCTTCATCCCCCTCCATGGGGGGCTTCTCAAAATTTCCATAGCATGGTTCATATCCTCACATCAAGCAAGACTCTGTGGGGATCTTACGGGATTTAAGTATCGTCCATATTGAAAATGACTCTATGGACGCCTGATATTTAAATACCCTTGTATGTTTGTGCTCTAAATGCCTCCCTATTGAGCATGACTTTATGGGTACGCGCATTTAGATGTCGTTTGTTCTTGTGTTTATATGTGTATGTTTCTTTGAGGAGACTCTACCCAAGCGGAGATTCTACCCAAAGAACCTATCCATATAATCATAATTTTGTGTTGATATGTATATGTTTCTTGAGGAGACTCTGTTCAAGCGGAGATTCTACCCAGAACACACTCATATAATCACAATTTTATGTTATATGTATATGTTCCTTGGGGGAAATCCTGCCTAAGTGAAGGTTCTGCCCAAGAACATACTCATGTAATCACAATTTCGTGTTCATACGTATATGTTTTCTTAAGGATACTCCGTCTACACAGGGGTTCTGCCTAGGGACGTACTCATATGTTCATAACTATGTGCTTATATGCATATATTTCCTAAAGGAAAATCCGCCCAAGCGGAGGTTCCGTCTCGGAAGGTATTCATATACTCTCAAAAGTTATGCTCATATACGTACATTCTCGGGGAGAAACTTGATTTTGATGGAGATCCCGTCGAAAATATATTCATATGTTCATGAGTATATAAAAAGGACTCCTTTAAACAGAAATCTTGCCCTAGGAAAATATGTATATATACTCATATGCTCACAAGATAACCCTGCCGACGGGTATATCCCCGCCCATTTTCGAGTCATATAACAAATCCTTCAAAGGAAGCTGATACTCTTTTTCAAAAGATCAAAATCTTAAATGCTCTTTTCAAAAGAATAAATCCATTTTCAAATTCGGAACTCATTCTGTCCAGCGATAAACAAAAGGAGAAAACATTGTATTGGAATTTTCTACCAAAAGCATATATTCTCGTCCTTGCTATGAAATGGTATTCGAGTCGAAACTGGTGTTAATATGGCATATATAAGGCTTTTAACTCGATGTAAATGTAACATTGATTCCGATAGATGGAGACAGGGGTCCAGCACACGCTACCCTAATCGCCTGATGATTAAAGGCACGGAATCAAAAGAAGTTCATATTGAAAACGGCGCACTCGTCCATTTCATGGACATCAAGTTTCCTCCGCATCGTGCGGACTCTTTCTTCTGTCTGATAGACAGGCTGGCACGCCCCGCAATACAAAGTAAAAATATGCGAAAATGAAATCAAATATATCTAGATCAAAAGATCAAAATCCCGTGTCCACAATCGTCCGCCTCGTGTCAAACGGGTCTGGGTCACCAAAGAAGAAGCCCAAGAACTCTGAAGGATAAGGGCCCTAGAATCTCTAGTGGGGCGAAAAAATGCAAGAGCGATCATGAAACAAGACCCAGCAAAGTGGCAAACGTTCAGAAGAAGAAATGTCCCAAACAGACGAAGGGAGCCTTCCCAAGAGTCTCGGACCAAATAATGTACCCCTTCTCTGCCTATTGATCCGCAAAGAGGACATAAAAGGAAAGGGGTGTATCAAGAAAAAAGACAAGCCAGCCCGAAGACAGGGAAAAATTTTAAGTCAGAAGAACGCAAGAGGGACGATGTTACCCCTAAAAGATCAGTTTTTCAACGCCTGGATGCCACTGTACGCCCTAGGCAAAAGAAGAGAAGAACAATACAGATCACTGAAGAAGGCATGCAGATATACACATGCTATGCCTCTAACATCAATCTGCCTACAATATCTGACCAGGCAGAAACCTCAAATATGGAGCAGCATCCCACGATATCTAATCGCAGAAAGGAGCAAGCTCGAGCCTGGCTTGACTAGGTAAATGTGGAGGTGGACTTACCACCCCAGAATGAAGGAGGCATGGGGGCTGCCGACATTGCCACCACATCAAATCACCTGGTCCCTCTGAATTAGGGTTGACCTGCTGAACACCCTAATATCAAGGTACCTTCATCGTAAACCCTAGAAATGGTAATGCAAGAAAATCAGAAGCTAAAGGCTATGCTAGAAAGCCACATGCAACAATTGGGAATGGTGGCACCACCGCCACCGCAACCATCACCACCACTACAGCCGGCACAACAGCTATTGCAGTCTCAACAACCTCAACAAGCAAGCCAGCCAGCATTGCCTACGGCGGTACCCCAGGTTGGGAATGTGTTACCAAGCACACCCCGTGCAGAATTTGCTGCTAGACAACCAATTGAAAATCCAAATTTAAGCCACGAGAAAACCCAAGAGGTGCATGTCACATAACAAAGGCAGGATGCACCACAATTAAATACTTCATTTGAAGAGACAATGGTCTCTCAGAAGGCCATAATCGAACAAATAATTGAAGCAAAGATAACTGAGCATGGTGAAAGGTCCGCTACCTATAACCTATAGGGTACCATACCCTGTACATCATCTCTTCAAAAGCTCCCCGCAGAACACCCAAAGGTGCCTAAATTCTCAAAAATCAATGGAGATCGGTCACCTCATAAACATATAGCTCATTACATAAGCATCATGGGAGAACTGGCTACTGAGGAGTCATACCCCTTAGGGCCAGTCTTTCAATGGTATGCTCGACTGAAGCCCAACTCGATAGTTGGTTGGGAAGATATGCAAAGAAATTTCTTTGAACGTTTTTGAGTGACAGAAAGAAGAGTCACTCTAGCAGAGCTCATATCTCTAAACCAAAACAAAAATGAGTCTGCTCTAGACTTCATTAAAAGATGGCACGATATGAGCATGAAATGTGAACAACCACCGGCACATGAAGATGCGGTGTGAAACTATGCCAAAGAAGTTTGAAGCCAAAAATCAAGGAAAAGCTCCTAGGGGCTAATATCCAAACATTGAACACCTCAACAACACAGTGGCAGAGATTGAAATCTTCTTTGCAGAAAATCCAACCACGATGTTTGGAAAAGGCAAACCGCCCAAGATAAAGGCTCAGAATCACGAGAAGTGAATGTTGTAGACTTCTCGTCAGCTCTTGGCAAAAAAAGGGGGCAAGGGTGAGGCATCCGCTCCCTCAAACTCTAAGAAAGAAGAAAAAAGATCAACACTTTTATTGGGCGAGAGACTCAATGCTCATTCATTACTAGGGAGCACACCAAAGAGTTGTTGGACATATGTCTCCAAGAGAATCTAATTACTCTCTCGGAGCCTAAGCGCCCAAAAGAAGCAACAATGGTGGACAAGCCCAATTATTGCGCATACCATCATATGCTAGGCCATAGTCTGGAAACTTGTTACCTGTTCAAGAATCGGACAGAAAAGTTGATTCAAGTAGGAATCATTGATATGGGTTAGCACTTGGTGAATCCACCCCAACCACATCAACAACCAAAGCTCACATTCACTGCAATGTGATCAACGCTACAACTCAAACAAAAATGGCACAAGTAGGGCAGCCGACCGAGCTCCTCGGATTTGCCGCATATCAACAGCCCAGATGATATGGTGGAAAAGGCCATTAATGCAACATTCTGCAGCAAGCAAGAGGAAGTTGGATGGACTTAAGTAACCACAAGCAAGAGGTCAGCCCCTAGGAAGCTCCAAAAGAAGCAACAGCCCAAGAAATCATATCCCGGGGGCATCGCCCCTCCCAAGGAAATAGCAAAAGAAAATACTTTTCAAGAATTGGCAGTCTTGCGAAAGAAAATCAAAATTCAAAAGAAGAACGAGAAAATGAAAAGGGAAGCTACGGTCTGTGAGACTTCCACAGCAAATAAAGCCAATGACCCTCTCAAAAGGCTCCAAGGGTTGATTGATGAACTCGAAGAATATCAACAAACACAGCCAACCAAGGCAACCCCCTGGAAAATACATACCATGGGAAGAACTCGAGCGTAAAATGCGCTTGAAGAAATGGCTTATGGAGCTTCGAGAGCGTATGCAAAAAGATGAGGATGTTCTTTCCTCTGTCAGTGAAACTGAAATGTTGTGGGGAATTGATTGCACCGTTGAGGACTTAATCGACAAAGTGCAGACGTTCTCATGCTATATGACCTACGTGTTTACCTCTCAAGCAGGGGGACAGACCAAATCGGGGATCATTTATGTACACCCCGAGACTAGAAAGCCATTTAAAATTATCAAAGAAATAACCCACCCTAGAAGGTCATATACTTCAGAGGGGAAAAACCAGGGCCTATCTCTGCACCTCAAAAAAGAGGCGATGAGTACGTCTTCCGCCATCCGACGAGGAAGAGGAAGAGCCTGCTGTTGAAACAAACAGGCAAATGCCCGTAGTGGCAATGAATGAAGGACCCTCTCAAGCACCAGTCAAAGAGAGGGTAGAAGATTGGTACCTCTCATAACTAAGAAACTGCTTCTAGAAAAAGAGCGAGAAGAGGGGAGGGGTGACGACGTCGCAATTCCCCCTCCACCACAGGCATCCGAGGTTTTGACAGGAATAATGCCCTCCTTTGAAAAGGCCAAAGATAGAGCTAATCGAAAAGTTCTCCAAGCATTGAAGAAGTTCCTGACCAACCTTAGTATTTGGGATGCCTTAGCGTTAAGCAAAGAATTGCGTGAGGCGTTCATTGCAGCCTTGAAAGAGCCGGAGGCCCATGTGGCCGAAATGAAAGAAGATATATATGAAGCATTAACGGCTTCTGTGACCTTCACAGAAGATGATATGCTACTACCCTCTCCCTGTCACAATAGGCCTCTGTACATGAGGGGTCAGATAAATGGGCGGGAATTATACCGTATTCTGGTCGACGCTAGTTCAGCGGCGAACATTATCCCGCTAAAAACATTTCACAATATGCTCCTTACCCCTTATTTACACAAGGAGGAAGGAGTCAAGATAGTTGGATTCAATCAGGACTCTGAAGAAGCTCTAGGGCATGTGGATGTGGACCTAGCCCTAAGCGATTTTGTGACAAAGGTTGTATTCTATGTGGTCGACACCAATACTTCCTTTAAAGCCCTTCTGGGGTGACAATGGTTACATAAAAACTTGGTGGTGCCATCTACTCTCCATCAATGCATAAAATACACAAAAGAGGGCGAACAACATCGGGTTTTTGCAGACCTAGAACCATTTAAAGTGTATGAATGTCACCTAGCTGATGTTAGGTTATACTTTGAGGGGGCAGTCGATCCCCCTAAAAAGTAACACAAAGGCAAAGAAATTGTAGGGGCTGCCCCAAAAAAGCAGCGGCAAAATAAAAGTCAACAAAAAGAGGGCAGCAGCACTCAAGCAAATCCAACAGTCAGGGGACACAAATCGAAAACCTCCCCAATTGGAAAGGTCAATTGTCAAATTAGAAAGCAATGCTATCAGCCAGTTGATAGGGGCTGGAATACCTCTACCACAAGATCATATACAAATGACAGCCAGTCATGAAGTCCATACAGTTGAACCAATAAAGTTCTTTGTGGCTCGGCATAAAGATGGTAGATCGATAGTGTTCTACAAAGAGGAGCCGACACCCAAACAACCTCCAAAAGATGACTTTGGTCTAGAGCATACCATGACAGGTCCCAAGAAATAGTTGGAGAACTTGAAGTTATGCTACAGTATATCAAAGAGATGTGCTGAAAATAAAAAACATCCCTAGACTCAGAGTAGTCTGAGGGGTAAGATTTCTAAGAGCTGTGGTACCCTATAAATGTTAGGGGGCAACCACCATTTTCTCACATGACAGAAGAGGCCTCGGGTGGGAGACACGTAAAGGCCCTATAGTGCACTATGCAGTGAACATGGTCAGCATAAACCCTGTCCACATGAGAATGGAAATTGAAAAGCAAAAGGGCCAAAGCCCATGGAAAATGAAAATGAAAATTCCCTCTGTCAAGAACAAGAATGGGAAGTATATGTGGCTAACGCAGATGACGAACAAGACTTTGTCGACTGGAGCCTACACCCCAAGAACTAGAAGACGGTGGGCAGGCCACTATCGATGAACTTTTGGAAATAAATATGGGGGCACTAGACGATCCTCGTCCGGTGTTCATAGTGCATTGTTAAATGATGAAGAAAGACAAGCATACAAACAACTACTCTCAGAGTTCAAAGATTGCTTGCTTGGTCTTATAAAGAAATGTCGGGTTTAGACCCATCAGTGGCTGAATATGAATTGGCCATTCTGCCAGAGGCCAGCCGGGTGAAACAAACTCAAAGAAGAATGCATCCAGAACTGGAAAAGAAAGTGGTGGATGAAGTCAACAAGATTCTGGATGTCGATTCCATCGAAACCTACATGTACGCAATATGGCTAGCCAATATAGTGCCAGTAAAGAAGAAAAATGGACAAGTTTGGGTCTGTATTGACTTTTGAGACTTAAACAAGGCATGTCCGAATGATGACTTTCCTTGGCTATAACTAAAACAATGGTGGATGTTATCACAGGGCATGAAACCTTATCCTTTATGGATGGAAGCTCAGGGTACAACCAAATTCGAATGGCCGACAAAGACAAAAATCATACGGCCTTCTGTCACCAAAAGGCATATTCAATTACAAAAGAATGCCTTTTGGCCTGAAAAACGCAGGTGCTACATATCAAAGGGCTATGACCAAAATATTTGATGAAATGCTCCACAACTTGGTCGAATGCTATGTGGACGACTTGGTTGTCAAGACAAAGAAAAAGGAAAATCATGTGGAAGACCTACGTAGGGTCTTCGAAAGGCTCCACCAATATAAGTTGAAAATGAACCCCATGAAATGCGCCTTTAGCGTGTCAAGTGGAAAGTTCTCAAATTCATTGTTCGCTATCGGGGCATTGAAATAGACCCGATAACATCAAGGCCATTAAGGAACTGCCTCCCCCTAAGACACTGACTGCAAGGTTCGCTTGCATCGGGGAATCGGGGCGAATCAGGTTTTTCCTAATCCGCCACGATTCGCCAGAATCGGACCGATTCGCATGGAAATCGGATGTGAATCGGTCCGATTCATGGGAATTGGGTGAATGGGGTTTCTCCTGATTCGATCCGATTCGATCCGATCCGGCAAACCATGACTGACTGAGCTTCGCTCCCTCTAAGGTCGTTTGGCTTACATCAAACGATTCATATCCAACTTGTCAAGAAGATGCCAACCTCTGCAAATTGACAGAAAGGAGTCTTGTTCATTTGGGATGAAGAATGCCAAAATGCCCTGAATAAAATCAAAGAGTACTTGCTCAATCCGCCCGTGCTGGGGGCACCCATTAAAGGGAAACCTTTAATTCTCTATATTGCAGCCATGGATGCTTCACTGGGGGCATTGCTTGCTCAGGAAAATGAAGAGGGCAAAGAACAGCCATGCTATTTTCTCAATCGGATGCTAGTTGGGCCAGAACACCGATATGCACCAATGAAAAAATTATGCTTGGCATTATTTTTGCCGTTAAGAAACTGAGGCATATTTGCTGGCACATGAGGTCCAACTCATCTCGCGATGTGACCCTCTTAATTCCTACGCAAGCAACTAGTCCTGTCAGGTAGGCTAGGAAAATGGACACTACTTCTCATAGAGTTGATTTCTCCTATGTGCCGCAAAAAGCAATTAAAGGGCAGGGTAGGCAGAGTTCTTAGCAGCCCATCCAGTGCCAGAAGACTCCCCTCTGAATACCGAATTGATTGACGAGAAACAATTTGAAATTTTTTGAACATGCATATGCCAATAAAATCCTTACAGCTTCTAGCTTAGCTACTGGTGCAAAGGATTCTTCAAAGTCAACCCAAATTTCCGATTGTATCCTTTTGCAACCAGCCTAGCTTTATTTGTTACTACTTTTCCTTCTTCATTCAATTTATTCCTAAAAACCCATCTAGTTCCAATTATTGAATTTTCAGGATTTCTGGGAACTAGAGTCCACACATTATTCATTTTGAATTGATTCAACTCATCATGCATTGCTTATACCAAGAGTTATCTTTCAATGTTTCTTCAATATTTTTAGGTTCCACTTAAGATATGAAAGTCATTTGGTCTTGTTCAATGATATTTTTAAAATGAGACCTAGTATGAACTCTAGCATGAACATTAGTTCATCCAATTTCATCTTTGAGAGATCTTTTGAATCCTCAATGACAGTGGCCTTAGTGTTCCATGAGGATGGAAGAGACCGAAGTATCTTCCTCACTAAGTCACTTTCTGAGTATTCTTTCTTAAGACTTTTCAGTCCATTTATTATTAACATGAATCTAGCAAACATATCTGAGATAGTTTCATCATTATTCATCTTAAACATTTCATACTCAGGAACTAGCATGCTTGCTTTAGTTTCCTTACCTCGGACGTACCTTCGTAGATAAGTTCAAGTTTGTCCCACATCTCTTTCGCTGAAGTGCATGTGGAGACTCTTGAGTATTCTTTGGGATGAACAACGCACTGCATCATGTTCAAGGCACTCCAGTTGAGAGTTCCCTTTGCAATCTGGTCCTTTGTCCAGGTATCTTCGTCCTCGGGAAGGGTGTATGCTCCTTTGCTCTCAGAAACACCTACATGCGATTTTTCCAATAAGGATAGCCAGTGCCATCAAAGAAGGGTGGCCTGGTCACAGTTGTTCGTAGATGTGGTATATTTTCTTTATGTTCCTCCAACAATTCTTTAAACAATCTTTATCCTTTCTCACATTGGAAGTGCTATTGAACCGATCCAAAATGTCTTGAAAGACATGTGCTTTGAATGTGCCTTGACTACCATAGCTTTTATGGTAAACATTAATCAACAAATCTAACAATATCTTGCCTTGTCGCAAAGACAATTTGGTGATCGACCCTTTCCCGTGGACATGGGCAATGAGTTTTCTAATTTAAAATAACATGATGACACAACAAGAAGTCAATATAATTACGGTTATGACTTTAAACATGAAACATAATAATAAGGATAGTGCCTTCATTTTTTAACAAACAAACACATCATACATGAACAGGTCGTCAAGTCATAACAACTAAGTCATAGGTCCTCAGACTCACTAAATAATTGGACTATGTCAACATAAAATGGCAAGCTCTTTCCCTTAAACCACAAAGCCAGTGGGTTGAACTGCAAACGGAATAAAGAATTAGTGATTTGAGTTTAAGACCTTTTACTCATACCTACAAGAATATTTGTGAACTACAAACCTCATTGTACGCATCCCACATAATGTGTTTGTCCAGATACTTCTTGAATTCAGAATTGGACTGTGCATTATAAAAGTCATTTACATGTGATAGACAAAATGTGTAGTTTGGGCTATATTTTACTTGCTAGCTTATCGCAATTGCCGCCTGTATGCTTTCTTCGTCAGGTGCAACAGGCCGCTCAAGAAACTTATCAAGTATAAGAAACCCAACTTAAATATTGGCAATTATATTTTGATGGCACTGCACGAGCTTCTTTGAAGGCTGATGAAACATCAACAAATATGACAGGGGCAGGAATTGTCTTTGTGACCCCAAAAAAAGGGATATTGCATTATTCGTGTGCTCTCGTGGAATCCCTTACAAATAATGAAGCAGAATATGAAGCCCTCATAGTTGGTTTGGAAATCGCCCTAGAAATGGGCATAAGATGTATTGAAGTATTTGGCGACTCATTGCTGGTCGTTAGACAAATGTTGGGCATTTTTGAAGTTTGAAAAGAATAATTGAAAGCCTATTTTGAGGCAAATACGAAACTCAGCGACAGGTTCTACCACTTCAAAATAGAACATGTCAGAAGAAATCAAAACTCGCAGGCTGATGCATTGGCCAAACTTGCATCTGCCCTTAAACTTCCCCCGGAAGGTGAACTTGGAATTACCATAAAAAATAGAAGATTGCTTCCAAGCACCCTAAATCGCCATGATGGTCTGACGACTTTCGAGGCAAATGCAATGGAAGAAAGTGAAAGCCAAGAAGAAGATGATTGGCATATTCTCATCATCAAGATCAAAAATGGTTGGCTACTAGACAAAAGAGGGGACCGAGTGCAATTTTTGCGAAGAGCTGCTTCCTACAAATTGATAAATGACATATTATATAAGTTCACACCTGAAAAGGACAAGTCGGTACTGCTGAGATGCCTATCTCCGAAAGAAGCCAAGATGGTCATGCGGGAGGTACATGCAGGACTGTGTGGAGCCCATCAATCGGGCTTGAAAATGAAAATCAACATAAAAAGCAAAGGCTTCTATTGGGATTGTGAGCGGTTTGCTTTTACCTGCCCCCAGTGCCAGGACTATGGGCCCGTGCCAAGAAAACCTCCAAGCAAACTCCATCCAACAACGCCGACATGGCCATTTGCTGAATGGGGAATGGACATAGTGGGTCCCCTCCCAACATCATCCAAGGGATACAAATACATACTTGCTGCCACAGATTATTTCTCAAGATGGGCTGAGGCCATACCTTTGAAAGAAACTACCGGAGAAGCGGCGGCTCGCTTCGTCCGACATCACATTATATATTGATTCGGTGTTCCAAGTTGAATCATATCTGATAATGGCACTCCATTCAAAAATTAGACAATATACAAATTGATAGCAAATTTCCATATTGAATAGAGGGCATCAACGGTTTATTACCCCCAAGCCAACGGGTTAGCCGAAGCCTTCAACAAAGGTTATGCAGACTCATGGTCAAATTGGTAAATGACCGAAAGCGCGATTAGGACGGAAAGATGTATGAAGCTCTATGGGCCTATCGCACCATCTACAAAACTCCTACAGGATGCTCTCCTTTTTCCCTGGTCTATAGGACCAAGCAGTCATTCCTGTTGAAATTGAGCTCTCATTTTATAGAGTAGCTCTCCACTATGGGCTCCCTATTGAAGAGGGAAGCGAAATTGAAAGACGGCTTGAAGAGTTGTAAAATTTGGAAGAAAAACGTTTGGTTGCATACCAACGTCTTCAAAATTATCAAGCACGGATGTCTCGCGCTTTTGACAAGCTAGTAAAAGAAAGAGCTTTTAAAAAGGGAGATCTTGTCATAGTCAAGCAAAAAGACATCATGGCCCCTCGACCCAAAAGCAAATTCATAGCCAATTGGCTTGGCCCATTTGTGGTCGATAAAGTATTTGAAGGTGGTGCCTACACAATAGTCGACCAAAAAGGAAATGTTATATTTCTGCCTTTAAATGGCAGACACATGAAACTGTACCATACTCCCGAGTGTGAGTACGTTTGCGCAATGCAACAGATGGATCCGGATCCAGTACACACCGGAGATATAGAAGTGATCTCGCTGCAAGATCTTCCAATAAGGGCATCACAATTGGTATCTCAAAAAAAGGGTACTCGCTCGACCTTTCTTAGAGCGAGATTGAGTTCTCCTGCATTCCTTATAAAAGGAAAGACACAAGAGTTGTCAATGACGAAACAACCCCTAAGTTCATTCGAACGAATAATCAAATTCAGGGGCTACAACCGAGACAACGATGATTGTGTCTTTCCACCCTTATAAGAAGTGTGGGAAACTCGAACTCTGCTTGAAGAAAGAGAGAGAAGGAGAACCCAAACAAAGGAGAAAGCTCTCATTCAAAAAAAAAGTCAAACCCATGTTTTTTGGCTAACAAGTCGTCAAGGTCAGTCAAAAGTCAAATTACATACTTCTTTGGCTAACAAGCCGTCAAGGCAGTCAAAGGTCGAAACCCATGTTTGTTCGTTAACAAGTCGTCAAGGCCAGTTAAAAGTCAAATTCCAGGCTTCTTTAGCTAGCAAGCCGTCAAGGCCAGTCAAAAGTCAAATCCACGATCTCTTGGCTAACAAGACGCAAGGCCAGTCAAGGTCGAAACCCATGTCTTTTGGCTAACAAGCCATCAAGGCCAGTCAAAAGTCAAATTTCAGGCTTTTTTTGGCTAACAAGCCGTTAAGGCTAATAAAAAAGTCAAATCCATGTCATTTTGGCTAACAAGCCGTCAAGGCCAGTCAAAGGTCAAAACTCATGTCTTTTGACTAACAAGCCATCAAGGGCCAAGGCTAGTCAAAAGTCAAATTTTAGTCTTCTTTAGCTAACAAGTCGTTAAGGCCAGCCAAAAAGTCAAACCTATGTCTTTTGGCTAACAAACCGTCTAGGCCATCAAAAGTCAAATTCATGATCTCATGACTAACAAGCCGTTAACATGGAAGGCAAATCGCCAGGATCGACCCAGAATCGGTCGATCCTGGATCGGATCGAGGGCTATGGATCCGATTATGGGGAGGAAGTCTCTGAATCGGCAAACTTCCAGCTGGATCGGCCAGAATCGAGTTGGATCGACTGGATCAAGCAAGGATCGACCGATTCCAGACTGATCCAGGCCGATCCAGATTGATCCAGGTCGATTCCCTCAGGCTACCTTCAGGATCCTCTTCAGGCAGGGTTGTCAGGATCCCCTTATTTACCTGAATATTATTTAAGTAAATGTTAGTATTTGTAATTTCATTTACTTAAGATATTACATGTAATAAAGAAGTACCCCCTATTTGAATCTAATAAAAATATCAAAAAATCATATCTTTTACCAATAAAAAGTCAACTCTCCCATCGAAGAAGAAAATCGCGATTTTGGTGATTTTAGCGAAATGTTAATTTTCTAATCTCTCGTAATTTAGCTTATCTAAAAATTTGATAATTCAAATAAATCACATGGAACACTAAAAATTCAAAGTCCGGTAAAAAAAGTCAAACGTGCATGTGACTTCTCCAATGGAGCCACTCTCCTACTGACAA
The DNA here is from genome assembly GCA_014218235.1 of Colocasia esculenta. Taxonomy (NCBI): domain Eukaryota; kingdom Viridiplantae; phylum Streptophyta; class Magnoliopsida; order Alismatales; family Araceae; genus Colocasia; species Colocasia esculenta. Next base: position 155,686,617 of record CM024754.1, read on the forward strand.
CACTTAGTCTGCTTGAGACCTCTCAAGATTTGGTCAAACTTAAGTTATCATCATCCAAACCTCTCAGAATTTGGTCAAATTGAGCTACCATCACCCAACTCATGACACTCATGAGTTTGGGTGATGATAGCTTAGTTTGACCAAATCCTAAGAGGTCTCAAGTAGACTTAGTGCTGTCAGTAGCAGAGCGGCTTCTTGGAGAAGTCATATGCACGTTTGATTTTTTTTTTTTGTTGGACTTTAGATTTTTAGTATTTTATTAGACTTATTTAAATTATAAATTTTTAAATATGTCAAATTATGAGAGATTAGAAAGTTACTACTTTGATAAAATCACAAAAATTGCGATTTTCTTCTTGGATGGGAGAGTTGACTTTTTATTAGTAAGAGATGTGATTTTTTGATATTTTTATTGGATTCAAATAGGGGATATTTCCTTATTTACATGTAATATCTTAAATAAATGAAACTACAAATTTTAACATTTACTTAAATGGTATTCAGGTCAATAATACACTAAGTCTTTAATATTTTATACTTTTCTTGTATTATTATAGTAGTAATAATACACAAAATCTTATGTTTCATATATTATGAATGCATGTATGATTGGTTTTTTATGCAAATATTAGTTCTTTCAATTTATCAGATTTTCCCTCATTTTTGCTGTTTTTTTCTGTTTTTTCCTGAATTTTTCTGAATTTTTCCCAAAAAAAAACCATTTTATAAACTGGCCGATCCAGGATCGGCCAGACTTCCCTTGGATCCATGGGATCTTGCGATCCGATCCGATCCAGGATCGGATCGAGCCTGGTCGATCCCGATCCCAATTCCGATCCTGCCTTCCATGGCCGTTAAGGCCAGTCAAAGTTCAAAATTCATGTCTCTTGACTAACAAGCGCTCAAGGCCAGTCAAGAGTCAAATAACAGTCTTCTTTGGCTACAAGCCGTCAAGGCCAGCCAAAAAGTCAAACTCATGTCTTTTAGCTAACAAGCCGTCAAGGCCGGTCAAAAGTCAAATCCATGACCTCTTGGCCAAGGTTTGTCGCATCGCCGATTCGGATCGGATCGGGATTATCCTGATCCGATCCGATTCGGGCGGATCGAACCGATTCGGTTCGATCCGCTTGGATTCGGCCAGAACTTGGTCCTGTTCAGGCAGGGTTCTTTGGACTCAGGATCCTCTTCAGGCAGGGGTTCAGGATCTGCTTATTTACCTGAATATCATTTAAGTAAATGTTATAATTTGTTGTTTCATTTACTTAAGATATTAAGTGTAAATAAGGAAGTACCCCCCATTTGAATCCAATAAAAATATCAAAAAAATCATATCTCTTACCAATAAAAAGTCAACTCTCCCATCGAAGAACAAAATCGCGATTTTGGTGATTTTAGCGAAATGCTAACTTTTTAATCTCTCATAATTTGGTCTATCTAAAAATTTGATAATTCAAATAAATCATATGGAACACTAAAAATTTAAAGTCCGATAAAAAAAGTTAAACGTGTATGTGACTTCTCCAGGGAGCCGCTCTCCTACTGACAGCACTTAGTCTGCTCGATGCATCTCAGGATTTGGTCAAACTTAAGTTATCATCACCTAAACTCATGAGAATTGTCACTTTCTAATTGAAAAGAAACTAGAAAGTGACAATTCTTATGAGTTTGAATGATGATAACTTAAGTTTGACCAAATCTTGAGATGCCTCGAGCAGACTAAGTGCTGTCAGTAGGAGAGCGGCTCCCTTGGAGAAGTCACATACACGTTTAACTTTTTTTATCGGACTTTAAATTTTTAGTGTTCCATATGATTTATTTGAATTATCAAATTTTTAGATAGACCAAATTATGAGAGATTAAAAGTTAGCATTTCGCTAAAATCACCAAAATCGCGATTTTGTTCTTCGATGGGAGAGTTGACTTTTTATTGGTAAGAGATATGATTTTTTTGATATTTTTATTGGATTCAAATGGGGGGTACTTCCTTATTTACACTTAATATCTTAAGTAAATGAAACAACAAATTATAACATTTACTTAAATGATATTCAGGTAAATAAGCAGATCCTGAACCCCTGCCTGAAGAGGATCCTGAGTCCAAAGAACCCTGCCTGAACAGAACCAGGCGAATCGGACCGAATCGCGAATCGGACTTCCCCTGATCCGCACCGATTCGCCCGAATCGGTCCGATCCGATCCGGCACGCCAAACCATGCTCTTGGCTAACAAGGTGTCAAGGCTAGTCAAAGTCGAAATTCATGTCTTTTAGCTAACAAGCCGTCAAGGCCAGTCAAAAGTCAAATCCATGACCTCTTGGCTAACAAGCCGTCAAGGCTAGCCAAAGGTCGAAATCATCTCTTTTGGCTAACAAGCTGTTATAACAGTCTTCTTTGGCTACAAGCCGTCAAGGCCAGCCAAAAAGTCCAAACTCATGTCTTTTAGCTAACAAGCCGTCAAGGCCGGTCAAAAGTCAAATCTATGACCTCTGGCTAACAAGGTGTCAAGGCTAGTCAAAAGTCGAAATTCATGTCTTTTGGCTAACAAGCCGTCAAAGCCAGTCAAAAGTCAAATCCATGACCTCTTGGCTAACAAGCCGTCAAGGCTAGCCAAAGGTCGAAATTCATCTCTTTTGGCTAACAAGCCGTTATGACTAGTCGAAAGTTAAATTCTAGTCTTCTTTAGTTAACAAGTCGTCAAGGCCAGCCAGGAAGCTCAAAATCTAGATCTCTTGGCTAACAAGCCGTTAAGGCCAGCCAAAGATCAAAATTCATGTCTTTTGGCTAACAAGTCGTCAAGACCACTCAAAAGTCAAACCACGAGCCCCATAGGAGCCTTAATCCTCTAAACTAAACTACGAGCCCTAGAGGAGCCTCAATCCTCTAAACATGTTTATGGCTCTCAGGGAAGCCTTTAATTCCCTACCATACATAAATCTAAATCCAAACGGCTCTCAGGGAAGCCTTTAATTCCCTACCATACATAATTCCAGACTCTAAATCCATGGCTTTCAGAGAAACCTTTAATTCCCTACCATACATAAATCCAAATCCAAACGGCTCTTAGGGAAGCCTTTAATTCCCTACTATACATAAATCCAAATTCTCAATCCATGGCTCTCAGGGAAGCCTCTAGATCCCTACTATACATAAATCCAAACTCTCAATCTATGGCCCTCAGGGAAGCCTTTAATTCATTACCGACTATAAACCCAAGCTTCTGGCCAAACAACCGTCAAGGTCGGCCAACCCAATTAAAATCCAAAATCCAAATCCAACGGCTCTCAAGGAAACCTTTAATTCCTTACCGCATTCAAGCCTCATGGCCCTCAGGGAAGTATTAATTCCCTACAAAAAGAAGAAGAAAAGAAATAATAAATAAAATAGGGGCTTAAAAAAGAGGTGTCCCGAGACTCCCGGACTGGTTCATTTTCATTATGGTGGACAAAGGGAGGAGTCTAAAGCTCTGTTGAAGAAAGGGGGGCCTCAGGCAAAAAACAATGAGTTAAACCCTGTTGAAAGGCAAAAGTGTGACACGTTTACTTCAGCGAAAATATAAAATCCATCAGATGATGGTCCGGCGACTTGGCTAGTTGAAGCCTATTTTGGCGGACGATGGTTCGAGTCATGGACATGATGAAAGGGGCGTTGAGCCACGAAGATTAAATGTTGGTTATCAACAGGCCTGGTTACAATATTATCAACAGCCTGCTCAGAGGCCAAAAAGTTGTGATTTAAAATGACCCCAAGGTTATTTAAGTTACAAACTTATCAGTGGGATCCTTCCCCAAAATTCAGCAGGGAAATTCCGGCCCTTAAAATGGCGCCCGGATTCCCGGTTAAAGTGAAAGTACAAGGAGAACATGTCTCCGTCCAAAGTACAAAGCACGGAAAAATCCGGCAGCACAAGGTCTATAGACCGAGTACGAAGGACAAGTACAAAGAACAAGCTCGAGGAAGAACTCCGAGGCTTGCAAAGGCACCTCCGATCGGGCAGAACTCCGAGAAGTCGGACGAACTCCGAAGACAGAAAGAAAAACTCTAGCACTGGGGCAAGATGCTTGAAATGAGGGTGTAGGGGGGGTATTTATAGACAAAACCCCCCTCTCCTCCTCTCTCTCCATCGGTTAGGCAGACCCCTAACGATGGTGACCAACATGAGGTCACCATCGGTTAAGGGCTAACCGATGGTGACCTAAGCATGAGGTCACCATCGGTAACCCCCCTAACCGATGGTGACCTCATGATGAGGTCACCATCGGTTAAGGGGAATCTCCCCTAACCGATGGTGACCTCATCATGAGGTCACCATCGGTTGGGGCTCTCCTCTCCCGATGTAAGGGGAAACCCCTATAAATACCCCCCTATTCCATAAGGAAAGGGGTTCTGGGAATTGGCTCCGGCGAAGCCCTGTTGGAAATCCCAGAAAAAAAAAAAATAGAAAAAAGAGCATTTGCTCATTCCCTCTCTCATTCTCCAATCTCCTGCTTGGTGTGCGAAGGTACAAATCCCCTTCTTTAGCCCGATAGGCCAGGCGCGGAGAGGAGAGCGGTCGGCGTAATCGTCATCGACATTCCTTCTTAATCCCATCCCCACATCGAGCAAGTCTCTGTGGGGTGATATTCCGGGGTTTAAATGCCGTCCATATCGAGCAAGTCTCTATGGACACATGGTATTTAAATACCCATGTTCTCCCCGCCCATCGAGCAAGTCTCTGGGATGGTGGATTTGTGCTTATATGTATATGTTTTCTTGAGGAGACTCTGCCCAAGCGGAGGTTCTGCCCAAGGACATATTCGTATATTCACAAATGTGTTCTTATATATATGTTTCTTAAGACGAAACTCTGCCCAAGTGGAGTTCCGTCCAAGAACACATATATAAAGATCACAAATTTGTAATTATACAAATATGTTCCTTAAGGAGAATCTCGCCAGGCAAAAATCTCTCTCAGGGGACGTATCCATATAAATACAAACTCGTGTTATATGTATATGTTTCTTAGAGGAAACTCTGCCCAAGAAAATATTCGTATATTCACAAATTTATGTTCTTATGTATATGTTCCTTAGGGGAAACTCTGCCCAAATGGAGACTCCCCTAAGAACATATCCATAAAATCACAAATTTGTGCCTATACGCATATGTCTCTTAGAGGAATCTTGCCCGGACAAAAGTTCCCTCTAAATTCATATCCGTATAATCACAAACTTCATGTTATATAAATGTTTTCTTAGTGGAATCTCTGCCCAAATAGAGACTCTGCCCGAGAACATATCTATATAATCACAAATATGCCCATTTGTATATGTTTCTCAAAAGGGAATCCCGTTCATACGGGGGCATCTTCCCATCGGATACTCTGCTCAAATAGAGATACCGTTTGAGAATATATTCACAAAGTGCAAATTTGTGTTTATACACATATATCTTTAAGGCAAAATCCCCTGGGCAAAGTTTCTCCCGAGAACACATGGATAAGCATATACCAATATGAAATATCTCTACAAGGACACCCTGCCTAAGCAGGACTCGCCAAGACATACTCATATATTCAAAAAAAGGGATTGTGATAATATACACACATCCAAAGAAAAAGGAGGATAAGACAAGAACTGCGCTCAGATACTCCAAATGGGAGCACATATGCACCTCCACGAGAACCATACCCGTGGAAATGGACTTGGACAAAATCACAAATGGACAAGGACTTCCATGGAGATACATCCATATGCTCTCCGGAAATTGTACCCGCACAAGTGCGAAATGAGGAGAAAAGAAACTCTACCTCAAACTCGGACTTTGCTCAGAAATGGCATTGTAAAAGAACCTCATATAAAATTTGCACAATCATCCTTCTAATACGGAAGTGTTGCTCTGGGTTATAATACCCCCAAGTTCAGAATCAAAATCCACGGGCATATACCCGTTCATAATAATAATCCCCATGTTTCCCAAATAAAAATCATAATCAACCTTTTGCAAAAAGGAGAAAGACCTCAAATCGGTCCACGGGTATATACCCGCTCCCCTTTTCAAAAGAAATCAAACTTTGGACTCCCAAAAAGGCAGTCGTTTCAAAAAAATGGAATATCCAAAGCAAAAAGCATTTCAAAATAATCAAAAGAAGGAAAAACATGTCATAATCAGGATTTTCTAAGAAAAGCATGTATATTTTTCTCGTCCTTTACTATGAATGGTATTCGGGTTAGAATTGGTATTAAATAATACCAAGAGTTTTAACTCGATGTAAATGTAACATCGATTTCGGTCGATGGAGATGGAGGTCCAGCACATGCTACCCTAATTGCCTGATGAGAATAGACATGGGACTCAAGAAGTTCAGATAAAAAACGGCGCACCCGTCCGTTCGCGGACACCCCGTCCGTTCGCGGACACACCCGTCCGTTTCACGGACACCACAACCCGTCCGTTTCACGGACACTATCCGCCGTTCCCCGGACACCAAAATTCTCCGCATTGCGCGACCCTTTTTCTTCTGTCTGCTAGACAGGCTGGCACGCCGCAACATAAAAATCAAAGCATTGAAATAAATGAATGAATACAAAAGCCCACAAATAGAGAACGAAACGAATAAACGCAATCGCACCGACATTTTGTCGGAATCCCCGTGTCAACAGCTGGCACGCCCGGTGGGACCTCTTCTCACCATTCATAGTAACAAAGGATGAGACTTACATACTCTTTATGAAAATCCTGATACTGATATTCCCTCTTGAAGGTACTTGAAGAAAAGGAAAATCACAAACTGTTGAAGATGGCCGTCACTTATGGACCGCTAGTCGTCAACAACCATGCCAGGTTCGGTTACCTGGCGACTCCGATCATATTCGGAGATTTTCCTGCAGTCGTCGGATCCCTTTCTTTCTGGGAGTGGTTCCGGCCATCATCAGGAGGAAGCTGCTCAAATATCTTCCTCCCACAAATCAACAAAGAAGAAAACAACAACAAGCGGACGTGTCAAGGCTCGTTCCGCTACTGTCAAACAGGGCACCCAAATGCCGTGAAAATGATGCTGTCAAAGGGGCAAACCCCATTCAACTCAAGTTCGGACCTATTCGGTCCATATGATCTCTTCACCATTGTGGCTCCCGTCTCCTCACAGCGGGGGCAAAATAAACGCCACAAAAGCAGAAGGCCGCCCGCCGCCATCTCCAGATCTGGCAAGTCCGTTATGGTCGGAAATGTGCGAGTGCGCCTTGATGGTACTCCACCTACCACTCCTCGTGATAGGTATATTCCAAATATTCCAACCTCGAACCGCTTCTCAGCTCTACGGTGGTTCCGGGGGAAGCATGAAGATTCCATGGTGAAAGCCGATGTCAAGCAAAAGACGCGGCGTTTTACCAAGTTGAAACAAATCTGGGTTCCCAAGAGGAGTCCAGAAGTTCAAGAAAGATCAGGCAGATGCATCAAAGGTGATTCAAAGAAAAAGCAACACCGAAGATGCCTCTCTTCAATATGCTAGATCTGAACATCCCAGAGGATGGAAAAGAAAAGGCATATATAGAAAGCCAAACTACAATCCTCAAGGCCCGGAGAATACCCGGGTAGTCAAAGAAATTCCAACTCAACAATCCAGGGCTCGCGTATCGGTCTTCGACCGTATATCGTGGATCCCAGAATTTGTAAGCCAAGGGCAATTCCAGCACCAGTGCTCGTCCGTCAAAAAGACGACGTGTTACTTGGGCAGCTCGGGAAACACCCAAGCTTATATCTTCTCATGTTATACTACTGGAAGGGAAGTTGGCGAACTCGCGGAGCAAATCGCGGAAGCCACCCCCAATATCCCCACAGAAGATGTCCATACTAATATCAGACAGTTCGTCAGAAGAACTCACCAACCTGGCGGGCAAATTGGCTCCTCTAATCAAGCTTCTCTTCCAACTGATATCCAACATGAGGGTACTCAAATTCCCTCCCTTGAAGAAACAAATATTCGACTTGAAGAAGGTGGACCCTCTACCTCTGGTAGTCATCCCGTCATCAACTTGCCAACAAAAGAAAATTTCCATGCAATGGCGGACGATGACAAATATGAAGTCATGCAACAGTGGCGGTCTGAAATGACCTCACTTGTCAATGAGATGAGACGATTGGCAACTTCAAGCCATCGGCAATCCATAGAACCGGTTGCTGCTCAACATCAACAACAAAGCCAGCATCCGGATGGATTTATCTCATTACACAATCCAGCAATTTCTTCAACTGGTCTTCTTCCTCAAGCTACGGGTCCGGATATCAATGACCCATCTAATATCATGCCTCCTCAAACAGAAGCCTTGCAAATTCAAAGGCATGAAATAAAGAAGATGGTTGAAGATATGTTCGCCCAGCAGGGCGAGGGTATTCAGGCTACGGGTTTATATTCTGTCCCGTTCCCTATACATCATCAACTCAAGAAGCTGCCAGAATCATGTCCCAAAGTTGCCTAAATATGATGGGCATGGGACACCTCGGGAGCATGTGGCACATTATATAATTGCCATGGGCGATCTTGCATCTGAGGAATCATATCTCCTCAGATATTTTGCAACATCTTTAACAGGGGTCGCATTCCAATGGTATGCAAAGCTCAAGGTTGGCTCAGTTCTCGACTGGGCTGATATGCAATCAAAATTCTATGATCGCTTTCAAACAGCAGAAAGGAAGGTCTCTCTTGCTGAGTTATGCTCCCTCAAACAAAAGAAAGGGGAGTCGGCAATAGACTTCATCCAAAGGTGGAGGGAGTTTAGCATGCAATGCGACAATCCTCCCATCCAGCAAGATGCAGTAATTATCTGCCGCAGAGGCCTCATCATAACAATTAAAGAGAGACTCTTGGCTGCAAATATCAGAAGCTTTGACCAGTTGAATATTGCTGTGGCAGAAATTGAAGGGTTCTTAGCCGAGCAATCAACTCATAGCTCAAAAGGGTAAACTCCCTAAGGAGCGCAATTCGCCTGCAAAAGAAGTTAATACTATCGACTTCTTGCCAGTGATGAAACAAAGGGGGCAGTAATCCCCACTACCTCAAGAAAGAAACCGGAACCAAAGATACCTCCGCCTACATTGGCCGAGCGTATGAAGGCTCCTTATTCTTTCAGAAAAGAGCATACCAGAAAACTCTTCGATCTCTGCCTTGATAATCAATTAATATCACTGCCAACACCAAAGAAGCCGGCAGATATCGGCAAGATCAATCAACCCAATTACTGCCCGTATCACCGTATGGGGGCATCCAATTGAAGATGCTTTGTCTTCAAGAATGAGGCTCAAAAGGTAATCCAAGAAGGCCGTATATCTATGCAAAATGGTCTGGTTGATCCTCCACAGCCTCATACTTCGGATTGGCCAGAACAATCTGTCAATGTTATACATACGGCGGAACCCGCCACAAGCTCGAGGAATCCTGAGGTTGGGTCCTCATGTAACCCACCTCAAGATACTTCTGGAGCTCACTCTCCGCCGAGATCTAGGCATCGGGGTACAAGGAAAAATACAAAGAGTACAAAGGCAGCTCGAGCAATTACAACAAAGCCAACAGGAGCTGCGCCAAATCATGCAAAGCATGGAGAGGCGTCAGGATGTGCCTATTCAGGAATCCCACGCCTTCCAACCTGCTTATGTTTATCCACCTGCATATCCGGAGCTGCCCCCTATGCCGCCATTGCAAGACCCAATCGGGTGGTTCCTTGAAGATCCTTTAAATCCCGTCGAGCCGGCAAGGTCATATTCCTTCCGTCGCCAGCATACACTGCCTCTCTTCCGGCTATGCCTGCGATCAGGATATATGGATTATCTGGTCCCAGAGGAATTGAGACCCAACTATTGCCCATATCATCAATTGCTGGGACACGTCATTGAAGACTGTCCAAATTTCAAACAGGAAGTGGAAGAAATGATCCAGCAAGGACTCATCAATATGGGTAATTTCTGGTCAATCCCCCACAACCTCATATTCAGCCACCATCAAATGAGCCATACAATCCTGGACCTTATTCGGTCAATGTCATCAATGCATCATCTCTGGGTTCTTGAACCGGAGGGACAACCGCCTATGCCGCATCCATATCTATCCAGCCGATGGTATGATGATTGGCATCCTCTACATCAACGCTCATTTGATCTAAAAGATACTCAAGCCATATTCAATCAGCTTAAGATCAGAGGGTTGATAAAAGTATTTGATCCGAGCCTTATATCTCCGAAAGGGAAAGGAGTCACATCTCTACTGTGAATATCATGCCAGAGTCATGCACTCTACCAAAGATTGCCCAGATCTCCATGATTGGATCGAAACAAAGATCCGCGAGGGATAATTGATCAGGAGGGAAATCTCCTGACCCCTCATCACAAATATATGATCCAAGTCCACAGTTCCAAGCACAATATCAAGATCTATGTGAATATTATCATCGCCAGTTGGGCTATGGACGACATAGAAGCAAGGCTGATGTTGAGCAATTCAGAGTTGGCCTGTTTCAATATAGAAACGGAATATCAGAAAATGCTGCCGCGAAACCAATCTCGCAGCAAGCTGAGGAGTTCGTAGATGATTACCACCAACTCCCTCCTGAAATTGTTGAAGAAGCAATCAACTCAACTTTTCAGGCACAACCCTCAGAAGCTGAATGGGTCACTGTTGGCCCTCGAAAGTCAAGAAATTCTAGGAGACCCGGCAAATCTATCGCCAGGGTCACCTAGCAAAGAAATATTCCTGAGCCATCTCAGAGCAAGAAGTGATGAATTCACTAGAAGCTCTACAAATGAAGAATAGAGAGAAAAATAGAAAAAGAAATGAAAAAAGAAAGATGAAAAAACAAATGGAGGATGCTATGGCAGCAGAAGCTCCTCAGCAGCTGACGGCTGTCCAAAGACTCCAGCTGTTGATTAATGAGCTGGAAGAATATGAAGTCTCCGAGCCCTCTGATAAACCAACGCTCGACAATATATCCCTTGGGAAGAAATCGAGCGAAAAAGGCGGCTCCGGAACTGGTTATTGCAAGTTCAACATGAAGCACTCCAAGAGGGTGACCTCCCTCCTTCGCCGAATCTGAGTCTCTTCAATGGAGATGAAGAAATCACCATGGAACAGTTGGACTCTATGTTCAGCTCTTTCCATTGCTACATGGTGTTCATTCCTCCTCCAAAGGAATTACAAACTCCCACAAGCAATACTACTGCACAAGCGGGAGATAAACCAACGACGCTTGTATACCAGCGTCGACCTCCAGGTAATTCAAATCGTCATCCTAAGAAGGGTCGTGGCAGGCATCAAAAAGCGGCATCTTCCACTACCAAGCAGCAGATAAGATCATACTCTTTCATGGCGAAGAAGCAAAGCCCCTGCCCGAACCTCAAATCCGGGCGGATTCTTATATATTTGATCCTTCAGATGAAGGAGGACTGTCTGACAAGGTTCCTCAATCTGGAGAAAAACTCAAGTCCATATGCTTCATCAAATGAGCCAGACAATGTTCCTCCTCTTCCCAATGAGAAGCTATTGGCTCCTATCTCTCAAAAGAAGCCCGTCAAGTCAAAAGAGCCTTCTGGGTCCTCATCAAGGGAATCCTCCCACTTGGACCAGATACGCTCCGAAGCTGACGACAAAATTCTTCAGCAATTACAGTTACTTCCCGTCAACATCACTGTCTGGGAAGCGATTGCCTGGAGCAAAGACTTGAGAGAAACTCTCGTCAAGATACTCCAAGAACCAAAAATTTATGAAGCCCATATGGCAAATTTTCAATCGCAAGCATGTGAAGCACTGGCGGCAAATGTCACCTTCACTGATGAAGATTTGCTATTATCTTCCCATATCATAATCGTCCCTTATATATGAAGGGAAAGATCAACAACATGCAATTAAATCGGATCCTGGTTGATCCAGGGGCATCCATCAATCTAATGCCCTTCAAGACCTTTCAATCTCTATATCTTATGCCCTATATGCAAAGGGTCAAGGATGTGAAGATCACAGGATTCAATCAGAATTCGGAAAAAGCCATCGGAAAGGTCACCGTCAACTTGACTCTGGGGGATTTTGTCACCAGGGTGACCTTCTTCATTATTGATGCCAATACATCATATAGAGTCTTGCTTGGGAGACCCTGGCTGCATGAAAACTGGGTCATTCCATCAACTCTCCATCAATGCATTAAATATGCAAAAGAAGGGAAGCAGCATACAGTCTTTGCTGATCAAGCCCCGTTTCGGGAAGATGAATGCAACCTGACTGATGCCCCTTTATATCTTGGAGGACCAAATCTTCAACCCTCCTCCCTCTCTAAAGGGAAGAGTAAGCAAATTGAGTCTTCAAATGAAGACAATGAAACTGGCGAGCTTTTTGTGGTAAACAAAAGCCTTGCCAAATTACCTGCAAATACTTCTCAAAGTAAAGCAACCCGCCCAGAACGGCGAGCATCAGTTATGAAGCTGATCACATAAGTCAAGTCATCATGGGAGCATTCCTCTGCCATCCAACTGCATGCAATCTGTTCTTAAAGCAAGAACAAAGTGTCGGCGATTAAAAACTTTCGTCGTCACTTATCAAAGAAAAGAAAGAAAAAAGAATGCAAGAAAGGCAGCAAAGCCAATCCTCTTCTACAAAGGGGAATTGATCCTTCAAACTTATACAGGGGATGATTTTGGTTGGGAAGATAGGTCCAACAACCAACTAGAATCAATACAAGAAATGGCTGATATGCCAGAAAAATTAAGGAGATGTGCAAAAAGCAGAAAATCCCTCAGGTACAAGATGTTTCCCGAAGAAATTTCTTCAAGCAACTATGGGAACCTCTCAAGTCGGGGGCAACCTCCATTCTCTAGAAGAGATACCAGAGGATTAGGTTATGATACAAATCCTCCTATACAGTCAATGTTGTCGGATCATCATCAGAGGTCTGCAGCACGGAGAATCAGGAGTCTCCAACTCCAACTCTCAAGTATTACTTCAGCTCCTCAAATGAATTATCAAATGAAGAGCTACCAGAAGAATTCTGCAAGCAATCTTCATCCACAAACTCTGAAGATAGAATCTCTATGAAGTCTACGTCACCAACTCCGATGACGAAGAAGATTTCATAGATCTGCAACCAGCACCCCAAGAAATTGAAGATGGTGGACAGGCCACTATTGATGAATTGATTGAACTCAACTCGGGAGTCAACAAGATCCCCGACCAATCTTTATCAGCGCCCTTCTTGATGAACAAGAGAGGCAATCTTATCAAATTCTTCTGCTGGAATTCCAAGACTGTTTTGCTTGGAATTATAAAGAAATGCCGGGACTGGAGCCATCAGTTGCTGAGCATGAATTATCCATACTGCACACGGCCAAGCCTGTCAAACAAGCTCAAAGGCGTATGCGGCATGAGCTAGAATTGAAAGTAAATACTGAAGTCGACAAGCTTTCTGAAGTAGACTTCATCGAGCCGTGTATATCCAATATGGCTCGCCAATATTGTTCCTGTGAAGAAAAAGAATGGTCAAATCCGGATATGTATCGACTACAGGGACTTGAATAAAGCATGTCCCAAGGATGATTTCCCAGTTCCAATCACTGAAACAATGGTGGATATGACCACCGGCTATGAAGCCTTGTCTTTCATGGACGGTCTTCCGGCTACAATCAAGTCCGGATGGCAATCAAAGATAAAGATCATACTGCATTCAGATCACCCAAAGGTATCTTCAACTACAAAAGGATGCCCTTTGGTTTGAAAAATGCAGGGGCTACATATCAAAGAGCCATGACCAAGATATTCAATGAAATGATCCATGATGTGGTTGAATGCTATGTGGATGACTTAGTCGTCAAACCAAAAAACGGGGGGATCATCTATATGATCTTCGCCGTGTTTTGAAAGGCTTCGTCAATTCAAATTGAAGATGAATCCTATGAAATGTGCATTGGGGTTTCAAGTGGCAAGTTCCTGGGTTTCATCGTCAAATATCGGGGAATAGAAATAGACCCTGACAAAATCAAGGCGATCCAGCAACTGCCTTCTCCTCAAAATTTGACAGAGCTAAGGTCACTCCAAGGGAGATTAGCCTATATCAGGCGATTCATATCCAATCTCTCAGGAAGATGCATGCCGTTCGGCAAACTAATGAAGAAGAATGCTCCCTTCATCTGGGACCAAGAATGTCAGGATGCTCTTGAACAAATCAAAGAGTATCTTCTCACTCCTCCAGTCCTAGGGGCGCCAGTTATTGGAAAGCCTCTTATACTTATATTGCAGCTATGGATGCTTCTCTGGGAGCTCTATTGGCACAAACAAATGAAGATGATAAAGAGCAAGCTTTATATTATCTTAGCAGAAAGCTAATCGGTCCGGAACTCCGATATGCTCCAATGGAAAAAGTATGCCTAGCACTGGTATTTGCTGCAAGAAATTGAGGCATTATCTGCTGTCTCATGAAATTAAACTCATCTCCAAGTATGATCCAATCAAATATCTGCTAAGGCAACCCATATTGTCAGGAAGACTCGCGAAATGGGCTCTGCTCCTCATGGAATTTGATATCACATACATCCCACAAAGGGCAATCAAAGGGCAAGGCTTGGCCGAATTCTTAGCCGCACATCCAGTGCCAGAAGATTCCCCTTTATCTATAAACCTCCCAGAAGAAGAAACTCTCTCTCCTGCAAGTGAAAATTCAGTTCTCGAAGAGGTTGCCACAATTGAGCTACCCTCTTGGGAATTATATTTCGATGGAGCTTCCCGAACTCTCCATTATACTGATGGTTCTACCACCGTCTCTACTGGAGCAGGGATCGTCCTAGTCACTCCATATGGAGGAATCTTATACAATTCCTGTGCTCTTATGAAGCCACTCACAAATAATGAAGCCGAATATGAAGCTCTGATTATTGGGCTCCGGCTGGCTCTCGAAATGGGAATCAAAGGCATACAAGTTTATGGTGACTCACAGCTGGTCATCCGACAAATATTGGGCCAGTATGAAGTCCGTAAACCACAATTGCTTCCATACTATACTATGGTCATGAAGCTCAAAGAAAAATTCAACTTCTTTGACATATCCCATGTGCCGAGAAGTGAAAATTCTCAGGCTGATGCTTTAGCCAAATTGGCCTCTGCTATAAAATTGCCTCCTGAAGGGGAATTGGACATAAGTGTCCGCCACAGAAGGCTCATGCCGAGTATCCTCGACGATGAGTCTGATGCTGCAATCGAAGAAGTATATAATACAGAGCTAGATATAACAAATGAATCTGAAGATTGGCGCGAGCCGCTTATCAAAATCAAGAAAGGTTGGCTACCTCCTGATCGAGCACAAAGAATTCAGCTCTTACGCAGGGCTACATCATATCAAATAATAGCAGATCAACTATATAGGCTGGTCCATGAAAAGAAAGGGCCAGTCCTCCTCAGATGCTTATCCCCCAAAGAAGCCAAAATCATCATGAAAGAAGTTCACTCCGGGCTGTGTGGTGCACACCAGGCAGGAGAGAAGATGAAAATCAATATCAAGTTAAAAGGCTTCTACTGGCCTACCATGTACGCAGATTGCATTCGATATGCCCGTACATGTCATCAGTGTCAGCATTTGGCCCTATACCAAGGAAATCACCAAATGTATTACATCCCACTGCGCCAACATGGCCGTTTGCCGAATGGGGTATGGATATTGTGGGGCCATTCCCATTCATCTCAAGGCCACAAGTTCATACTGGCTGCCACAGATTATTTCTCTCGGTGGGCTGAAGCTATCCCATTGAGGGAGGTAACCGGAGAATCAGTCGCCAAATTTGTCAAGCAGAACATAATATACAGATTTGGGACTCCTCACAGAATCATATCTGATAATGGGTCACAATTCAGAAATAAAACAATATATGCCTTGGCGGCGAAATTTCATATTGATTGGAGAACATCGTCAGTATATAATCCACAGGCAAATGGGTTGGCAGAAGCTTTCAACAAAACCCTCTGCAAATTGCTGCCAAGATAATCGGCAACAGAAAGCGGGAATGGGGAGAAAAGGTTCATGAAGCCTTGTGGGCTTATCGAACTGTGTATAAAAACCCTACCGGATGTTCACCCTTCTCCTTGGTATATGGAGCTGAGGCCATGATCCCTATAGAAATTGAAATGGCATCCTATCGGGTGGCAATCCAAGTGAACTACAAAATCAAGATCAAGATCAAATAGAAAGGAGACTTGAGGAGCTCTCCAATCTAGAAGGAAGGCGCCTTGAAGCATACAAGTCTCTCCAAGTATATCAGGCTAGAATGGTTCGAGCATTCGACAAATTAGCAAGACCCAGAGCTTTAAGCAAGGGGATCTTGTCATGGTCAAATGCAGAGAAGCAATGGCCGGAAAGTCATGTGGCAAACTTCAACCCACTTGGCTCGGTCCATATATCGTCACTCTGGCATATGAAGGAGGCGCATACGGCTAGTTGACCATAAAGGTAATGTGCCCTTTCCCCACTCAATGGGAAACACCTGAAACTGTACCACGCGCCAGAACATGAATTCCTGGCCAGCCACCAAACAAAAAACCGATCACCCAAAAAGGGCTCGAAGCCGAATGAAAATAAAAAATGATGAAAGGAAGTTTTGCCATAGATGGGGGCAAAGGAATCAAATTTCCACCTGCCCGTCATATACCCCGAACTTGTCAGTCCTTACCGAGCATAAAGCCAAGGGCATTCCATGTATAAACCAAAAAAGGGAAAATTCAATAAAAGATGGAGGCTTATTTTGCATATCCCGCCAAATGAGGTTCCAAGCTACAATGCTGAACAATGTCAAATCCAAATACTAAAACCATAGCCAGCAAACCATAAAGGTAGGCTATGTCAAACCCAAACCAAATCAAAACCATAGCCAACAAACCAAAAAGGTAGGCTATATCAAAAATCCCAAAACCATAGCCAACAAACCACAAAGGTAGGCTATATCAATCCAAATACCAAAACCATAGCCAGCAAACCAAAAAGGTAGGCTATGTCAAATCCAACCAAATCAAAACCATAGCCAACAAACAACAAAGGTAGGCTATGTCAAATCCAAATACCAAAACATAGCCAACAAACAAAAAGGTAGGCTATGTCAATCCAAATACCAAACCATAGCCAACAAACCACAAAGGTAGGCTATAGTCAAATCCAAATACCAAAACCATAGCCAGCAAACCATAAAGGTAGGCTATGTCAACCAAACCAAATCAAAAACCATAGCCAGCAAACCATAAAGGTAGGCTATGTCAAACTCAAACCAAATCAAAACCATAGCCAACAAACCACAAAGGTAGGCTATATCAAATCCAAATACCAAAACCATAGCCAACAAACCAAAAAGGTAGGCTATGTCAATCCAACATACCAAAACCATAGCCAACAAACCAAAAAGGTAGGCTATGTCAATCCAAAATACAAAACCATAGCCAACAAACCAAAAGGTAGGCATGTCAAACCCAAATCATACAAAACCATAGCCAAAAAACACAAAAGGTAGGCTATGTCGATCCAAATACCAAAACCATAGCCAGCAAACCAAAAAGGTAGGCTATGCCAAATCTAAAACCCAAACCTTAGCCAAAACCATAAAGGTAGGCTACGTCAAATTCAACCAAAGCCAAAACTGAAATAACCTAAACCCCAAATCCAAACCAAAAATCTACAAAGCCCATAAAATACCAAAAAATAAAAAAATCTTCACGCTCAGAAGCCATCACCACACATCCCATCCCAGTTCACCACCAGTTTCAGAACCGGACCCTCACCTTTGATTATCTGAGCCAGTCAAATCTTCAAAAAAAAAAAAGAGAGAAAAGGGGGTTAAAAATAGAGATACCCCGATGGACTTAAGTATACGATTCCTTGTGTACTTAAGGGTAAAAAGATCAAAAATCCAGCTGAGGTGAAAACCCGAGAGGGCGCTTCAGGCAAAAATGGATAACCCCTCAACGTGAAAACCCGAAAGGGCGCGTTGGAAAAAGCTAAAGGGGGCCAGTCTTGGTGAAAACCCGAAAGGGCGCTAAGGCTGGTAATGTGACAAAAAAAAAGAGAGAAAAAAAATGAAATGAAATGATGAAAAAGAGGATTTCTCAGTCCTCCATTCATACAAGTCGCCACATTACAAACTTGCAGAGGGTGACAGATACCATATAGAAAAGAGATCAAGGCAACAAGCCCAATATACAAATGTTGTGCTGTGAAACAAAGGCAGGAAGGCTTTTTCCTCTCCAGCCATTCAAATCCAATTGCAAACCCCTTTAGCCCGGCACAAGCCATCAAGAAGGGGCGAAATTCAAATCCCAAAGTCAAATGATAAACAATTCCAGAACCCATTCAAAACCAAGTCCAGGGCCAAATCAGACCCAAATCACATACTATATCCAAACCCAAATCCAAAATACCACAAAAGTGACCCAAGTCACCCAACATACCATATCCAAACCCAAATCCAAAATACCACAAAGGTGACCAAAGTCACCCAACATACTCATATCCAAACCCAAACCAAATATCACAAAGGTGACCAAGTCACCCAGTTTACATATTCAAACCCAAATCCAATCCAAATCCAAATCCAAATCGAATTTCCAATCATTGGCCATATTCAAATCTCAAACCACATCTGAAACCATCACTACTCCACAACCAAACCTTTAGCCATTCAGCCATCCAAGTCAGCTGAGTCCTCGACAACCTTGGTAAAAAAAAAAAAAAAAACAAAAGGGGTTAAAAAATAGAGATACCCCGATGGACTCAAATATACGGCTCACTGTATGCTTGAGGGTAAAAAGATCAAAAAAATCCAGCTGAGGTGAAAACCCGAGAGGGCGCTTCAGGCAAAAATGGATAACCCCTCAACGCGAAAACCCGAAAGGGCACGTTGGAAAAAGCTAAAGGGGGCCAGTCTTGGTGAAAACCCGAAAGGGCGCTAAGGCTGGTAATGTGAAAAAAAAAGAGAAAAAAAAAGAGGAGAGAATGAAAGAAGGAATTTCCTTGTCCTTCATATTATATTCATAAAGTCATAAGTCACTCTGTTACATATTCATAAGGGGTGACAGATAGTCACACACTATTTACAAAAAAAAAAAAAAATCAGGACAACGAGCCTAATACACAAAGGTTATGTTGAGAAGCAAAGCCAAGAGGGTGCCTTCTTCTGCAGCCGCTCTGCCTTCCTAGCTTTGGAAGATCCGGGCGGCGAGAGCCGTTTCTATCTCTAGCACGGAGGCCTCCCTCTTCGGGACCTCAGCTTCATCTCTGGCATCTTGAGCCTGACAAGATATTGCCTCGCCAAGCTCGCGTTCCAGCCGAGCATACTCTTTTCTCTTGCGGCCATCCGCAGTTCTCGCGTCTTCTGACGCTTGCGCACTTCAGCAACCTGGAGATCATCGGCTTCAGTATCGCTCTCCAGAGCTTCAAATCGCTGGGCCCAGGTCGTCTCAACCTGACGAGTGTACACCCTGTTCCAAACATCGGTGATAAAATTCATCCAACGCTCCTGCTGGACTCCCATGCTAAAGGCAGATCCCGTATGTTGCTCCAGCGCCTCTCGAATAACTTCAATGGGCGCCGGGTCTGTGGAGTCTGCCAATGCCGTTATTCGGCCAACAAGGAATTCCCAACAGCCGTCATCAGCAAAATGCGGGGCTGGTTGCGTCCCTTCAGGCCATCTTATACCATGCTCAGGGGGAGCACCAACCTCCAAGAGCGGAGAGCTCTCCTCGTCAAGGTTCGGCACAGTGTCTGCCCCAGAAAAGAAATCAGCAGCAAGAAAAAAGCTGTTAGTAAGACAAAGCTGATAAAATACCAAGTCAAAGATGCAAGGCACAAAGCTCGGCTCCTTTTCACCTGATACGGGAATTTCGCCTTCCTCCTCAGCTTCAAATTCTGAAGGTTGAGCGAGATTGGATGGTCCGTGACACGGATCTTGAAAAGAGCTGGGAAAATATGGCGAATTTGCATAAAACTGCTCCCCATCATATGGGAAGGTTGGAGGACATAGGTAGAATCTGCCTGGTGAAGGCCTCCGCCTCCATTTGTGGTGTCCCCCACTTGAAAGGCAGATTGAGCTGGGAAGTCCAAAAACGGGCTCATTGAAATTCCCCAACTCGGGATGGAGAAGTTCGCTCCTGGACAGAATATGAATCTGTCGTTCCCCAGCCAAACAGTTGATCACAGAATTCCCCTTTTAAAAGCAAATACAGCAAGGGAGGAGGATTCGTCATGAAAAGAAATATATCATGAAAAACTCTATACGGGTTTAAGAAAATCGGCTCACCAAAAGAAGTTGTCCCTACAGGGGGTTCCTCCACAGGTCTCGGGATATAGACCTCAACGGGGGCAGAAGAATACTCTCCTTCTGAAGCTCCCAGTTCAGCATATGTGAATCCTGGGCAGTCGACATCGGCTTCTACCACCCCAGAAAATGCAAAATGAGAAGGAGCTCCATCAGTCCCCTCTTCGGGCAAAGGATCTGTCATAGCCTGTAGAGTGCCCCCGTTTCCCTCGCCATGAAAAATAGAGAGACTTTCGGGCGGAGAACCACACTCATCTAGAAGGGGTGAACTGGTGCCCGCCTCATCAGTCTCATCATCTAGTGCGGGAAAGTATAGAAGAAATCAATATAAGAATCAATGATAAAGAGAAAGAGGGGAAATGATAGAAGGGTGTACCACTCGAGGAGGCATATGCAACCTCTTTGGCCTTCTCGGCTCTTCTATTGGTAGAGGAAGAAGGAGCGTCAGGGCGAGTCCCGTTGCCCCTATCCCTGTTAATCCTCAAAGCGGGAGTAGCTGGAAGACAAGGTCACCATAAAAAAAAAAAGAGAAGAAGAAAAAAAAAAAGGAGGAAAACAAAAAAAAAAGGGGGAAGGAAGAAAGGGGTGGCTTACGTGCTGACTCTGATGAAGGCTTGGTACCAGCTGAGGGAAGATGGTGCTGCAAGCTTTCCCCACTTCTTCATGATATCCTGAACATCTTGAAATGTCTTGGCATTTTCCAGCCGAGGGATATATCCAGAGGCCCAATATTGCCAATTACATTAATAAGATGTCTTTCCCATCGTGTCCATCCAGGGATGGCGATGCTCTCTGGAGGTAGCTTGTCAACAAAGGTACTGTAGGAGAGTGACCGCAGTCAGATAAAAAATGATTCCACCAGCAATATGATGAAGAATCATCGCTGGCGACCGGGGCTTTTGTCCAAAACAGCTCTATGGGTGCCAGGAGCGATATTTCCCCCTGATAATATACCTGTCATTTTCGGCCTTGGTATATGTGACATACTGGCATCATAACGCTTCTATATGAGGCTGCTATGCTGGAAAGTGCCGGTTAAGATATGCCTCGTCAATGAAGACCGGGGACAAGCTGTACTGCACAAGCCGAGAATCCTCCCTCTCCCTTATTTTGCCAGGGGAGAGTCGGAAAATACCGCTCCGGTCAAACCACCATCTGGCATAAAATATATCATATGTCCCGTCATTCCTGGCGCAGGAAGGGCACATGCTGAACCTGTTTCAGGACGACGGAAATAATTCCACCAACTTGCTGCCGTCATATGAACATCATGACCGCGTTGGAGTCGAAGTGACAATGGAAATTCCGCAGGTGGCGGGATAGATTGATCGTACCCAAAATTTCTGGCAAATCGCGAAGGATAATAAGGCTCAGTGATAAGAGTCGATCCCACGCAATACACCAATACCCGGGCCGAATACAGCATAACCAGTCCTGATATACAGACTGGCTGGAGCTATTGCTACTTGCTGAATGATATTGTGTCCCATTGGAGGTCTGGGTGCAGGAAGGCCTGGTTCCCGGGATGCATTGTCAAATTGAAGTAGCCCTGCTCGTTGTTCGGCAGAAAAGATAAACTGGACCTAGTACTCATCAGCTCTGTCAGTGGATCTCCAGCTGGACGATTCCGGAACAGTAAAATTAATGGAGCTGAGGGGCGAGGCAAATCAATTGTCTGACACAAACTAGGCAACAAGAGGCCGGCCCAAGCACTCAAGTAATGGGTGGGTAGCTGCACTTTCCGATCTCGGGGACTGGGGTGTGAACTCAATGATCCCAACCCGTGGAATATATTTGCTAATGCTGCAGGGGCCAAAGCAAGTTGACGGCCCTCCGCCAGAAGGCAAGCAGGATAAATTAGGCCTGGCCGAACATATTCTTCTTCTCCATGGGGAACCACAAAGCTGGATAGCCAGTAAACTAAGTAGGCGGCCAAATAAGTACGGTCAGGCAGCCGCCGAGGATTCCAACCCATATCCTTCGGGGCACAGATGAATCGTCCCCGGGAAGGCTTCTTCACTTCTAGTTGTTGATATTCTTCTAAACAGCGACCCTCGACTGAAAAACTCTCGAAGAAGCAAAATGGCCCATTATAAAAATATCTAAGCCAGGCATTTTGACTGACTCTTACAGTTGAGGAAGACAAGGATGCTTTGTCTGTTTTCCCGACACGGGCCAGGTCCCGCCATACTTTTGTCAGGAAACGGAGGCTATATGGATAAAAATATTGGCCAGAGCCATTACTGCGGTGGCTGTGCACATGGAAGGCAGGATCGGAATCGGGATCGCGATCGACTAGGCTCGATCCGATCCTGGATCGGATCGGATCGCAAGATCCATGGATCCAAGGGAAGTCTGGCCGACCTGGATCGGCAGTTTATAAAATGGTTTTTTTGGGGAAAAAATTAGGAAAATTCAGGAAAAAAATAGAAAAAAACAGCAAAAATGAGGGGAAACTGATAAATTGAAAAGAACTAATATTTGCATAAAAAACCAATCATACATGCATTCATAATATATGAAACATAAGATTTTGTGTATTATTACTACTATAATAATACAAGAAAAGTATAAAATTAAAGACTTGGTGTATTATTAACCAAATATCATTTAAGTAAATGTTAAAATTTGTAGTTTCATTTATTTAAGATATTACATGTAAATAGGAAATATCCACCATTTGAACAAAATAAAAATATTAAAAAATACATCTCTTACTAATAAAAAGTCAACTCTCCCATCCAAGAAGAAAATCGCAATTTTTGTGATTTTATCAAAGTAGCAACTTTCTAATCTCTCATATTTGACATATTTAAAATTTTACAATTCAAATAAGTCTAATAAAATACTAAAATCTAAAGTCCAACAAAAAAAATCAAACGTGCATATGACTTCTCCAAGAAGCCGCTCTCTTACTGACAGCACTAAGTCTACTTAAGACCTCTTAGGATTTGGTCAAACTAAGCTATCATCACCCAAACTCATGAGTGTCATGAGTTGGGTGATGGTAGCTCAATTTGACCAAATTCTAGAGGTTTGGATGATGATAACTTAAGTTTGACTAAATCCTTAGAGGTCTCAAGCAGACTAAGTGCTGTCAGTAGGAGAGTGGCTCCATTGGAGAAGTCACATACACGTTTGACTTTTTTTACCGGACTTTGAATTTTTAGTGTTCCATGTGGTTTATTTGAATTATCAAATTTTTAGATAAACTAAATTACGAGAGATTAGAAAGTTAGCATTTCGCTAAAATCACCAAAATCGCGATTTTCTTCTTCGATGGGAGAGTTGACTTTTTATTGGTAAGAGATATGATTTTTTTGATATTTTTATTAGATTCAAATGGGGGGTACTTCCTTATTTACATGTAATATCTTAAGTAACATTTACTTAAATGATATTCAGGTAAATAAGGAGATCCTGACAACCCTGCCTGAAGAGGATCCTGAAGGTAGACTGAGGGAATCGACCTGGATCAGTCTGGATCGACTGAATCGAGCCGGGATCGATCGATCCCTGTTCGACTCGAGCGATCCAACTCAGATCCTACTGAGTTGGGTCGATCCTGTCGGAAATGTGGGGTTTTGGGGGGCTTCAAGGGGGAATCGGTCCTTGGGGGGTCGATCCGATCCGGGATCGAGCGATTCTGGCTCGATCCCGGCGATTCTTCCTTCCATGGCTGTGCAAGTCATCCAATACAATTTTTTCATAAAGAAGCCCAGATATCGGCAGGCCTGAAATTTGGTGAAAACCCCATAAGTCGATGGAAGTTTCACCCTCAGCCGTCCCGAAGGTATTCCATCTGGGGCTAAATCTCTCCACCAAACCTCGGAGAACACCTGTGTAACAGGGATAGTCTTACAATGCTGCCTCAACAGCTCCATAGATACCAGATTTCTTCAAGATTTCACCATAGTGATGCAGAACACCAGTCAACCATTCTGTGGCCCCATAACGAAAAATATGAGAAGATACAACTGACCAGTGGCCATACCAGCTGGGAGAAGTGAAATCAATAATCCGATCCAAAAGACATCGGATATCATGACTTCCAGCGGCATACCGGGAATCACCAGGCATCAGATAAGTGCCATTAATCTCCATCGCAGTTGTATGGCGATTCTGCAAGTTCCAGATAACAGGGGACAGCTTCCGTGACCGAGTATAACAATCAAGGTCACGATTATAGGGGCCAAGATTATCAGCCATCGGCATCTTCTTCAAAGCCATGTATCCCAGAGGGAAACTGGGATAGGAGAAGGTACAGGTACCCAGGAGGCTATCCCGGAACCTTAAAATGGCAAATTCCAGATACCTCCTCTCGGCCGAAATACAGGGATCATTCTCGGGCATATTAGGTGGGATGAACTGCTGGATAAAGGAAAATATTCCATGTCAGATGGGAAATGGCTTGGATAGCCTCCTTTCCGCACATAATGATAAGTCTCCTTTTGAAGACAAATGCGAGAGTAATCCACTGAGCCATTTGGTGCAAGACCTTCAGGGTTAAGGGTTGCTACTACATGGTAACCACTATCCAGGGAGGGTAAATTGGCTTCAGTAATACGGGGCCTCGCCAGGGCAGGCATCATAATTCCTTTCGGAACAACCCCGTTGTTGGAAGGTAAAAATGTGACACGTTTACTTCAGCGAAAATTATATTATCCACCAGATAATGGTCCGACGACTTGGCTAGTTGAAGCCTATTCTTGGCGGACAATCGTTCAAGTCAAGGACATGATAAAAAGGGGTCGTTGAGCCGTGAAGATTAAATGCTGGTTATCAACGGACCTTCTTACAATATGATTATCAATAGCCTGCTCAGAGGCCAGATAAGTTGTGATTAAAATGACCCACAAGGTTATTTAAGTTACAAATTTATTCAGTGGGATCCTTCCCCAAAATTCAGCAGGGGAGTTCCGGCCCTTAAAATGGTGCCCGGAGTCCCGGTTAAAGTGAAAGTACAAGGAGAACATGTCTCCGTCAAGTACAAAGCACGGAAAAATCCGGCAGCACAAGGTCTTAGGACCGAGCATAAAGCACAAGTACAAAGGACAAGCTCGAGGAAGGACTCCAAAGCTTCACGCAGCAGTCTTCTATTGGGCGAAACTCCAAAGTACAAAGCACGGAAAAATCCGGCAGCACAAGGTCTATAGACCGAGTACGAAGGACAAGTACAAAGAACAAGCTCGAGGAAGAACTCCGAGGCTTGCAAAGGCACCCTCCGATCGGGCAGAACTCCGAGAAGTCGGGCGAAACTCCAAGGAAACAAGCAGGACTTCAGCAGCACCTCCGGGCTCCAACAAGTCCTGGAAATGGGGTGTGGGGGGGGTATTTATAGAAGATTCCCCCCCCCCTCCATCGGTTAGGCAGCCCCTAACCGATGGTGACCTCAACATGAGGTCACCATCGGTTAAGGGGCTAACCGATGGTGACCTAAGCATGAGGTCACCATCGGTTAGGGGGTGATCTCCCCTAACCGATGGTGACCTCATCATGAGGTCACCATCGGTTGGGGCTCTCCCTCTCCCACATGTAAGGGGTTCATCCCCTATAAATACCCCCCTTATTCCATAAGGAAAGGGGGTTCGGAATTGGCTCCGGCGAAGCCCTGTTGGGAAAATCCCAGGAAAATAGAAAAGAGCATTTGCTCATTCCCTCTCTCATTCTCAAACCCCTCCCGTTCGGTGTGTGAAGGTACAAATCCCCTTCTTTAGCCCGATAGGCCAGGCACGGAGAGGAGAGCGGTCGGCGTAATCGTCATCAACATTCCTTCTTAATCTCGATCCCCCACATCGAGCAAGTCTCTGTGGGGTGATATTCCCGGGGTTTAAATGCCGTCCATATCGAGCGAGTCTCTATGGACACATGGTATTTAAATACCCATGTTCTCCCCGCCCATCGAGCAAGTCTCTGGGATGGTGGATTTTGTGCTTATATGTATATGTTTTCTTGAGGAGACTTTGCCCAAGCGGAGGTTTTGCCCAAGGACATATTCGTAT
This sequence comes from Colocasia esculenta, assembly GCA_014218235.1. NCBI lineage: Eukaryota > Viridiplantae > Streptophyta > Magnoliopsida > Alismatales > Araceae > Colocasia > Colocasia esculenta. Next base: position 155,712,904 of record CM024754.1, read on the forward strand.
ATTCGCAAATTTGTGTTCTTATATATATGTTTCTTAAGACGAAACTCTGCCCAAGCGGAGGTCCCGTCCACGAACACATATATAAAGATCACAAATTTGTAATTATACAAATATGTTCCTTAAGGAGAATCTCGCCCAGGCAAAAATCTCTCTCAGGGGACGTATCCATGTAAATACAAACTCGTGTTATATGTATATGTTTCTTAGAGGAAACTCTGCCCAAGCGGAGGTTCTGTCCAAGAACATATTCGTATATTCACAAATTTATGTTCTTATGTATATGTTCCTTAGGGGAAACTCTGCCCAAATGGAGACTCCTCTAAGAACATATCCATAAAATCACAAATTTGTGCCTGTACGCATATGTTTCTTAGGAGGAATCTTGCCCGGACAAAAGTTCCCTCTAAATTCATATCCGTATAATCACAAACTCTATATTTATGTAAATGTGTTTCTTAGTGGAATCTCTGCCCAAATAGAGACTCTGCCCGAGAACATATCTATATAATCACAAATATGCTTCATCGTGTATATGTTTCTCAAAAAGGACTCCGTTCATATGGGGGCTCCTTCTTACCGGATACTCTGCTCAAATGGAGATACCGTTTGAGAATATATTCACAACGTGCAAATTTGTGTTTATACACATATATCTCTTCGAGGTAAAATCTCTCCAGGCAAAGTTTCTCCCGAGAATATATGGACATGAGCATACGCTCACATAAATACGACATTACAAGGACACTCTGCCTAAACAAGAACTTGCCAAGATATACTCATATATTCAAAGAAAAAAAAAGGGATTGTGATAATATACACACATCCAAAGAAAAAGGAAAATAAGACAGGAACCGTGCTCAGATACCCCAAATGGGAGCACATATGCACCTCCACGAGAAATATACCCGTGGAAATGGACTTCGGACAAAAATCACAAATATGACAAGGACTTCCGTGGAGATACATCCATATGATCTCCGGAAATTATACCCGCACAAGTACGAAATGAGGAGAAAAGAAACTCTACCTCAAACTCGGACTCTGCTCAGAAATGGCATTGTAAAAGCAACCTCATATAAAAATTTGCACAATCACCCTTCTAATATGGAAGTGTTGCTCTGGGTCATAATACCCCCGAGTTCAGAATCAAAATCCACGGGTATACACCCGTTCACAATGATAATCCTCATGTTTTCCCAAATAAAAATCCATAATCAACATTTTGCAAAAAGGAGAGAAAAAACCTCAAATCGGTCCACGGGTATATACCCGCTCCCCTCTTCAAAAGAAATCAGACTTTGGACTCCCAAAAAGGCAGTCATTTCAAAAATAAAATATCCAAAACAAAAGCATTTCAAAACAATCAAAAGAAAGGAAAAACATGTCATAATCAGGATTTTCTAAGAAAGAGCATGTATATTTTTCTCGTCCTTTACTATGAAATGGTATTCGGGTTTAGACCGGTATTCGGTATCAAATAATACCAAGTGTCCTAACTCGATGTAAATGTAACATCGATTCCGGTCGATGGAGACAGAGGTCCAGCACATGCTACCCTAATCACCTGATGAGAATAGACATGGGACTCAAGAAGTTCAGATAAAAAACGGCGCACCCGTCCGTTCGCGGACACACCCGTCCGTTCGCGGACACAACCCGTCTGTTTCTCGGACACCATACCCGTCCGTTCCACGGACACCATACCCGTCCTTTCCCCGGACAACAAAATTCTTCTTCCGCATTGCGCGGACTCTTTTTCTGTCTGTTAGACAGGCTGGCACGCCCCACAAATATCAAAATATAAAACATTGGAAATAAATGAATACATACACCAAATAAAACGAATGAACAAAACCGAGTGTGAATGAAAGAGGAGGGCGGAACAATCTCTCTCATCATCTTCCCCCCCGTGTCAACACCCGTCACGGGTCTTCTGGCTGTGGTTGTCACGACCCAAGAAACTCTTCTTGAGAGGCATGATGAAAGCCTAGAAAGGCACAGGCAAAACAAAAAGAAAATCAGAAGAAGAAGAAAAAGGTATCAAATCCAGCTGAGCAGAAATCCGGGATCAAAAACACTACAAAAATGCTCCGGAATGCAAAGCAAGGATTTACACGGGTCGCGTGTCGTCACTTTCAGTTCCGACACGTGTCCCGTGGGGGGCATTTGTTGAATGGCAAAAGTGTGACACGTTTACTTCAGCGAAAATTATATTATCCACCAGATAATGGTCCGGCAACTTGGCCAGTTGAAGCCTATTTTTGGCGGACGATGGTTCGAGTCATGAACATGATGAAAAGGGGGCATTGAGCCACGAAGATTAAATGTTGGTTATCAACAGGCCTGGTTACAATATTATCAACAACCTGCTCAGAGGCCGAAAAGTTGTGATTTAAAATGACCCCAAGGTTATTTAAGTTACAAACTTATCAGTGGGATCCTTCCCCAAAATTCAGCAGGGAAATTCCGGCCCTTAAAATGGCGCCCGGATTCCCGGTTAAAGTGAAAGTACAAGGAGAACATGTCTCCGTCCAAAGTACAAAGCACGGAAAAATCCGGCAGCACAAGGTCTATAGACCGAGTACGAAGGACAAGTACAAAGAACAAGCGCGAGGAAGAACTCCGAGGCTTGCAAAGGCACCCTCCGATCGGGCAGAACTCCGAGAAGTCGGACAGAACTCCGAGACAGAAAGAAGAACTCCAGCACTTGGGCAAGATGGCCTTGTAAATGAGGGTGTAGGGGGGTATTTATAGACAAAACCCCCCTCTCCTCCCTCTCTCTCCATCGGTTAGGCAGCCCCTAACCGATGGTGACCTCAACATGAGGTCACCATCGGTTAAGGGGGAATCTCCCCTAACCGATGGTGACCTCATCATGAGGTCACCATCGGTTGGGGCTCTCCCTCTCCCGCATGTAAGGGGTTCATCCCCTATAAATACCCCCCCTATTCCATAAGGAAAGGGGGTTCGGAATTGGCTCCGGCGAAACTCTGTTGGAAATTCCAGAAAAAAATAGAAAAAAGGGCATTTGCTCATTCCCTCTCTCATTCTCCAATCCTCCTTGCTTGGTGTGCGAAGGTACAAATCCCCTTCTTTAGCCCGATAGGCCAGGCGCGGAAAGGAGAGCGGTCGGCGCAATCGTCATCGACATTCCTTCTTAATCCCCATCCCCCACATCGAGCAAGTCTCTGTGGGGTGATATTCCCGGGGTTTAAATGCCGTCCATATCGAGCAAGTCTCTATGGACACATGGTATTTAAATACCCATGTTCTCCCCGCCCATCGAGCAAGTCTCTGGGATGGTGGATCTTGTGCTTATATGTATATGTTTTCTTGAGGAGACTCTGCCCAAGCGGAGGTTCTGCCCAAGGACATATTCGTATATTCACAAATTTGTGTTCTTATATATATGTTTCTTAAGACGAAACTCTGCCCAAGTGGAGATTCCGTCCAAGAACACATATATAAAGATCGCAAATTTGTAATTATACAAATATGTTCCTTAAAGAGAATCTCGCCTAGGCAAAAATCTCTTTCAGGGGACGTATCCATATAAATACAAACTCGTATTATATGTATATGTTTCTTAGAGGAAACTCTGCCCAAGCGGAGGTTCTGCCCAAGAACATATTCGTATATTCACAAATTGATGTTCTTATGTATATGTTCCTTAGGGGGAAACTCTGCCCAAATGGAGACTCCCCTAAGAACATATCCATAAAATCACAAATTTGTGCCTATACGCGTATGTCTCTTAGGAAGAATCCTGCTCGGACAAAAGTTCCCTCTAAATTCATATCCGTATAATCACAAACTTCATGTTTATATAAATGTTTTTCTTAGTGGAATCTCTGCCCAAATAGAGACTCTGCCCGAGAACATGTCTATATAATCACAAATATGCCCCATTGTGTATATGTTTCTCAAAAGGGAATCCCGTTCATACGGGGGCATCTTCCCATCGGATACTCTGCTCAAATAGAGATACCGTTTGAGAATATATTCACAAAGTGCAAATTTGTGTTTATACACATATATCTCTTTAAGGCAAAATCCCCCCTGGGCAAAGTTTCTCCCCGAGAACACATGGATATAAGCATATACCAATATGAAAATATCTCTACAAGGACACCCTGCCTAAGCAGGGACTCGCCAAGACATACTCATATATTCAAAAAAAGGGATTGTGATAATATACACACATCCAAAGAAAAAGGAGGATAAGACAAGAACTGCGCTCAGATACTCCAAATGGGAGCACATATGCACCTCCACGAGAACCATACCCGTGGAAATGGACTTTGGACATAATCACAAATGGGACAAGGACTTCCATGGAGATACATCCATATGCTCTCCGGAAATTGTACCCGCACAAGTGCGAAATGAGGAGAAAAGAAACTCTACCTCAAACTCGGACTTTGCTCAGAAATGGCATTATGAAAGAACCTCATATAAAAATTTGCACAGTTATCCTTCTAATATGGAAGTGTTGCTCTGGGTTATAATACCCCCAAGTTCAGAATCAAAATCCACAGGCATATGCCCGTTCATAATGATAGTCCCCATGTTTTCCCAAATAAAAATCCATAATCAACCTTTTGCAAAAAGGAGAAAGACCTCAAATCGGTCCACGGGTATATACCCGCTCCCCTTTTCAAAAGAAATTAAACTTTGGACTCCCAAAAAGACAGTCGTTTCAAAAAATGGAATATCCAAAGCAAAAAGCATTTCAAAATAATCAAAAGAAAGGAAAAACATGTCATAATCAGGATTTTCTAAGAAGAAGCACGTATATTTTTCTCGTCCTTTACTATGAATGGTATTCGGGTTAGAAATAGGTATTAAATAATACCAAGAGTTTTAACTCGATGTAAATGTAACATCGATTTCGGTCGATGGAGATGGAGGTCCAGCACATGCTACCCCAATTGCCTGATGAGAATAGACATGGGACTCAAGAAGTTCAGATAAAAAACGGCGCACCCGTCCGTTCGCGGACACCCCCGTCCGTTCGCGGACACACCCGTCCGTTTCACGGACACCACAACCCGTCCGTTTCACGGACACTATACTCGTCCGTTCCCCGGACACCAAAATTCTCCCGCATTGCGCGAACCTTTTTCTTCTGTCTGCTAGACAGGCTGGCACGCCCCGCAACATAAAAATCAAAGCATGTGAAATAAATGAATGAATACAAAAGCCCACAAATAGAGAACCGAAACGAATAAACGCAATCGCACCGACATTTTTGTCGGGAATCTCCCCCGTGTCAACAACCCCTCAACGTGAAAACCTGTAAGGGCGCATTAGAAAAAGCTAAAGGAGGCCAATCTCGGCGAAAACCCAAAAGGCGTTGGAGTTGGTAATGTGAACAAAAAATGGAGAAGCAAAAAAAAAAAGAGAGAGATCAAAATCTACCAGCCGCACTGTTATGGATATTCTCTGTTCATGATGGCCGGCCAAGTCAAAATCTCTGTCTTTTGGCTAACAGGTCGTCAAGACCAGCCAAAAGTCAAATCACAAGCCCGAGGGAGCCTCAATCCTCTCACCCAAAACCATGAGCCCGAGAGAGCCTCAATCTCCTCATCAAAATTATGACCCTAGAGAAGCCTTAATTCTCTAACACAAGCATGCTATGGACTCAGAGGAGTCCTAATCCAGTCCTAATCCTCTACATGAAATAGCTTACGGCTTTTGGGGAAGTCTTAAAACCCCTGTTATCAATAAAGAATCAAAGATCACATGCTGCTGGTGAAACTCAGAAGTGCAATGTCTATAGCAAATAAAAGTCTTCATCCCAAGACATGCTCTTGGGATAGCTTAAAAAGGAGAAGTCAAAATGAATGGATGGCATGTACTGATGCTAAAAACAACATCCCTGAAGCAAGTCTATGCTCTGATGTCGCCTGCCCTCAGAAGGTCAATATGTGCAAAAGAATGGCACGAACAGCTCTGTCATGCATAAACGAGGTCATCATTTTATGTCAATTCATGGCTTGCATGATTTATGTAGAAGTTATAGCAATCTCTACTTGCAAAACAGTCAGTTAGCTCTCCCAGATTTTCAGTTCCAAGTAATCTTCTTTAATATCATGCAGTTGGTCCAATTCTGCAAGTCCAAAACAATAGAAGATCAGATTTTGCCACGGAGGAACGAGAACAAAAAAAGATAAATGCAACATGATAGAAGAAGTATATGGTGGCGAAGTCACAGTTCTCGATGTATAAAATAAAATTTTGACATTGTTGTCATACCAAACATATGTACAACAACCACAAGTACGTCATAAGCTGCAATTTCTCAAGTCTACAAACATAATATCTCTACCATGAATCTCAACAAAGTTAAAATGGCCGAAATGCACTGGCAGAACAAAGTGAAATGGACCTTCTGAAGATCAGCATGTGTTAGAATATATCCAAAAAGGCACACGCGACAATTGCCGTCGTCATTACTCCGTCCACCTGCCGCGTGGGGGGTATTTGTTTTGCCGGATTTTTCCCAGCCCTCCTCCCCAAAGAGAGAGGTAGAGAAGCATGGAAGAAGAAGAAGAGAAAAAAGAAAAAAGGAGAAAGAAAAGGGGGGTTACCTCCCTTGTGGCCGGCGAAGACCCTCAGGGCTCCTGCCACCGCTACTGGCCCTATTTGGGGCCGGTAGTGGGTCCATCGAGAGCCCCAGCCGCCGCAGCTGGGGTTGGCTTTTTCTGCCGCCGCCGCTGCTATCACCAGCACCCCAAGCAGCCGTCGCTGCCACTCCTGTTTCCTTGCAAGGCCACCGGCGCCCCAAGTTGCTGCCGCCGCTGCGCCCCTTGGCCGCCACCAGCGCCGTCGCTACTGGCGCCGCCTCCTCCAACTGCTGCTGCTGCTACCCGCGCGGGCCGAGCAAAGAGAAGGAGAGAGCAGGCCGCAGCTCTCTCCCAATGCCCGAAAGGGCACAAACACAAAAGGAAAAAAGAAAGAGGGGTAAAAGGGAAAAGGAAATAAGGGGGAATATGCAAAAAGTTGAGTGCTAATGACCGGGACGGGGTCTTCAAATGATCGGGACGGGGTCTCCTCCCACTCCCTATAAAAGCAAGGGGGGCGCCCCAGGCTCAGAGGTGGATTTTTGGCTAGCTCCAAAGAAGCAAGGCTTCTAGACTGCAAGGCAGTCAGGAGAAGGGTCTGCAAGGCAGCCCTAAGGAATATTGTGCAAGGCACAATATAGATTTTCTCAAGTCTTTAAAAAGGTCCATTGGGCTTCCTTATTAGGCTAAAATTTATTATTGGGCCAAAATTTCTCATTGGGCCAAAATTCTTTATTGGGCCGGACTTGTTTAATGGGCCAAATATTGTGTAACTTCATGCAATGACTTGATAAATGATCATGTTTAAAGCTTATTGGGCCTAATGAGCTTATTGGGCCGGCATTTGACAAATTCTCTCATGTGTTCACCTACTCAACATGTTAATGGGCCTAATGATGCTTAATGGGCCCACATTTGATGTATCTTTACATGTGATCATATTAATGGGCCTATTGACCTAACTTTGCAACTTTAATCATGTTCAATATGTGTAATTGCTTGTAGTGTCATGTTTATTTCATGCTCTTCACCAATTGATCTCTTAATTAAAATCAACCAATTTTTCGACAAATTTTAATGAAATATTTCATAAACATTGTTGTTTAATTTATTATAACTTAAAAATAACAAACAAGTCATGTTTCATATCATTTTTGACCCACCCTAGGTTAATTTCCCTTCAATCGTATAAATAAATGAACATTTTAATATAATTCACATAATCATAATTTAAATAAATAAATGACGAAAATAATTAAATAAATGAAATCAATGATTTTAAAATAGACAAAAATGAGAAAATGAATTTTAAAATCAATAAAAATGAAACAAATATAAAAAATTTCCAAAAAAGTAGATTGCATGCTTGCAACTTTATTTTCTTTCATGTACAATTCATTTCATTCAATTGTGAGTCACACTCTTCTATTTCAAAAAGGTTGTCTGATGGTTAATCAAGGGTGTTCGGTCTTTGTACTGATATAATTAACATTAACCAAGGTTAGTGGGGGAGGTCAAACGAACTAAATAAGACCATGTCCATGTAAATAAATAAAAGCCAAGTAAATCAATTCAAAGATAAAATTTCAAAAGTTAAAAAATGGTTCTCACAGTACAGTGTACACTTTCTGCTTTAAGATGTGGGTAGTGAACCTGGTGAATATATCTCAACTCCTGGAATTTTTTGATTTTTTTTCATCGAAGTGATTATCAGCCATTACATGTATTTGTAAGCAATTCTATTGGGACTGATCTATGGTTCAGCTGTAACGTGTTTGAACTTTGAACAGCTGTATGAATTCTAAGTGTAAGTGCCCCATATGTCAAAACAAAAATGATTTCTGCGAATATGCATCCTCACTTGCTAGCATGGTTTGCCATCTCATACCAGATCAAATTGTCTCAATTGCCTTGGGTCATGGTCTTCATGGGCCATGAGATGATCCCATCCAATATGAGATTGTACCAGAGCATACTCTCCTAGGGCCAACCTGACACAATCCGGCATAATGAGGTGGCAAACCTTGCTTGCTGGTGGCCCCTCTAGGTTCTATTCCCTTGAGAGGCAAATTGTTTTTCTTTTCCTTCTTGTTTCCTTTCCCAAAGGAAAACAACTCTTCTATGTTCCTCATTTTTTTTCATATTATAAAAAGGTGTGCATGAAAATTATGTTAGCAGCACATCATTATCCTTCCGTTCATTGATAGGGCACTTGTTTTCTTTGCAGAAAAGTTTTATTATGGCAAGGAAACTATAGACAACATCTCAAATCGTGAAACTTTCAAGGTTGTAACTGAGGCAGTTTTCTCTTGCCTTTCAGAGATTGGTGACCAATCCTTGGTCTTGAAGTTACTTCAGAAAACCATGCTTGAAGAAATGGTGTGCATGCAGGCTGTAATTGATTATCTTCCTTTCCAAACTTTGTCTAGAGTTCTTGAATTAGGCTGAATATTGCACCATCTTAATTTTCAGTCTTTGAAGCCACATCTAGACAACATGCGAGTGATGCTGACATTGATTGTTCGTCTGGACTTCAGACCCTCGATTTTGTTGGAGACTAGTAGTATCCTTGGCCAATATGTTTCTGCCTACCTCATCGATGCTTCTTTTGTATGTGTTTTTATTTAATAGCAAGAAGTACTTGCAAGTTCTTTTGTAGGCTAACCTACTGTAGAAGGTGACTTAGTGATGTCAAATTTGTTTCTCTCAATTATTCTTTTATCATAGCTATATTATTGTGAAATTGCAGCTCTGTTTTATCATTCTTTGCAATGAAGGGATTGCTTGCAATGTAATTATCATGGACTAAAGTTAGGACACTGCTACAGTGAATATCTGTCATCTTCACATTGGAATTCCATTGTCAGATATGCATATGCATGTTTATGAACTTCTTTTAGTGCTTTAATTTAAGACACTACTACACTGAATATCCATCATCTTCACATTTGAATTCAATTGTTGGATATGCTTATGCATGTTTATGAACTACTTTTAGTGCTTTAGTTTGGTATTTCTCCTTTGATAAAATTGCTTGTTTCTAGTACATTCATCTCCATGTTGACATTGGATGAGTGTTGGACAGTCACTGTTAACTTCATGTGTTCAATATCTCTAATACTATCTATTCATGTCAAAAATCCTTATATCTGTACCAGTGGAATTGTGTTTGTATAAGATCAGACAATTCCAGAAAACAAGCACCGGAACAATATTTATACTCCATTGAGAATCAACATACATATAGATAACCTAAGTACGATCTGGCCAAATTGAATGAAGAGAGTTCCCTGAATGATAGTAACAGATAGATTTATTCCACTGGTGTATGGCTTCATTTCGTACTTAAACTACATACAACCATGGGTGTCTATTTTACCCTGTCACTAGATAAGGCATCTGTTTTGCCCTGATCAAACTCTTCTGAGGTATTCTTCCCTTTGGCAAACCCACATGGTTTTATCCTTAAATGTTCCTTACAGGGTATGTATCCAAGCCTGACATATATATCTCAGTAAGCTTTGCTTGCCAAGTCGTTCCTGCTTGGGATCATCAAATATATAGCATGGAATTTTTTAATATGGTTTGGATTACTCTTGCCAAGTTAATTGGTCAGCCTATACATGTGAAGCAACAATACAACATCCATGAGGCATGAAATCTGCAAGGTCATATTTAATAAGTCAAATTTTCTTAAAAAGCCTGAGAATCTTATTCTCTTAAAAGCCTAAGGATACTTCCTAGTATAATTTGAATGCCACATTACAAGTTTATTTCATAAACTGTTTGCAGAGAACTAAAATTTATGTATCCATGTAACAGATGGTTTGTAATTGAAGTTGAGCATATGTGGAGAAATTTTATTGTGTATTCTAGTCATCTTCAGATTCGAAGTATTGTCTTTTTCAAATTCACCATATGCACATTCCTTTCTTTCTTTTGATGCTTTGGGTTGCCCAAAAACTACCCTTTAATTTTTATCTTCACTACACCATTCATGATGTCTGCCAATTTTTCTATTGCAATAGGGTTTTGCTTACCATGTTTTGTTTAGTCATGATGTTAAATGATCGTTATGCTTCTTTCCTGAATCTAATGCAGTATTTGCCAGAGAATCTTGATGTGACTGTCCACAATGAAGAGATCCATATATATCAGTTCTATGTCAAGCCATGCATTAGTCTTTTCTTAAGAAGTGGCAAACTTTTGTCTGAGGTTCTCAACTCATTTTCTTCCCACTCTATTGCCAAGAATGATTTTGAGCGGAGTGAAGTCTATGCAGTTGGTTCTACAGTTCTCTGCATGCTTAGGGATGCAAAACTACATTGTCATCTTTCTTCAAGTAAAGGAACTGTAAAGAATATCTTGCATAATATATACATCTTATTGGTAAGCCTGAGATCATTGTTTTCTTTTGTTATTCATAAACTTTGTTTAACTTTGTCATTGATCTATGTTTATTTTTTATGTACTATTTCATTTCTTAGATGATCATCACATTTTTTTATCAGCGGTGTCAACCTTGCTTTGTCCGTTTACTCAAATATGCTCTTGCACTGGGCCTTTGTCCCTACTCCCTAGGATGTTTCATTTTAGAGTTTCTAATCTTTAGTCAAACAGTTATTTGTCAACGCCTGTTATGGAAGCAGTTAAAAGATTCATATCCAAGAAAGTAAGTGAAGACAATATAAGAAACTTGAGCTTATATAAACAGTTTCTATATTTCCCACTTGTGAATAACACTTCTTGAGATTGCATCAAGTCCAGTGGAACCTTTTTCTGTTCAGTACTTTGAAACTAAAATGAAGCCAGGCTGAGAATGTCTGTTTTCATAGTTTCCTTCCAGCGTGGTAGTTATGCTGATGATAAACTTTCTCCTATGGGGCATACGTACCTTGTGGCTGTGTCAATGTGAACAGTACTTCCACCAACTTCAAAACCACATGATTCAATATCCAACTTTAATCTACTCCATTAAATCTTCTTAAGGATCACTAATTTAATTATACATAAATAAACTTGATATCAAAATGATGCATCATATAATAGCAAAATTGCACCATTTAAACCCTTCATTTTATAGTCATCTGATGCATGAGAAATAGGTAATCAAGCTCCAAAATGTATGAAGTTTGAATCCATTATTAGTTTACTAATAGCATAGAAGATTTAATGCCTTAATTGTGTAGATAAAAAATTCAGAGGTTGAATCATGTGGTTCTGATGCAGGTGGCGCCATTCTTATTTTGCCACGGTGGCAATGGAACCCTCCTCATATGTATGTATATGCACCCATTGGTGACTGATTAACCTAATGAAAATGTTTGCTACACACTTTTAGAAAAACCTTTACTGCAGAAGGTAAGCATTTTGCAGTGGCAACAGGCAAGTGACTCCATCATTTTGTTTCCACAAGGGGACCTTCCCAAGGGCTTCTAAAAGAATTGGTCATCTTGGCATCTGGACAAGTTCCCCAAATACCAGTACTCTTTCTACCACTATGTTAGCATTAAGATGATGTTAAAAAAAAAAAAATCACATTCAATAATGTCTTTTTTAGTTTTTCCTCCCTTTTGCACCATAATGAAACATAAATGCCTTTGTAAGTGATGTTATTGCACAAATGTCTGCCTTAAAATGTGATTTGTGTGGTGTCATGCAGTCATGCCCTGGCAACCATTGTCTAGAAGTGCGACAACAAGGACTATCCAGACAAAACTAGATGATGGTTGGATAGTCCATCTAGGTGGTCCAGCGAGACTCTGTTCACCTGGATGCATCTGTCTCACCCCACCCTCCGAGATGCCACCTACTAAATCACCTTCTCCTCCCCCCTTGCTAATTAATAGACAACAAAAGAATATGTTCTGGAAGTCCAGAATTAGGAAAGGTTGTTTGGGAATTAGTCATAAATAAACATTTATGCTGCTTGGATCATTCTAGATTAGCATTTTTGAGATTATGAATCCTTATCTTCTGTAAAGGAGACTGAGGGTATTTTAGTCATTATTACTTATGTTTAGTTCCATTAGGTAGTCTCTCTTATATAACATGTACTGCAGGGGTATTTATGTCATGTAATTATTGGCTTCAGATATAAATACAGATGGGGGTTGCGGCTATGAGGGTGTGCAGGATTTCTCAGCCGCAACCTAGGGTTCCTCTCCATCGTGCTTCTCTTTTTCTTCCTCCTTTCATCTTCTCTCTTTCATCTTAAGTTCTTCGATTCTTCATGGGATCAGAGCAGATGGTGCTTTGAGAAAGGAGTTGGTAGGACCATCGCAAGATGAGGGTTTTCTTGTAAGGGGCTGTTCCATCAGCGGCTCTAAGGCTTCCCTCTTTCCAAGCCTGCAGAATTTTTTTTGGAGGTGTCTTCACCAGCCCTTTCTTCTCTCCCTTCCGGTTGGGATAAAGTGGTGGTTTTAATCGGTCACCTATTCTGGTGCAAACACCAACTCCCTGCCCTCCTCTAGTCCTTTCCTTGTGTTCTGGTTCTCTCCTGCCCTGGTTTAGTGCAGGTACATCTGTTTGGTTGGCTAGGGTTTACTTGCAATCCATCGGAGCATTCAGATGCAGGGGGAGAATCCCATGGAAAACCAACAGCCATCTTCCATGTCCGATGCTACATTGAAGAATGCTGCGAGTGGAGTTTCTGGAGTCGAGTGTTTCAGTGTCCAGTTATGAACACCATACTCTATAGATAACTCCAATGAAGCTGAACAGTTATCAGCTTTTTGCCAAGATGTACATTGGAGTGAAGAGAAAGTCTTGGTATATTAATGGGAAAATCAGGAAACTTGATGAGAAAAGCCTTGAGTTAGAAGACTGGGTTGAACAGAACAGTATTGTAATGACTTGGCTAGTAAAGTCAATGGAAGATGCTTAAAGGAAACTCATCATGCGGAAGGAATTTAAAGCACTTACTACAAGGAACTCTATGCAGTAGTACAGTCACTTTGCTATTGGCGACACTACTTGTTAATGCAAGAATTTGTCCTCTTCTCTGATCCTGAGGCTTTAAAGTATCTGGACTTCCAAAAGAAGTTAAACCACCCGCGCCATACTCGATGGATTGAGTTCTTGAAAGCCTACGCATTTGTGCTTAAGTACGAGGCTGGTGTGGAAAAATAAAGTTGTTGATGCAGTGAGTCGCCGTGTGCTGTTGTTGTCTAGCATGAATGTCCAAGTCACAGGATTTAAGCATGTGAAAGAGGAGTATGAGTCATGCCCTGACTTTGGTGACATCTACACCCACATGAAAGTGGGCCGATCTCGGTCTGTGGAAGAATTTGACCTTCAAGATGTGTATTGGTTCAAGGCCAACTGCCTTTGCATCCCACGCACGTTTGTTCTAGACTTTCTCATATGGGAGATCCATGCAGGCAGTTTAGCTAGCCAATTTCGTCAAAACAAGGCCATTTACATGGTTGAGAGCCAATTCTACTCGCCAAGTCTGAAGAGGGATGTCATTAAGTTGGTCAGTTAATGCCACACTTGTCAAGTGGCCAAGCAGAGAAAATAGAACACAAGCCTCTACACCCCTCTGTCCCCGGACCATGGATTCCGTGCTAGGACTCCTAAAGACTTTGAGGAAGCATGATTCCATCTTTGTGGTGGTCGACCGTTTTTCTAAGATGGCCCATTTCTTGCCTTACTCAAAGATGTTTGATGCTCCAAGGTTACCAGGCTCTATTTCAATGAGGTTGTAAGGTTTGGCAAAGACAATTCTTTTTGATCGGGATGTCAAATTCACAGGCCACTTTTGGAGAACACTTTGACACATGATGGGGACAAAATTGAAATTTTCCACGGCCTATCATCCTCAAACGGATGTGCAAACTAAGGTGGTGAACCGATATTTAGGGAACCTCTTACAATGCTTGGTGGGTGGGAATTCTAGGAACTGGATTTTGTTGTTGCCTACTATAGATTTGCATACCATAGCTTTGTCAGTAGGTCAACAAGATTAAGTTCATTTGAAATTGTTCAATGTTACAAGCCCAGAAAGCCTATAGATCTGATCCCTGTCCCTGTCCAAACCAAGTCATCAGAGTCTGCGGAGTCCTTTGCACAACATTTGCATGCATTGGTTAAACAACAAATTGCCCTCAACAACTCTGAATATAAAGCCCATGCTGATTTGTGTAGAGGATTTCAGGAATTTACAGCAGGGGATGATGTCATGAACAGGGTCAGACCTGAGAGGTTTCCCCCATGAACCTTTAAAAATTTTCATGCCATAAGCATGGGACCGTTCAAAATCTTGCAGAAGGTGGGCTTATGCTATGCATATCCTTGCTAGCTATGGAATTCATTTAACATTCAACATTGAGGACTTAGTAGAGTACAAGGGACCACTCCAAATTCCCACAGATCCTTCTCCGACCCAGATCTTACTTTACCGCAGAACCCCACCCATGATTGTCAGCTTGATGCTCCTGAGTCTACTCCTGTTGTTCCTACCCCACCCTTACCACCTCCACCACCCTTACCACCCCAGCTGGCACAAGCACACAAAGAGCGAATTGATCATATTGTGGATGAGCAAATTGTATCTGCATGGGATAGCAGAGTTCAACGCTACTTGGATTGGTGGGTGGGATGTCCAGAGATTGACAACACCTGGATTACACGTGAGGAGCTACGACAACTTGACCAAGACTTGTTGGAGTGGTACCAGAGTCAATGTGTCACTTGACGGAGTTGAGTTCTTCCCACCCGGGGAGAGTTGGTGGGGACACCACAACAGGTCTTTGGGTATACCAGCGTCACCGCTGGTGCCTCAGCTCGTTGATCACGTCCCATGTGGCTTTGATGGAGTTATCTAGTGTTTTGTCACCTCTTTATATTGTTATTTTGTCTCCTTGTAATATCTCGAGAAGATCAGGATGGCATTGAAAGAAAGATATGCACAAACATATATGACAGCAATATGATCATTTCTTAAGGAATATAGATAATTGCATAAATCATGGATCACATAGGTTCACATATATTATGCAACAAAAGTACATAAAAAGAAAGTCAATACTTTCCTATGATAAAAAGATGAATGGTGAACATAACCAATATCATTTAACATCATAATTCTTCAAAATCTCATAGTGAACATAAAAAAATACAAAAAAGACAATCATTAATAAATTGAGAGAGACACCATTCAAATAGTAATGAAGAAGCTAGATCAAAAACATAAATATATTAACAAAAAAGACTCAAGTTCAATAACAAAATAAAAAAATAGAAAAAAATCTTCTTTTTTTTGGGGGGGGGGGGGGCGTACTGGATGGGCCCATTTCACTCCCAAATGTCCAGACCTGTTGTTGGATCACTGAGGAGCCACATTAGGGCCTAAAGATAGCCCCTTTGGCTTTCCTGTTGCGATTTGGTATCACTGGGAGAGGAGAACAGGACAGAGAAGGGAGTGAAAGAGGGAGACGGTAGGGAGGAGAGAGGAAGAGCGAGGTGTCAGTCGGTGGTGGCAGAGGCCCAAGGAAGGGGAAATCAAACGATTGGGGCAGGGGGTGTGGCGAAGGAGTTTCGCAATAGGGACAGAGGAAGGGAAGATCGCATGGGGTGGGTCCAGTGGATTGGGGTCGTGTGGCGGTGATGGGTGGCACGACTGGTGTAGTGGTGCAGACGGAGAGGGGAAGATACAGAGGGGGGAGACCTAGAGGGAAATGGGGTCCGAGTGAGAGACACCTTTCAAGACGGCGGCCAGAAGTCGAAGACGGTCGAGGCTGAACCACATGACCAGTCAACTGCTCGCGGCGGCGATGCACCTCAAAGTGGCCAGCTATGCAGTGGCCAGCGGGGTTGGGAGCTGCAACAATGGATTGGGGAGGCCAAGGAGAGAGGAGAGAGCGGAGGGCGGACAAGAGGGGCATAGGGAGGGGAAAGGGATTCGGGATGTGTGTTGCTCCCCGTAGGGTTTTAGTTTTAACATAAAAAATACTCGTGGGGCCCGCGATGGGGCCATTCACTTAAAAAAAGCAAACGTTCCCGTGACCCTATGTAAGGAAGTCACGGGCCGAAATTTTGGCGCACGCCAACCATGCGGGGTCCTTTTGCCAACCTGTGTCAGGAATCTCGTTTCTCAGGGACTCGCTAAGACTGAGATCTCGTGATAATTTCGCTTGATTGCGTTCCATGGTATTACCCCATTTTGAAAACCTATTGAACATAACCTCTAGTGATAAAAGCTAAACCAGGATAAATGGGTGTTAAGGTAGGGATAAGATATCCCTCCTATTGGCCAAGGATAAAAGTTTAACCATGGATAACTCATTAAGTGCATGTGCTTTTACTATAGAAAAACATGTACTTTCATCCTATACACGGATAAAATGGTGCATTTTGTTGTCAAAGTCAGTATAAAGGGTGATAACTTTATCTCACCCTATCACATCAGATAAAGGGTGACAAAAGTTTTCCCCTTGATTATCTATCTCTGATTAAACCATCCAAACTAAGAAAAAAGATAAACATTGATAAACTATGCATAGATAGCCTATTCTTGGACAGGCTATCTAGTTATCAAGGTGCCCTAATTGTTCCTGAGAGAGGAAAGGTCGTGAGAGGCAATCGTTGTCCCTTCCCCACCAATCGCTTCTCTTCACTGCCCTTGCTCTGCCTAGAGCCCACTCCCCACGCCGCCGCAACCCCTCCCCCCTCCACTGTGTCCCCTCCCCCATCGCACACAGTGTCATTGCCCGCCGTTTCATCTTCCCCTCCATACTGCTGCTGTTGCTACCCTCCCCCCTGCCATGCTCGCACTCTTCCCGCTCTACCTTTAGCTGTTGCCTTCCTAAAGCCCTCCTTCCCGCACACGACCACGTCGCAACCAACCACACAACACCTCCCTCCTCTACTGTGGAACAGACATCATCCCGCACCTTCCTAC
Organism: Colocasia esculenta; assembly: GCA_014218235.1. Lineage (NCBI taxonomy): Eukaryota > Viridiplantae > Streptophyta > Magnoliopsida > Alismatales > Araceae > Colocasia > Colocasia esculenta. The sequence continues at coordinate 155,730,373 of CM024754.1, forward strand.
CCACCCCTCTTGCATTGCTTCCTGTTTACCAATTCCCCACCTCCCCTACTTCCACCTCCCCGTCTTTCCCCATTTCTTCTCGACCCCGATAGGAACGTGGTTGTGCCCTTGCTGCAACCAGAGCTGGGTTGCATAGCCATCCCCCAACCCCTGCCCATTGAAGCTTCACCAGATGAACCAGAGGTGGGCAGACGACAAGGAAGACCCAGCACACATCCATTGTCCTTGCAAGTCTCCCCACGAGTTTGCCTGGCCACATCGATCGAGAACTCCACGCCATGGATGGCAGAGTCGAGTCGGGTGGCTGAGTCGGACCCAGCCGATCCCGACCCGAGTCGAATCTGATCCGCAGATCCACCCGACTCCAATGGAGCCTGGTCAATCTACGATTGGCCAGGTTAAAAAATGTTAAAAAATTGTAAAAAAAATTCTGAAAAATCAGTAAAAATTGCAGAAAATTATGAAAACACATACAACATTCATTGAACACAAACACAATGAAATTCAAATCTTATCATGTTCATATATCATAAAGAACAATAACAATGATAAAGACATAATGATTATGTTCATACATTGAAAAAATAGATATATGTACAAGTTGATAACATGAAATAAATAAAAATACCTTGTCAATTTGACATTTCTGAACCCTCATCCTCTACCTCATGAGACTGAAGAGGTGGCACATACTCATGTCCTCCATATTGGGTATATCCAAAGCCAAACAAAGAATTGGCAATGTCTTGGAATCCTCTTTGGATGCCTCGAGGTGTCGTTGCTTGTTGGCTTGAACTTTCTCCTGATTGTCATGGAGTGAAGAAACTACCATACCCAGTAGTTTGGATATTGCCCGAGTAACTAGTCCCACTACTAGAGCTGATATCTGAATATGGCAATTTTGGGGGACTAAAAAAGGGTGGATAAGAAGGCCCATATCCCCAATCATGCCCTACTTGCCTTTATTGGACTTCATATCCCCTATGTTGTTGTTGTGCTTTCCCTTGGCTTCCTTGTTGTTGATGGGGTGCTACTGAATAATCCTCGTATCCTGAAAGGATACCCCCAAGCCCATAACCTCATGTGGCTCCAGTACTTGCAGCAGCACCATCATCATCATCAGGTGATTGAGTGGAGTCATCACTCCCAACTGTTTTTCCTTTCTTAAGCATCTTTTTTCGACGTTGCTAATGCTTTTTCTCTGCCTCATATAATCTAACCAAGTGAGTTGGTAGGAGTGGAGCCTCAGAAAATGGCTCCCCAATATGTGTCTCCTGACTCTCCTCAGGAGAGTCCTCTGCACCTTCTTGTGATTTTCTTCTTGGTTCTTCTGTTCTTCTTTTCTTGTTGGACTTTGCTTTTTTCTTGTCTTTGTCTTTCTTTCTTTTAGGGTCCAATTGAGAGGTAGATCTTTTGAATTCTGGCTGAGATGAAGAAAGTCTGGTATCTTGTACAGTGGTAGATCTTCTTAATTCGGGCCTTTGACCTCTCTCAGGAACAGACGCAGATCCAGGTACATGTTCTTCTAATTCTACATCTTCTGCACATGCCTGAACCAAGCGATCATCAGGATGAAACTCAGGTATCTCTCCCTCAGCTCTCGTCTCCACCCAAGCATGTAAAGGGTGTTCTTCATTTAGCAATTCATCCACATCTATCTCAGGAACTACCTCCTCAAATGGTCTACCAGCTAGCTACATGAATCTCTGCCTTTCTAACTTTTACCTTTCTTCTTTTTGCTTCACCCTTAAACGCATATTATAGTGTCAATAAACCAACTTCTCTAGCCTATCCACACCCAGCTTATTGCGGATTTTTGTGTGAATGAGGCTGAATGTACTCCAATATCTTTCACATTGGCTAGAAGAAGTGGTTTGACTTAACACTCTCACTGCAACATACGTTAAAGGATTTGTGCCAGCTTGCTGATAATTGACTTGAATCCACCATTTAGCTGTTGCAATAAAAGAAGTGAACATTAATCAGTTTATAATGGTGAATTCCTAAATTTACGATTTTTGGCAAATAATTCTCATGTAAAATAACCTGGAGTGAGTCTTTGAGCTGCACATCTCATGTCATATCCTCCATATATCCCAAGTTTCAATGGAAGATATAACATATATCAAATGACCCTTGCAAAATGAAACATGCATACATATGCAAAAGAAAACATTCTATCCTACCTCTGCCATTGCATCTAATCTCTCATTCATTGTCCTTGCAAGGCGAGTGATGACATTCATGTTGCCTCTCATCACTTCTCTATCATTATGCACATTATCTTTGTATTGAATTATAGGGTTGAAAAAATACCCTGCATATGATAAGAATTTTCACCATGGTATGATAAATAATTCAGGAATTAATTAGATTCAATAAATTACCTGCAACATGAAGATCATGGTGGAGAGCCATCTCCTATCTCTTGTCTATGATGGCCCACCATTTTTTGTATACTGTGGGATTCCTTTCCCTCAAATTTTTCTTTGCTTTGTCCATTGCCTCGTACAAATACCCCATATCATTTTTATCATCACCATCAATCATTCTAAGAATAAGTACCAGAGGCTCTATTACTTTGAGGTAGTAGGAAATCCTCTCCCAAAATCGTGCATTGCTAATCAAATCTTGTACTTGGAGATCAACATCTTTACTTTCAGCCCTTAGAGTGTTTACATGTTGCAAAAATTGCTCAGAATTAATCAATTGGCCCAATTGATGCCTATATTTTATGAGGCTCTCCAAAGAAATAAAATTTGATGCAAATCGAGTGGGACCAGCACGAAGAAGATCTCGTTCATCTGTGTATTGCCTCATCATATTCAAAATCCTATTGTGACTATAAATAAATGAAGTTATCATCTGAGCATCATCAATGAGGCCATGAATATGTACATCTTTGCCTATATCCTTTATCATCAAATCAATACAATGTGCTGCACAAGGAACCCAATAGAGATGTTCTCTCTTTTCCATCAACAATCTACCAGCAGCCTTGTAGTTCGCTTCATTGTCAGTCACAACCTGTACAATGTTTTCTTCACCTACTTCCTCCACAACTTCATCCATTAGTCTAAACAAATAATCTGCATTTTTGATGTTGTTAGAGGCATCAACAGATTTAAGAAAAATAGTACCCTCACAGCAATACACTAGGAAATTAATCATGGATTTCCTTGTGGTCCCTGTCCAACCATCACACATAATGGTGCAACCACGTTCTTTCCAAACATTTTTGAAGCCATTCACCCATCCTTTCAACTCATCATATTCCTCATCAAGACCAACATCATAAATGTACTTCCGTGTGGGAGCCTTAAGACCAGGCCCAGCTTCTGCAATTGCATCCAACATACTCTGGAAATATGGGCTCTCTACCGTATGTGTCGGCACACCTGCATGTAAAAATCATTTCACAATGCCTTTGATTGCTCCCTTTGCTGCCTTTACAGTGGCTTTCACTCCTTTCAATGCTTGCTTGATTCCTGGTTGCTTTACAAACCTTGATCTATACAAATATGTATCCATAGGACCCTGTGTAGGAGCATGAACATCTGAAAGTCTACCTCCACACCCTAATGCACCGGCAGCCCTACGAACTGATGTGCTCCTAGGAAGAGATCTCCTAGAGTCATCTCTAGACAAATGTGACCCCGATGTCCCCAAGCCCCTTCGTCTCTCATCTTCCTCCGCATAAGAACGCCGACTAGCACGTGCAGCTGTAGTGAACTCAGGATCAGGATCATCATCTTCATCATCATCCACATTGATTGGTAAAGTGTAATCTCTACGAATCTGTCGCCCAGAAATCTCATCTTGAAGTTGTTGTTGCTGCTGAGTTGTCAATAATTTTTTAGTTTTTTTCCCCTTCATGTATGCTTTCATTTCATTCCTAACTTCAAGTGGACATGATGGGCATTTTGCTACATTTCCAGAAATCCCAGTAATATGTTGTTTAAGGCGATATATGCCTCCAAACATCTACTTTGAACACCAATTACATTTCACTTTTTTCTGTCGTGCATCAAGGAGAGTACTATGAGCCCAACCAGGATCAATGGCCTGCTCCACCTCTTGCTCTTCATGTTCTTGATGTGCCATATTCATGTGTAAGGATGCAATTGAATTGCACGTTAATTACACAAAATCTCTAATTTTTAAACCCTAATTAGGGTTCAATTTGGGAATTTTGGGGAAAATGGGTCATGCAATGTAATTGAATCTACAAACAAACTTTAATCAACTCAAATGGCTACATTGGACACTCAATTGCACATTAATTATATTAATGACCCAAAATTTTTACTTTTTTACCTTATTAGGTCATTTGGGGATTTTGGGGAAAATGGACCATGCAATGCAATTGAGTCTACCAATAAACTCTAATCAACTAAAATGATTCTATTGGACACTCAATTGCACATTAGTTGCATTCATGGACACAATCCCTAATTTTTAAACCTTAATTAGGGTTCAATTTGGGGATTTTGGAGAATGAGGGTCATAAACATCTTATCAATGCTATTTATCTATAGATCTATAGCATATTCAACATTTCCTATTTTTCAGATTTTTTTAAAAAAAATTAAAAAAAGTCACCTGAAGGAAGAGAGAGAAGAGAACAGAAAGAGAGAGGAAGAAGGAAGCAGCGGCAGCGGCGGCGGCGAGGGAGGGGACCTCCATGGGGGGTGGGACTGGGACTAGGAAGGGGGGAGTTGACTCCCGATCCCTCCTTAAGGAGGGATCCGCGGAGTCGGACGACTCCAGGCGGATCCGGCCCGACTAGGGCCGACTCCATTCGAAATGGCCCCGCTTCCCGTGGAAGTAGCCAGAAGCGAGTGGAGTCGGCATGGATCGGCCGGAGTCGGGCCGACTCGACCCAATTCCGATCGATCCACCCCCGATTCCACCTAGTCCCGTGGGTGGGTGGGTGTCCCCCCCCCCCAAGTCGGGTCGCCATGGGCCGATTTCACTCCGAGTCGGCCGACTCCGCTCCGAGTCGGCCGATTTTGCCATCCATGCTCCACGCCAGCACCAACGTTGTTCCGTTGCATCTCCCCGCGTGAACCTCACGAAGACGCTCTGCTCGTGGATTTTGCAGCTCTATTCCTTTAACCTACCAACAGTGCAGGGCGATGTCAAATTAGGTGGTACGTGCCTCTCCACATTTGGCTCTCATTCTCTGTGCGCTATTGCCATCGGGGTTCACACGCATTTAGCCTTAACCATTTCATTCATAGCATTTGTTACACCTGAGTTTCCAAAAATCTAAATCCATATCCTTGTTCTTGTGCGCACAAGTCTTGAATTGGATATTTGAGGAAGACCCTAGTTGATAGTGCTATCCATCTACCGATCCCCTTGTCGCTTGGTTTTGCACCACCCCATGCTTGTCACCATGCTGATTTTCCAGTTTTAGCTTCTTTCATAATCACAGCTAAATTAGTGTGGACTTGAACATTCAAGTTGCTGAGGTTTAATTTCATTAAAACAAAAGGTCAATCTGCATTGCAGATGTGTACACAGCACGTGTTGCACCAACGAGGAACACCCACTGAATGTATAGGTGGAAGCAAGAGCAGAATGGGATGTTCTAGAGTTTGACCCTCGAGATCATTTATGGGCAAAAGGAGAATTAGATGGAGTGGAGGCTCGAGATCCAGAGCTCAGAGTTAGGGAGGATCCAACTCCCTTGTCACAGCCAATTACTACAAGAGAGAGACGAGACACTCAACTACTTGGCTAGAGACATCTAGACTACCTACAAGTCAACCTACATGGAGAAGAGCTGCCACATAAAAAAAAGGGGAGACCAGGAGAGTCTTGACTCAAGTCACCAGTGATGATAATGATGAGACACTTCCACCCGAGTCAGAGGCGCCAGGTGCATGATGACCAGTTCGTAGTAATGATTCCACACAAGTCCCCATGTTGTTGGGACGACGGGAACAGGAGTTGGTCATATAGACATGAGATATATGGTTCCCGGATTTTCTCTGGGTATGGGGCTTATTATAAGCTATGTGATAGAAATAGAAAATCAAGGAGGCAGAGGAGAAGGACAAGGGGGATATGAAGGCCCCACCTTGGAGGCAGGGGAGAAGGACAAGGGGGATATGAAGGCCCCACCTTGGAGGCAGGGGAGAAGGACAAGGGGGATATGAAGGCCCCACCTTGGGAACCTTGCCTTCACAAGAACAAGATACAAGTGAAGCAACAAGTTCATATAAACCAATTGGAATCTGGTGCAATGTTTCATCCCAATCTAGCGAGAGCTCAAGCCAACATTATACACCAAGGGGATTCAAAGAGGAATGCATGGTCTAGCAAATTCTCTCTTTGGTTATGGCTATGAGACTATGTAAAACCAATCAAGCATATGGACAGCTAAAACCACTTGATGATGAGTCATCCCAGTCTGGATGCAAGATTAGATTTTTCTTTTTAACATGTAAGGTAGATTTGATGTTCATTTCATGTGTTACATTTGATGTTTGATGTTTATTATGGTTATTGTTGCATATTATGTTACATTTGATGTCCCATTTAGTATAAATATATTTATGATTGATGTTAATGCAAATGTAAACTTACTCAATTTCTCTGAATGGACACTGCATTTTCTTTTTCTGAAAGTTTATGCTTTTTCCTGCATTTTTCTGAATTTCCTTCATTTTCCCTATTTTTATTTTAAAAAACAATTATTTAGTCTGGCCGATCCAGGATTGGCCAGACTTCCAGCAGATCCACTGGATGAGCCGATCTGATGCAGATTGGGATTGAGATCTGCCCAGGCCAATCCTTGGGCTGACCCAATCATTTCTTCCATGGTATAGGATCTGTCTTTGCCCCAGCACTGCTATGGAACTAACCCAGACTGTGGAGGGGAGGCTTCTCGTCATAATTGTCTAAGCTGTAACTGCCACATTATGGCAGATTGCCCACTTTTGTTCTCGACATTAAGCTGGAGTTCACATATAAGGTAGTAAAAGACCATTCAGCTGTGTACCTTTTCTGTGTGTGGTACAATTAGAGGTGTGGAAGGCCTTTGTACCAATGAGCTTTATCTTTGAAGGCTATGGCATACCTTGATATTGCACTTATCTGCAAGCTGCATTGGGAACTGGTATGTTCTGTCATTTGGAAAGTTTCTCATGGGTTGTTTGACATGCTACCCTATGGGCCTTTACAGAATGAATATAAATAACTGGTTTACAAGGATGATTCACATATGGACAGAAATGAGAGAAACTGTCATAAAGTGCATGAAGGTGAATTAGGTGATGGGTGGCAAAGATTCAGGGAACCCATTTTGTGGGTTTATGTGTGTTGTGAGAAGGCTGTCTGACCTGATGCTCTGGTTATCCCCAGTAGAATTTACATTAATGTTCTCATTTGTGGTGAGGGCGGGAGTTGCAGCCCTGGTGGTCCATGCCTCCATGGTGGCCGTGATAGGGTGGTCGTGGCCACTTTGGCCTGCGGTAAGGCCTGTGGTCGTGACCGCAGGGACCTTCTGCTACTTCCACTGAGAGAGAGAGCTGAAGCCATGTTCATTAGGGAGAAGAGCTGAATCAAATTGACATTAACTGGAAAGAGGATATTTATACCAAGTACACAATAAGTTGTACCCTAGTTACACTGTAAGCTAAGCCCTACCTTACACTAATAACTATAACAAATAAGTCGCAAACTCTAACAAATGGAAACTAGCATTTGTTCATTAGTGTTCAAACTGATCCTAAATGGTTGCATTGTTTTTTATAACAGCACCATTTTTTGTTAAACTTAAATTGTTGGTAAATGAAGTACCTAAATTTTGCTGTCCTGAAGTTGGGAGCAATATGCAACTTTTAAACTTGTTCTAATGTAAAGGCTGTTAGTTGTAATTTCTTAGGATCTGAAATTGAATACAAACTTAAGCATGTCAATAAATGCAGTCTGAAAGCAGAAGCAACATGGCTTTAGAGGAGAGACACAAGCTGCAGTCTGTTTTTGAACAACTGAAGACTGAAGCATGTAAACTACAAGGCTGGACGAGTGTATGCATGGAAGAGATTGGAACAAGTTAAACTTGTGTGGTAAGTTATTAATCCTTTCATTCTTTTTTATTCTCCATTTGCCCATAACCATAATAATTCATGAATAGGTTCTCATTTATTATATGTTATTCTCATGTATAGTCGTTGCTGCCACTGCCATTGTACCATTCCTTATTATTTTCATCCAAAAAGACTTATCCATTTGTCCTGTCAAATGTCATGTCAATGAGGGCCATGGTCGCCATCCAGGCTGTAGATATAGAAATGTTTTATTTGGAGAGAGGGAGTGATGGAGGGAGGTAGATTTCAATTCAAAACTTGATGTTAGTTCAGTGTTAATGGGAGCACTCAGTAGTTTTTTTAATTCCGAGAATGAAGTTGTTACATGTTGATTTCAGGTTCTCTTAACAGCAGGGACATTATCTAACATTAACTTCAACAGCATCATTTTCCATGTTGTCAACCCTTTTCGGCTCACATGCCTTAAAGATTATAGAGTATTCTCGAATATTTTCGTTGGAGGCTTTCGGAAAACATGACGTCAAGCCCTTGTTTAAATCGGAGTTTTTTTGCTGGCTTTCCTCTGGGGCATGAAGAGATTAGTAGGGCTACTAATAGTTGGGATGTTTGTCACTTATACAAATCTCATTCCAGTTTTGAGAGTGATGATATAATATTATGGAGATGGCAAACAGAGGACTTTTGATGTGAATTCTGGTGTGGTGGTTTCTCAAGATGGATATCTCAGAATATGGAGGAAGAATGCTGCTTCCTACCAAAGTTGGGGATCCTTTTGTGGTGTCTACTGGAAAACTTCCTGTTTGTGGCAGTAATAAAAGGTTTAAACCTGAACTCAAGCCCCTTTATGTTTTGTTCCTTCCAAAAATGTGGGATTATGGTGGTTCTTGCTATGCGGTGTTGAAAAATGTGTAGACCAATTGATCTAGATAGGATAGTGATTTGAATCTTTTACAAAAATGGAAAGGTATATGCCTGGTTATCGTAGACAAAATGTGGTTTGTTATGCTTCTCATTTGCTTTAGCTATATGTTCTGAGAAGTTTGAGAGGATATTCAGAAACGACTGATACTTTTGAAAGGGCTTTTCGAAATGACTTACAGCAGTATCTTTTATTCTATAATCAGCTTCCACCTGGAGGGAAGACTGGTGTATGTGCAGGCTTGACAGTATTATGAGATGCATCCATGATGCAAGTGATGAGGAATCGACATTTTCTGATACCCACTGCTGAATATGAAAGAAGGCTTAGCATGTTTTTCTTGTTGATTGCCCTCTCATCTTTAAATGCAATGTGACTAGGCAACAAGCTCATGTGGCATCTAACAACTGAATTGTCACTTTATCACACCTCATGTGAGGGGTGCTACATGGGTTTTTGCCTAGTCACATTATACTTAAAGTGCAATGTGCAAATGCAATAAGTCTTTCTCCACGTTAAAAAGCTGTAAAAAGCTGTCCTCGGCTGACCCAACCTTTGAGCAAAATGGGCCGATTCGAGGCAGACCCCGCTGGATTTTTAATCTGTTGATATTTGTTAAGATTATGTTACTTATATTTAGTGTCAACGATGTATTTATTATGCTGACACCTGACATTAACAAAATAATATGGTATAAAGATACATTGGCATAATCCTTTTATTCTCCTGTAGTATGAAAATTTTAGAAAAATAAAGTTATTTTTCCTGAGTATGAAATGCATCAAAATTACTGGATTTCTATATGATATGTGTTGATTAAAAGTTGTCATTTGCCTATTTAATTTTATTTTCAATAGGTAAATATAAGGGTGGAGAATGAATCTAGATCAAATCCCCAGTTAGGTCACTGGAGTGTCCGTGGAGTATTTTAACCACGGAATCCCTTGCTTGTGTATCGTCATTTGCATATATTATATTTAAAATTAAATTACACCTGTTTATTTTCTGCAGTATTTGAGACATATCCGGAAATTCTCAAATATTACGGAAGATGTGTTTTGTATGACCAATTCCAAAAACCCTCGTCATTCAACAACTAACACTGAAGGGTTAAGTCGCTTGCAACATGTATTTAGCTTTCACTACCAATTTAATGTAGAACAAAGGTAACATGAACCACTCACGAAATTTTAAATGGATAACAGTGTGTCTATACCTGCATCTTTATACATCGCTATATTTCTTCACTAGACATTTTCTGTACTTCGATAAAAACAATTTTCATTAAATTATACATATTACATCATTTTTTTTCGTTAATTCTCTAAAATTTGCACATCTTCGTGCTGATAAATTGTACACTTTAGTGTCACTTACGCATTTCTCATTCAGGCAAGATCTTCACGATAAGATCAAGAAGGCGACTTGGAGCTACTATCCCCACTACATTCTGATGATCGATCATCGGGTAACTTTGACAACCAATAAGCTATCTTGGATAGCTTAAATTCTACTAAGTTAATCATAAATTTTCATTTGTTCACTTTCATAAATGGGTTAACTATTCAAATTACAAAAGGTGTAAGTTATTCTAGTAAAAAGGGGGGGTACAGTAACCAAGCAAATATAGAACACATCCAGAATAAGGAAAATTCAACTTAAATACATTTCTAAAAATGATTAAGGTAGTATCTATTCTCCCCATCCCTTAATAAAGTTGGCCCGGAACTATCAAGCAGAGAAAACAAGAAGAACCAACTTAATGTCATGAATGCACAATCAAACGAGCAAGAAAATGATCTCTTAACAAAGGTTGATGAGAGGGAGGATTGACAGCTTGCATTTGTAAGTCTGAAATTTGAGTTCCACGTCTTAAACCTATTGAGGTAATATATTAGTTCATAATAGTAAATAAAATTGGTTGTGATGACTGCAAGAAATGACATTTAGATGGACAATACCTTTGCCACTTTATCTACCTGGTTCATGATAATATTAGAAGAAAGACATTAACATGATCTAATTGGTTAATATACATATATATATATGGTAGGAAACTATCCATAAACATAGATAATAAGGATCTATTCTATAACGATAGAAATAGCTTGACCTGATAGAAATTATTATTAATAGGAATAGGAGTAACTTTACGAAAATGGACATTTTAAACGTCGTGAATGCACTTATGCACACTTCATAAGTAAGGAAAAAGAGGAGACAAAATAAATTCTCTTGCAAACTAGAGGATTGTTAGTCTGCCAATGATATATAAGGACTTGACAAGATGCAACTTATAAGAATGTGATTATATTTATACCAATTTTATTTATCATAAATATATCTTTCAATAACCCATGTCCTGTGTTGTCCATTATAAACACAAGGGACTAATGCTAATCTCGATCCCAGCCACAACATTATCTGTATAAGAACTCGTGGTAAGTGTAGAGACATATGGTTAGTTGCACATTGGAAGTAGTGAAATAAGTATGTGTTTATAAGTAAAAACTTTCCGCTTCTTCCACGAAGGTCATTTTCTTATGAAAATGACAAAACCCCAAACGATCACAATACTTTTTATGAGGCATGCTAACATTTCGTGCAGCTTCATTGACGTCGATTGTGAAAAATGTTGGGATTGGATAGGTGACTTTAACAGATGAACTAAGAAATTGTGTGTATGGCAGCGGAATTAAAATGAGTGAAACACACAATTCGATCAGATCCAAGTGTGGTGTGTGAGTATAGTGAATGACAACAATAAACCACACGTCAAACCACAGTGCACAAAAGAATTTTAAGGTGGTTCGGAGAACACAACTTGTGCCTTCTACGTCCACCTCCTCACAACGGAGGAACCACTAGAACAAGTGCAGTACAATTTGAGTACGACGACCCCAACCTCTTTGAGTGCAACGAATCAAAGAAACCCAGGAGATAGGCACGACAACCTACTCCACAACCACTTGTGAATTCAGCAAATTCACAAGCCCTTGAGCACTACGGCTCAAGCACCAGAGCACAACGGCTCCAACCCAGAGCACTACGGCTCCAAACTAAAATGCAAAGTACTCAAACCTCTGGATCACAACAGATCCAAGTTCTGCTAGAACAAGCACACTTAGATAATAGATCCTCTAGCACGATCTATCTCAGTACAGGATAAAATGGTAAAGACAAATAGAATTGGGCGATCTGTGTAGAACACATACGCATATCTCTCAAGGAATTTGGCACTCAATACAAACACAGACTCGGCTGGATCTCCTTTTGGATCAGCAATGCTGCAACCACAAGCTCCTCCCCTTCTTCTCCTTCTTCGTCTCCTTCTTCTTCCCTTTGGTGGCGCTCTGCTGCTCTCCTTCCGGACGTGGGAGCCTTTCCCGCTCAATTGCTCTTGTTCTGGAATGCTCTAAGCTTTCTTGCGTGGGATGTCTTTAGAGTACGAGGATCATGAGTATATGTAGTCCCATGTGTGCATGAGGACCCTTTGAGTGCGTGGGCACAAATATCTAGGTCAATTCCCTTGATCCCTAAACAGCCACGTGTCCAGAAAAATCCACATTTTTGAGCTTCAGACGAAGTGTGTCGACACACAGGCAGACTGTGTCGACACCACTGGTCACTGGCTTCAGAACAGGTTCTGGAAGGGGCAGTGAGTGTCGACACACAGGCAGACTGTGTCGACACCACTAGCAGACTGTGTTGACACACAGGCAGACTGTGTCGACACCACTGAGACAAAGTTATGTAAACCTGAAAATATGAAATGTGAACCATTAACATAAGTCATTATCATCAATATATGAAATATTAACATGTCATTTAGTCATCATTTTAATATGTACAAATGTACAAAATGTCATCATCAAAATCAAATTATGAGTGATGTCAATTAGTCATGATTAGAATCATCATTAAAAGGTTTCAAATACACACTCAACACAACAAAAAATTGAAGAAGAGATCATATGCTCTATCCAAACATCTTGTTACAATAAGACCCGCACACTCTTATCCTTATAAGAGACTTGCGTAGAGCTATAGTTTTATCCAACATTTGAAGTAATGAAAATAAGTGTATGTTTGAAAGCAAGTCCCATTCATTTTCTCCTAACAGGGTCTTTTTTTTTTCTTAGGAAAAGGACAAGACCCCAAATGGAAACAATATATCTTGTGAAGCACCATAAAATTTCACACAACTTCATTAAGTTTTGTTACGTGAAATGTGTAGCGTCATGGTCATTTCGATGCTTTGGGATAATGTCCAGTCATTGGTCCTTGGTTGTGGCTTTGATACATTGTGTGGGTGTTGTGGGTTGGAAGTTTTAGCTCAAATAGCCAACTTGTTCTCTGTTTGAGAATGCGACGAGGGTAGACGCCACGTTCTTAACCCGACAGACTTGTGAAAGTGGCCTCCGAGTGCGTCATGTTTTGAACGCGATGATCACCTATGTTGCATTTTGTCTTCCAATTGGTTTAAGTGGTGTTTGGCTGCCAAATAGAGTAGGGAGCTCTGTTCAGCCGAGGAGGAGGGTTTTGCAGTGATTTTGACTTGAAGGTTTGTGGTTTGGTGTGATTTCCATACGAGGAGGTTGCCCAGAGCGTGGAAAATGCTAATAGAGTGTCGTTCTTCACGTTGGTAGGGAGGCTTTCTCGTTTATTTATGTTGTTTGATCGGTTTAAAGCATGGAGACCATGAGTTAATGTGTGTAGATGATTTCTAGATGAGTCAATAGGGTTGGATGAGCTTGATATGATTGAAAATGGAGGTTTCATGAGGTTTCTGCATTAGAAGGTAGGGTTTGGCATTCTATCTGAGAACGTGATGGGTCGGGCAGTTGCGTTTAGGTCACGATGTCCTGCTTTGACATGTTCTCATTGTAAACGCGACGCATCGGTCCGATGTATTCTTAATGCAGCCGGTTTGGCTGACACGTTCTTGTTGTGAACGTGATCTAACGCGACAGCCGGTCCTATCCCATTCGGCTTCCCAAAGTATGTTGAGGTGTGTTTGGCAATGTGGGTCTGGTTTTGGTTATTTAATATATGTTTAAGATGTTTAAAGCATGTTAATGTTAGTGAAGTATGAGTTAGTGGTTATTGGATCAAGTTATGATTAGTTAGCAACTAATGGTTATCATGTCAATTATGCGATATGAGTAATAAGGTTGTGGTTTATGAAGGTGTGGTTTAGAGATCTGAAGCATACATCTTAATGTGTCGTTTATCAATTAGTATGGATTGTTGTAGTTTATGAACGAAGAGTTTAGCGTTGTGGTTCAATATCCGACGGTGAGCAAATAAAGATTGTTATGGTTTATGAACGAAAGGTTTGAAGGTGTGTTTATGTTTGGTTGTGACTTGTGGTGGTTTGTCGAGTTTAGTGGTGCAGCACTTACTCCAGAATAACTCTCTAGTCAGGTACCTCAGATTCTTTGTGAGCCAGGCACGTTGTGCTCAAGGTTGTCCCGGTACTGTGTGTACCGTAGATGTCTGTGTCATATTCTTGGACACCCTCACGCGTTAGTCGAGTAGCCCATCCAATTGAGGGAAAGATGACTGTGTTAGGGGTAGCGACTTGTGTTGTGGTTGGCTTGTTCTATTCAGTCGCTTTGTAGCACACTCATAGTTAGGGTGTAGGAAAACATGGTGAGGCATCAAATGCGCAGCGGAATGAAGTTTGAAATTTAAATCCATGTTTTCCAAAAGAAACTATCAGATCAGGATGACGTCCTGGGTGCATGATAGTCATGCAACCATACAAGGGTGAGACTTTCTCACCTAAGGGGTGTTCATAGAACCCTTGAAGCGCAGAACCAGTCCCGCGGGATGAATGAGCTCATGCGACCTTCCTCTAGCGGTGTCCACATGGTGGCGAAAGGTGACTCCTCCTCCTCCTCTCACTGGTGTCTCCTCCTCATCAAGGCTGGTCCCAACAACACCTCCTCGTCACCTTCCCTCGAGCAGACCAGCAGCAACAACAACGACAACAGAGCAGGAAGGTAGCAGCAACACCCGAAACCAATTGCTTCGCAAGTAGTTATGGTAGCAACACTCAGCAGCAGTGCCCAAGCAGTAACAGAGGCAGCAGCAACTGAAGCAAGGAGGAAGCACCTCCCGCTTCTCCTCTCTTCTTCGAGAGAGGGGCCACAGGAGAGTGGGTGTGGAGTAGAGGAGAGTGGAGAAGAAGATAGATAGATAGAGAGAGAGAGAGAGAGAGAGAGGGTGATGGGAGAGCCCTTAGCTTGTAGGGTTCATCCCACACCCTCTATCTATATAGAGGGTCCCTTTTCAACCATCTGCACGACCACGTTGTGCGGATGTTGTTGAACCACTTTATGGTTGTCCTTATATTTTGGTGATAACAAAACTTATGATGATTTCATATATATCTTTGTTGATTAAATACTATTGAATATTTTGTTTCATCTGAGTCTCATCAATCTCATAGCAAAATACTGAGTCTCACATTGATGCACTATGGCGCACTAAAATTGATGCAATATACATCGATTTCAGTTTAAGTGCCAAATTAATAAGCGCTACATCGATTTGGTTTTAATTGATTTTATAAGCGCTATAACGATTTCTTTAGAAGCCATAACGATTTGATAAGTGAGTGCAACGATTTGCCCTCACATCGATTTGCCTTCGCAACGATTTGATAAGAAATCGGTCTCATAACGATTTGATAAGTGAGTGCAACGATTTGCCCTCACATCGATTTGCCTTCGCAATGATTTGATAAGAAATTGATCTCATAACGATTTCATAAGTGATCACATCGATTTTTTTATTGATCACAACGATTTCTTCAGGAGATCATAACGATTTGCTTGCATAATGATTTCATAAATGATCACATCGATTTGTTCAACAATTTGTTTACAAATGAGCAACGACTCTTCACATAACGATTTCATAAGTCATGCTCATAACGATTTCTTCATGGATTCTGTTCAAACACAGATTGCCTTTATATTTCAAATATGCTTGGCGCTTAAATGAAAAGTCAAATATCTTCTGACAAAAAGCTGCATGCATATTTCAAAGTCTTGTCAAATAGATATGAACTACTATTTTCAGAATGTTAGCAGAAACACAGTAGCATGCACTGATATCTTATAAACACTCTCTTATGCTAACACTCTCTTCTATGCTGACAGATCTCGAAGACCACCAGAGTCTGATTAAGACAAATGAAGAGAAAGATCAGCAACGACTAGAAGAGCTCCAACGGATCTCTTCAACGGATCTATTCTAAAGCTGCTCATATAAAAGATGGAGCATTGCTGAAGAACAGAAATAGGAGCCTTCCTGAAAATCCTTCAAGGAGTGTACAACTGTGAGAAGAACCTTCACGCCACAAACACTCAGAGAAAGAGAGAAGAGCTCGAGCAAAAAATCTACAGAAGCTTTCAAAGCAGAAGTCTTCATCGCCTTCAAGCCTTCTTCTCTTCCATTCTCCCTGTGCTCATTGTAATCTTGGGGGAGAGTCTGTGACTGTGAGCTAAGTCCTGAGTGTTCATCTTGTAATAGCTCTCAGTCTGATCTTTCTTTTCTAAGAAAGATTTCTGTCCAGCTGTACGACTGTATACAGTATGTAACCTAGCTAGATGTTAGTGTCTAGCAGAACCTTGTTGGGGTTTGTACCAATAGGACCTAGCTGGGGGTTTAAGTCTAGCAGAACCGCACTGGGGTTTGTTCCAGGAGGTTTACTTCTGAACCTGTAAAAGAAGTAGGTTTGCTTCTGAGCCTAGAAAAGAAGTGGGCTGCCTTCTTGCCCGGGAAAGAGAAGAAGACCTGGTGGGGTATCCAGGGTGTTGTAGTGTCCTTGAAGGGGACTGTACCTTCGGTTAGTGAAATCCCAGAGTTTGCTTGGGGACTGGACGTAGGACTTCCATGTGGGAAGGGCTGAACCAGGATAAATCTCCTGTGTCCTTTTGTGTGATTGTTCTTTTGCTTCCGCATTGCCACTCTTCATCACATTAACACTAACCAAACTTTTAAGTGTTCACGTTTTGATTTCAGATTTCAGAAAAATCTATTCACCCCCCCTCTAGGTTACCTTGCTGCCGTACATAAAGGGCCAACATATGTGTGTGGTACGGCCCAAAGTGCATGCAACCATACCCGCATTGACAGCAAGACATAGTGTCACCAATCAGTATTGGGAACAGAGGTCACTGCCTATTGGCGACAGTCGACCATGTTGCCAGGGGGTCCAGGCGACGATAGACCATGTCGCCAGGACCATCCTGGCAACGGATTGTCTTGTCTCTATCCTTAGTTAGGAAGGGAGTGAATTGGATGACCCTTATCCCATTCTCTATAGACGTCGCATCATCCACCTATTGTGTGTCATCCTCTACTCTCAGTACCAAACTGGTCGTAAGTTGCACCTATCAGAACCCTTCTGACATAGAGCTCCTTCTGACTTAGTGAATCATTATCTCCATAATGATTCACTCAACTCATCGACTATGGACGTACTAAGTCACTATGCCATAGTCTCCAGACGGTACATGGGATTAAATCTATTGGACCTTTCTGCCCACAGTTACCGTGTATCTATAGTTCCTCATCCAACTAATATCCCAGAGACCGTATATAAGGTAAGATACAGTCAGGCCTATACAGAATCCATCGAGTTCTCACTTTTATCAGATTCTCTCGGAGAACTCCTTATTCTCAATCCGATTAAGCCTGACCAGGGATTTGCCTGAGCAATAACACATGGGATATTCCTCTCATGATATCGAGAGTGGATAATCCTTTGTTGACATACAATTGCCTTTGTAAGGTTGGCTACTCAATAGTCGGTTGTACTAGATCTAGAACTTCTAGACCTATAAGCCCCACACTAAAGAATAGAGTACTCAAGAAAGACATCCTTGGTGTCTCAAGTTCAAGGACCAGTTACACAAGTGGGACCACGAAATCTCTATTTAATAATCATGTATCATCAACCGTACAACATTACGAGAGCGGATCATTCAGTGAACTCATTATTCAATGAGCACCTACACCATACGTCTAGTATCACCACACAAGTAGCTATGAGACCAGCTACTTCCATTATATGGATGGATATACAGCACACCAGCCTATCCGATTATCTCGATGTCATTCCCGAGTAACCTTTGACCAGAAATATTTAGATCTATGTTTAAAGAGAATTGGTCTCATTATCACGATCTCATCATGATCTAATTCCCATTACACAGATCTATGTACATCACATCATATATATATACATCATCACATGTATGTAATATATAGTGAGAAAAATGTTATTAATATTATTACCAAAATAGATTAGTACAAGATTACAAGTGTCATCAATAATATGAGTTGGCTTGAAGGACACTCATAACTAGCATGGGGGATGGACACCAGTAGACGTACTAATCTCCAGCTAGTCCCGTGTTGCCATAGCCTCACTCTACAAGTCTCAGAACATGTAGAGGTGTGTCAAGGGTGGGTCTTCAATGTATGTCGCCGCAGAGTGGTGTTGGTTGGTCTCCACCATTCTTTGACTTACGTAGTGTTGTGGTGGAGCCACAGTTAGATCTTTCGTTTGTGGCTGTGAGGTTGAGAGGTGTTTCCTATGTTGCTTTGTCCAGGTTGGATACTAGCATAATGAACAAGTAGTCGTGACCCTTGTAGTAGCGTCGCTTCTTCCGACTCTACTTGTGGTTTACTCTGTGGTGTGTGTGGTACAGTTGGCTTAATACCACTTGGTTCTATAGTTGGTCGTGCAATTTATTTAATGTTCTTTTAACGGTTTATCTTATGGATTTGCTCAGTTTAGTAGTTTTTGGTTAGCAGTGTGCTTTTGGTTAATCGTAATGTGATAGTTGTTGTTAATTGTACATGTTTAGTATTAGTTAGCTATTGAGATGAGATTAATAAGTTGTTTAATTATGTTTGTTAGAAAGCATGCTAGAACTCTAGCTTTCGGTGTGTTCCCTTTTAATTGTTATATTTGAGTTGTCAAGTGAATTTGTGTTAGTTAGTGCTTTCTTTTGTTATTTGTGGATTACGCGTGTTGTAGTTGTTTTGAGAAGTTTACCTATTGAGCCTGTGACTTTGTAAGACTCACACCCCTACACCCCTACACCCCCTCTTTTCAGATGTTTAGCGAACCTTGTTTCGTGGAGGTGAGTCAGTACCACTAGCAGTAGTGCAAACTTCGGCTCTTGTTATACACCTCGGGGTATGCCTCAAACTTCTGTACTTTATTTTTAGACATGTAAGAATGTAGTGGGACAATGTAATTTTACGAATGTATATGAGATCATGTATTTTATCATGCATCTTAATACAATGTGAATGTCTTTTATATTTTTACTAGACTCGCATGTAAGATATCCCTTGCGAGATTTCGATCTATTTGCGGGAGGCCGGTCTGGATATGGAACATTTTTGGGCATAAATATTTACGGTCGCTATAAAATATCCCTAATGTATACCAATTTAGAGTAGTATATATAAAACACATTTACATAAAGATTTTAAGTTTGTAAACCAATTTAGAGCATGTATATATAAAACACATTTACATAAACATTTTAAGTTAGAGATAATTTATAACAAATTTATTTTATCCATTTGAAGTACAGATGTAGCATGAAAATAAATAGAAATATTTACTACAAAGGGGTATTGTGATAAGACTAGTGTGGATTGATTGGAGCTAATAAGGTGACCATTATCACATTAGGGTCATTGATGTTTGCGATATCGATAGTTGGCGGCATCAGGCAAATGATGATTAGCACTAGGTGATTAGCAGCAATATTGATGGTCATGATCGACAATAGTGATTGACAACGAAAAATAGTTGAGGCAGTAGATAACAGTGGGTTGCAGACATTGGCTGGCTATGGAGGAGGATCATTCTATGTCATATTTATGTGAAATGTGATATAGTCCAACAAGATTAACTCTAATTAATCTACTTATATACAAATGTAATGTGGTCTGACTAAATTGGATTCTTATAGTGAACATTTATCACAATAAAGTTTATCAATAATAAAGTTACTTTTTACAACCCCTACATTTTTTTATAAATAGGAAAAAATCCTCCACAATCTATATGTTTATTAAAAAGCCCCCAAAATCTCTTAATTATTGGTAAAGAACCCATGTAGTTAATATTTGTTCTGGAAAATAAATATTTGAAGGTATGTTCCTTCTCGGATTGCTGTAACACTTGCTATATCCAAATTATAGTCCCCATCCCTCGTTGTTGTTGATTGTTTCTCCCATGACGATTAGGACAAGGCTGCCAAAGTTTAGAAGGACGGTGTCGCCCGATGACTTGCCCGTCGAACTTGAGCATAACACACCTTTCTTTGTTGACGGGACCACCCAAAGACCTACAGCAACCAATGGCAGCATCGCTGCATTAGTATCATTTTCTAATTCAAAGTTAAATTGAATTGTTATTAAGATTAGTCTAACTAGAATTTCTCTCGTCATTACAAACGATATGGATTTTTTTATGTAACGATAAAGATTTTGGAGAAGTTTTAATAAATAGATAAATTATGGAGATTTTTTCTTAATTATAAATGAATTTAGAGATAGAAACTAAAAAATCTCTATCATAAAACTATCCATGATTTACATTCTAGAAAAAAAAAAGTTACAATTTCAAAGTCCTGTACGGGCGAGCAGGCCCTTACATTTTTCTTCCCAAACATTTACTGAGATCAGCGCTTGAGAGTCGAGACCGCACAACAATGGTCGGGGTTCCGGACACCCCGTGTGGGCCCCACGGCTATAAATGGCGCCCCACCACCATCTCCCGTCTCCGTGCCAGCCACGCCCCCCTTGGCGCTGCCAATTCCGGAGACAAAATTTCAAAACGGACTCACCCAGATCGAGCCCGCCCACAATAAAATTTCTATTTTTGGGGTCCGCGCCCTCCTCTGAGCTCATCTCCCGCTCTCAGCTCCCTCTTCTCTGCTCCCACCGCCGCCGCCCCCCGCCCCCGCCCCGCTACTCCCGCCACTCCCACCGAGCGCGCTGCCGCATACCCTGTTCTTCTTGTTCGGAGATTAGGGTTTTGGGCTCCTGCTGCTTACAGGCTCATCCCTTTTCTTGCCCCATGGCCTCCGCGGAAGCCCTGAGAGAGAATAACCCCAGCGAAGGACCGGCCGGCGGTGCGCAAGAAGTAGATGGGGGAGAAGAGGTGAATGAGAGGGAAGCCACGGCGGAGATGGCGGGCGAAGGGGAGCCGGAGGAGAAGGAGGCTGCAGGTGGCGAGGGGAAGGAGGGGGGAGGGAAGAGGAAGCGTGGGAGGAAGCCGGGAAAGCCGAAGAACGAGGCCGCGGAGAAGAAGATCGGCAAGAAGAGGCAGGCTAGGGAGGCGAAGCCATCCCCCGGGAGGCCTACGAGGGAGAGGAGGACGGTCGAGCGGTTTTCGGAGATGTCTCCTCGGAGAGCTGTTGTCACTAAGGCGGTGTCCATTCAGAAGGTACCTGCGTACTGTTTTTTTTTTTTCTTTTTCCCAACGCATTTGAACCTCGTGTCGTCAATCTTGAGCGTGGTCGTTTATCTATAGAAATTTTGCTTGGTCCCGATGTTATTTTTGTATTCTGACGCTTATGACCACTCCGTTCTATGGTTTCTAGGGTTCTGGTGCTCAGCTGAAGGACATCCCGAATGGTATGCCCATTATATTCCCCCTTTTTCGCCCCCGTGTATCTCCCTGTTTTATCTGTTTAGAATGGCGTGTGCCCTCAGTTGCTTTTATGATCAATGCTAACTCCACGTTTAATATGATTTCAAAAATCATACAGTCGAGTTCATCTGTGTACTTTTTGCCTATGTAAACTATTTTTGTGTTCCGGTCTCTAGTGCTTTTTAGGAGTTCTGTTCTTTTCAGTTTTTTTTTGGTCCGTTTTATTTTTAATATTCATTCCTATGCAAAGGGGAAGTCTCTCCTTTTTTGCCAGCTAGGTTCAGCTATATCTCGGTGTAAAAAATGGGAGGTTCATGTTTGGTGACATCTCACCTAAAAACAATGTTCAGAGCTTTAGATTTCTCACATGGATTCTTTGCAAACTCTAAATGGTTGGAGAATAGGGTGTTTGAGAACATCTATTTTTCCCTCGAGGCTGTTTATTTTCTAAAAAAAACAAACTACTTAAAATCTTATCCCCATTTCTAAATTGGCAAGACTACTGATTCCGAGGAGAACCTGAGTCTTCCTTCAGCCTTCTTCTCATCTTTGAGGCAAAACCGAGGGTTAATGGATTTTTGTTACTTGACCAAACAACACAAATTTAAGTGATTAATGGGAGGATAGCTTCTGCTAACTCATGGTAAGGAGAAGCCATGCTCGGCAGTTTGATATATCATCATTTCATTTTCACTTCTTCCATTTTATTATCTCCTTTGCAATAGTAGTGACCGCCTTTACCTTATAGACAAATTCTCTCAATACTTCTTTTCCTCAAAAGCATCTTATAAGTGTGGATCCAAGCCTAAGAAGACTAATTTGGTCCATCTTTGCCCCACCTCCCATACATCATAGTCATAGAAGGCAGGATCGGACCGGACCCTTGAATCGGTCTAGGCCGATCCTGATCCGAATTGGGATCGGATCAGCGGATCGGTTGATCCTTGGGGAATTTGGCCGATGCTAGATCGGCCAGATTAAAAAATTAATTTATAT
The DNA here is from genome assembly GCA_014218235.1 of Colocasia esculenta. Taxonomy (NCBI): domain Eukaryota; kingdom Viridiplantae; phylum Streptophyta; class Magnoliopsida; order Alismatales; family Araceae; genus Colocasia; species Colocasia esculenta. Next base: position 155,753,054 of record CM024754.1, read on the forward strand.
TTTAAAAATGTTGAAAAAATTAGGAAAATAATAAAATCAAGGAAAAATGCAAAAATCAGTAAATTCAAGAACTTCACATTTTTGTAAAAATCACATACAAGTAACATTACAATACAAAACAATGTCAATTATGATACCTTATTATGATATCTTATTTACCTGAACATCATTTAAATAAATGTTTATATTTGTAGTTTCATTTACTTAAGATATTACATGTAAATAAGGAAATACCCTCCATTTGAATCTAATAAAAATATCAAAAAAATTATCCCTCTTACTAATAAAAAGTCAACTCTCCCATCTAAGAAGAAAATCATGATTTTGGTGATCTAAAATCAAAATGCCGAGTTTCTAATCCCTCATAATTTAGCCTAACTAAAAATTTCACAATTCAAATAAACTATATAGAATATTAAAAATTTGAAGTCCGGTGAAATAAGTCAAATGTACATGTGATATCTCCAAGTGACTCGCTCTCCTACTGACATTGTCGGTATTTTGATGGGATCACCAAAATCATGATTTTATTTTTAGATAGGAGAGTTAACTTTTTATTAGTACGAGAGTTTTTTTTGATATTTTTATTAGATTCAAATGGGGGTACTTTTTTATTTACATGTAATATCTTAAGTAAATGAAACTACAAATATAAACATTTACTTAAATGATGTTTAGGTAAATAAGCTATGAATTGGCCAATCTAGACCAATTTCAAACGATTCTGGCCGATTTGGACCATGAAAGGCAAGATTGAAATCGGATCGGGATTGCTAGGCATTGATCCGATCCGATCCGGGATTGGATCGCAAGATCCCATAGATCTAAGGGAAGTCTGACCGATCCTGAATCAACCAGTCTTTTTTTTTGGGAAAAAATTGAGGAAAATTCAAAATTCAAAAAATAAAAAAATAGAAAAAACAGCAAAAATCAGACTAATTGAAAGAACTAACATTTGCATAAAAATCAATCATACATGCATTCATAGTATATAAGACTTTGTGTATTATTACTACTATACAAGGTTGCCGGATCGGAATCGGAGGCGAATCGGATTTTTCTTGATCCGATTCGATTCCCCCGAATCGACCCGAATCGATCCGAATCGAATCGATTCTCATGGTATAATATATATTATATATATAATATATCATATATATGATATTTATAATGTATAATATATATTATACCCATGATATAATAATATTATATATATGAGGCAAATCGAACCGAATCGATGGAATCGAGAATCGGGTTTTCCATGATTCGCCCCGATTCGGGAGAATCGGGCCGATCCGATTCGATCCGCCAAACCATGCTACTATAATAATACTAGAAAAGAATAAAATATTAAAGATTATATGTATTATTTACCTGAATATCATTTAAGTAAATGTTAGAATTTGTAATTTCATTTACTTAAGATATTATATGTAAATAAGGAAGTATCCTCTATTTGAATGCAATAAAAATATCAGAAAAATCATATCTCTTACCAATAAAAAATCAACTCTTCCATCCAAGAAGAAAACTGCGATTTTGGTGATTCCATCAAAATAGCGACTTTTCAAAATACTGTCAGTAGGAGAGTGGTTCTCTTAGAGAAGTCATATGCATGTTTGAGTTTTTTTATCGAACTTTATATTTTTAATATTTTATTAAATTATGAAATTTAGATAGGCCAAAATATGAGGGATTGAAAAGTCGTTATGTTGATAGAATCACCAAAATCGCAGTTTCTTCTTGGATGTGAGAGTTGACTTTTTATTGGTAAGAGATATAATTTTCTTTATATTTTTATTGGATTCAAATATGGGGTACTTCCTTATTTACATGTAATATCTTAAGTAAATGAAACTACAAATATCAGGTAAATAAGTAAGAGAACCAGCTTGGATCAGTCTGGAATCGGCGATCCTTGCTCCATCCAGTTGATTCAACTCAAGTCCGGCCGATCCAGTTGGAAGTCTTGTCGATTCAGGGACTTTCCCCAGAGTCGGATCCCCATGCGACGATCCGATCCTAAATCGGCCGATTTTGGGCCGATCCCACCGATTTTTCCTTCCATGATTCGAACTGATTCTGGCCGATCCTGCCACGATTCTATTACATTTAATGAGTTGCCCTCGGGATCGAATTAAGGTTTGCCATATCAGATCTCGACTTCGTCTCGGAAGGGTCAAAGAGAAGAGATATTGATAAAATCTTGGGAGATTAGATCTCGAGATCTCAAGAAAATTCATATATGATGACAACAATAAATTGATTCATAGATAACATAGATAATTACATATATTCTCAACAATAGATAACACAATTTCACACCAATATCAATCCATATAAATAAAAAGGTCAATCGTGCACAACTGCACATAAATTAACATGTGTCCATCTTACAACAAAAGTACATAAAAGAAAGTCAATACAGATCCATGATACAAAATTACAAATAGTGGCCAACTGGTTAACACTTCATCCACTTGACTTTACTATTTTTCAGAATAATAATTTTGAACATAAGCACAATATTGCTCCCATGTCATTCTTTGTTGATACATATGCATGTACTCTCTCACATATGTATCATACGCATCCGCATAAACATTAATCAAGATCCCAATGCGGGGGTATAAATGATAAGAATATGACACAGTTAGCACTGCCATTGGTAAAGAATGTGGATATGCATATGACATGTTTATGATTCATATCCATAGCTATAACATGAGCTTTATCCTGTTGCGGAATATATCCATAACCATAAGATCCATAACCATATGATGAAGATGATGCATCTTGAATTTCTCCATGTGTCCCATGACTCCCACGAGAAACGTCCATCGAACTAAATGTGTGAGAAAGTTCTGCTTCATCATCATATTGCAATCTTCGATTTTGATGATTCTTTCTTCGGCGTTTTTATGCTTTTGGAGCAATAGTAAGGTGAGAAGATTGATCATCTCCCATCACATGTGTATGTCCTCCATCATGAACATATCCTTCATTATTTCCATGCCTTCCCTCAAGACTCTCCCCATCACCTTCCCCTCCACTCCCTTCATGATCATCATTATTACCATCACTTCCATGAGTTCCATGAGATAATTCATTATCAATGTCATGCTCAGAATCTTCAGATAAATCCACATTAGAAGCAGGGTCATCATTATGACGATGGTAGACTCAGAAGATGATTAAAAAATTTGATGTGTAATTGCATCCACATCAATACCCGTCTCTCGTGCTACATTAGAAATCTCTTGTGATGGTCCACCATTTTCTTCATCTAAAGTGTTAGTTGCAATCCATTCAACATATGGATTCTCTCGATCATCCATGTCATTTTCACCCAATAATGTAAAAGAATCAAGTGGATCATCCTCAGGTTCACCCCCCCTTCCATGCTCAGCCTCCATTCTTTTGACCTTCAGCTTTATATTATAATGACAATATACAAGCTTCTTTAACTTCAAATAAGATAATCTGTTTCTTGGTTTTGTGTATCAATGTAAATGTATTTCAATTTCTTTCACAAGGTGAAGCTGATGCTATTTGTGACAAAACTCGAACTACAAGTTGTCTCAACACAAGTGCATCATTTCCATACATTTTCCACCATTCTCTTTAAAAATAACCACAATTAATAGTTGTGAGAAATAGAATTCCTATATATATATATAAGTATGACAATTCATAATTGTAAAGTACTAACCCAGCCACATAGTCTCTCTACTTGCTATAGCATTCTTTGTTCCGAACATGGCCAATCCATCTCTAAACTTGATAATCTACAGAATAAAATTTATCTTAATTAATTGTCATAAAAAAATAAAGATGTATAATTTCAAGTTTAGTTACTTCACCTCATTTCCAAATTGAGATCTCCCATTTGATTTTGGAAACAATTTATCAAAGACTTCATGTACAGCTTTAATGAGTGTTTGGTTATCTCCCAATATTTGTTTGTATTAATACTTAGGATTCAGAAAATAAGCTAAAATAACAAATAAAATTAAGAGTCAATAGCTTACCAATTTAAAAATTCATTTGATAATATAATAAAAAAATTAGTAAGCATAAAAAAACTCATCAGCTTTGTAGATAGGTGATTTCATTGATTTCGATCACCTTTCATCAATTATCTTATGCACCCAAATATAATGTCTTGGAGATGATATCTTAATTCCCTCTTTCATAATGGTCATAGTATGATAAACAGAACCCATGCTAAGATATTTATCTACATCCATAACTCTCAACATATGATACATGGGATCCATAATCTTCATAGAATCTCGTGCATAATCCCAAAACATAGGAGTGCATATGATTTGCTCCACATTCTTCCTTGTTGGAGTGTTCCTAAAACTGTAATTTGACCATTCGAAACTAAGGAAAAAGTTTCGCAAACCATCTCTTTCACACAACAAACTTTGGAGAGCTAAATAATTCGTTACAAATCGAGTTGCTCCAGGTCGAACAAGTCTCTTCCTCAAGATTTTCGAACTCGATCAATAACCCAATCATGATTATATATAAATCTAGTGACAATTTGGCCCATGTCCACAATTTTCTTAACCATACTATGTTTATCCACATGTTCAAATATCAAATCTATACAATGAGCAGTTGTTGGAACGCGGATTTTCTGATTTCTTTTTTTTTTTTTGATTCTTTTTCCTCACTTCTTTTCTGAAATGACGTTTTGGGCGTGCCAGACTGTTTACGGAAAACAAACAAAGATTTGTTTTACGAGGAGTATTGGGTGCGAATCCTGATACCCTCGAATTTCATTTCATTTATTTTCCGCGTGCGCTCGCGTTCAGGGCGATTGGAGTGGTCGTGTACTGGACCGTTCCTCATCGACCGAATCGATGTTTCATTTACATCGAGTATAACACTCGAATACCTTCGAATGCGTAATGTTTATTAAAAGACCGTATGCCGAACTTTAAAGAAGAAAAGGCAGATGACAAATAAATTTCCACAATTTTATTCAAGCATGCTCATGTCATTTATATTTATGACATTTACATTTACGCCTTTAATGGGGTTTTGTACCTCCACTGGGCGTGTATACAACGAGTCATGTACATGAGCGTCGACGACAGGTGTTTGTGCCTCCGTCGGACGTTTACATGGTAAGGAGTACATTTTTGTTACTAATGGGGTGTTTGTGCCTCCACAAGGTAACATGCCTCTACGTATGCCATTTTGTGACACCGGAGGACTTAAACAGGAGCCTCGTATGTCATTTTGTGACACCGGAAGACTTAAACATGCGCCTCGACGTGTGTCGTTTTATGACACCGGAGGACTTAAACATGCGCCTCGACGTGTGTCGTTTTATGACACCGGAGGACTTAAACATGCGCCTCGACGTGTGTCGTTTTATGATACCGGAGGACTTTAAACATGGCCAACGGGGGTCTTGTAACAACCTGTGGCGTCTCTATGCAGGCGAGCGCAGAAGGGCCCGGCCACGGAGACAAAGCACCAACGGGTGTCGAAGACCTTTCCCGACACGTGCGGCCTATATAAGCTCACGCACGGACCAGCTGAAGCGGTTTGCAGACGTCGCTCGGGATCTTTTGGCCGAATGGCGTAGACTTGAATCGTCGTCCCTCAGCCTCTAAGCGTCTGTTTTAAATGGGGGTATGCCCCTGGCGGGGTGTTTGTGCCTCCACCGAGCAGCATTGCCTCTACGTACGTCGTTTGATGACGACGGAGGACTTAAACATGTACCTCAACGAGTGTCGTTTTATGACACCGGAGGACTTAAACATGGCCTCGACGTGTGTCGTTTTATGACACCGGAGGACTTAAACATGGCCTCGACGTGTGTCGTTTTATGACACCGGAGGACTTAAACGAAAACGCCGGGGTCATATGACAACCTGTGGTGTCTTCTCACGGACGAGCGCAGGAGGGCCCGATCGTGGAGGACAGAACACCGACAGACGCCAAAGACTTTCTCCCCCGTACGTGCGGCCTATTTAAGCTCGCGCACGTAGGGCTCTCGACGACTCTCGGCGAGAGGTTCGCTGCGGTGCTCGGCCTCTTTCTTGGCTGTGCCTTTTTTGGGTTGAATCGCCTCTACGCACGTCGTTTAGTGACAGCGGAGGACTTAAACATGTACCTCAACGAGTGTTGTTTTATGACACCGGAGGACTTAAACATGGCCTCGACGTGTGTCGTTTTATGACACCGGAGGACTTAAATGAAAACGCCGGGGTCATATGACAACCTGTGGTGTCTTCTCACGGACGAGCGCAGGAGGGCCCGAACGCAGAGGACAGAACACCGACAGATGCCAAAGACTTTCTCCCCAGCCCGTGCGGCCTATTTAAGCTCGCGCACGGAAGGCTCTCGACGAGACCTCGAGGGGCATGCGATTTGTTCGCTCTGGTGCCCGACCTCTCTTGGCTGGCCTCGTGTTGTTGCTGCTGCAATGGGGTATGCCCCTATTTATAGGTTTTGTGGGGGGCATACCGGCGGGGGTACCCTCCCGGCGGAGGTGTCGCGGGCTCGGGCGTCGAGGCAGAGCGCGAGCGTTGAGGCCGATGGCGAACCGGCGGGGGTGCCCACGCGAGAGGGCTGACTGGTGGAGGGGCCGCCAGTCAGGTACCCTGACCGGCGCCCCTCCTGGCTGGCGGAGGGGCCGCCGGTCAGGGGCCCTGACCGGCGCCCCTCCTGCTGGCAGAGGGGGGTCCGCCGGTCAGGGGGGCCTGACCGGCGCCCCTCCAACTGGCAGAGGGGGCCAACCGGCGCCCCTCCCTGCCTGGCGGGGGCAACCGGCGCCCCTCCCTGCCTGGCGGGGGCAGACCGGCGCCCCTCCCTGCCTGGCGGGGGGGGGGGGGGGGCAGACCGGCGCCCCTCCCTGCTTGGCGGGGGCAGACCGGCGCCCCTCCCTGCCTGGCGGAGGTACAGACCGCGCCCCTCTTCGTCCTTGGTCATTTCCAAGAGGATTTCTGGGAGTTTTGCTGGTTTGTCATGGCACGTGCGGCACACGTGCACACACATGCCTGCATGTATTTGACGCGCATTCGACGTGCGTTTTTGCCCGCTTCACGTGCGTTTGACCCCATTTTCGGATGGCATGTGCATTTCACCTTTTCGGACCCATCCGAGTCGTACGCGATCTTTAGCGCGAGTTCGGACATTGAGTCTCGGCTGTCCGGGGCGCGCATTTCCGCTATTAACGGGCTTTTTTAAGCGTCATCCTCCGGCTCATTCTAGGTGGACGTCCGAACTCAAACCCATTTATCTCAAGTGTTCGAGTGAGGAGGTCGTGGTTCTTTCCCGGACTTTTTCATGGCTTTCCGGGCAAATTTGCCGCCCGAGGTTTGTTTAAATCCCGATCCCCCCCGGGATATCCGTCAGAGACGAAGACGAAGGCGGGTGTCCCGTGGCGATTATCAAACTCTACCCATGATCTTAATGACTCGGTGAGGAGTTGGGTTGAAAACCACAGCGATGCACTTCAATATTTGTGTAGTGTCGCCAGCAACCTAAGACAACAATCTGTTGTTGCCGGTTGAGCCGGCGATCAAACTTGCTATGCTTCTCGCGCTGAGCCATCAGCTCTCCTCGCTCGCATATTTTTCAGATTTGTTTTCAACTCAAGAGTTCCCACGAGAGGACCCAGGAGAGCGCACATCACTTCAGGGAAGTAACATGGACCCGCTCCACCAGGTCAACTCTACCGGTGAGTTTCATCGAAGAGTTGCTTCTTGACTTTGTTTGGAGCTGACCTTGGCTGTCTTCATCTGAGTCTCGTCTTTTTGACTCGGCTTAAGGTTGGGTCGGAGCCTGGTTACTGAGCCTTGCTTTTTGGCTTCGCTCAGCGGCTTATCATTTGGTCGAAGAGGGTTATCTTTTTTGACTTTGCTCCTCGCCTTTGCTCTCGAGACTTGCCTTCTTGGCTTTTCTCGGGATTTCGTTTGGCGCCTTGCTATTGAACCTTGCATTTCTGGCATTCTTCCAGATCTGATGCAAACTTCTGCCGCTGAGGCTGGCCTTCTTGGCTTTGTTTAGCGACTTTTTCATATTTGGATTGCTTGACGGGCGTGACCCGTTAGCTTGGGTAGCATTAGCTTGACCTTTGCGTTTCTGGCATTCTTCCAGATCTGGTGCAACATTTCAGGCGCTGGGGCTGGCCCTTTTTTGGCTTTTATCCAGCAACCTGACTTTGATCCTTAGTCGAGAAGACTCGCCTTTTCTGGCTTTACTCCCCGACTGATTTTGTATTTCTTCTTTCTGAGATTTGCCTTATTGGCTTTTCCCAGGCTTGCTCTCGGTATCTTCTGCTTGAATTTTGCATTTGTGGCATTCCTCAAGATCTGATGCAACATTTCGGTGCTGGGGCTGGCCTTCTAGGGGCTTTGTCTAGCAACCTGACTTTGATCCTTAGTCGAGAAGGCTCGCCTTTTCTGGCTTTACTCCCCGACTGATTTTGTATTTCTTCTTCCTGAGATTTGCCTTATTGGCTTTTCCCAGGCTTGCTCTCGGCATCTTTTGCTTGAATTTTGCATTTGTGGCATTCCTCAAGATCCGATGCAACATTTCGGGTGCTGGGGTTGGCCTTCTCGGGGCTTTGTCCGGCAACCTGAGTTTGATCCTTAGTCGGGAAGGCTTGCCTTTCCTGGCTTTGCTCCTCGACTTTGATTTTGTATTTCTTCTTCCTGAGATTTGCCTTATTGGCTTTTCCCAGGTTTGCGCTTGGCATCTTCTGCTTGAATTTCGCATTTCTCGCATTCATCAAGCGTTTGATACCAGAGTTTGGTGTCGAGGCTGGCCTGTTTGGGCTTGGCTCAACAACCGTTTGATATTTCAAGTCGCCCGACGGGTGTGACCCGTTAGTTCGAACGACACTTCTTCCCCTCAGAGGGGTCGATTTCATTGCATTTTTTTTTCATTTTTTTTTTCATATTACCATCCCAAGCGCCCTTTCGGGTTTTCACCGGGGATGGCCCCCTCTAGCTTTTTCCGGTGGGCCCTTTCGGGTTTTCACACCGAGGGGTTACCCATTTTTGCCTGAGGCGCCCTTTCGGTTTTCACCTCAGCTGGGTGTGAGGCCTTTTTGCCCTCGAACATCCCCTTTTTTTGAGGATGATCAAGTCTGCCGGACATCTCTATTTTTAGTCCCTTTTCTTTCTTTTTCCCTTTTTTTTTGCTAGGGCCCGGGCCGGACCCTGGGGCAATCGATCATGGGATCTCCCATTTGGATTTAGCCCACCATTGCGGTTTGTTGGCTAAGGGAATTTCGGTTAGCCTATCGCTGTGGTTTGTTGGCTAAAGAGTTTGGCTTGACCGACCACAGAGGTTTATTGGTCAAACAGGGGATAGCCTATCTTCTTGGGGTTTTCTGGCTAAGGATTTTAGGTTTTGACCGACCATGGAGGTTTATTGGTCAAAGAGAGATGGCCTACCTTCTTGGGGTTTGCTGGCTAAAAGGTTTAGGTTTGACCGACCACGGAGGTTTATTAGTCAAAGAGGGATAGCCTACCTTCTTGGGGTTTTCTGGCTAAGGGTTTGGGTTTGACCGACCGCAGAGGTTTATTGGTCAAAGAGGGATAGCCTACCTTCTTGGGGTTTTCTGGCTAAGGGTTTGGGTTTGACCGACCGCAGAGGTTTACTGGTCAAAGGATAGCCTACCTTCTTGGGGTTTGCTGGCTAAGGTTTTAGGTTTGACCGACCACGGAGGTTTGCTGGTCAAAAGGATGGCCTGATCCACCATTTTGATTCTCTTATCAAGCAGAATAGAGGCACGGCCTAGCATTTTGTTTGCTGGCTGCGCGACATATGTCTTAATAAGTAACGATTTGATTTTGATTGATTGATTGATTGATTTTTTTTTTATTTACTGACTCCTGCGCCCTTTCGGGTTTTCACAGAAGCCAGCCCCTTCTAGTTTTTTCCAACGCGCCCTTTCGGGTTTTCACGTTGAGGGGTTATCCATTTTTGCCTGAGGCGCCCTTTCGGGCTTTCACCTCAGCTGGATTTTGGGCATTTTTACCCTCGGGCACCCCTTTTGGGGAGTGACCAAGTCCGCTGGGACATCTCTATTTTTTAGTCCCTTTTCTTTCTTTTTTTTGGATCCGAAGCGAGGTTGAGGACCTTGGCTAGGGGTTTGCCGTTTTGGGTCACCTACCATATGATTGGTAGGCCCAGGACGGCACAGCCTACCATGGAGGTTTATTGGCTGAGGGGATAGCCTACCTTCTTGGGGTTTTCTGGCTAGGGATTTGACTTGGTCGACCAGGATGGTTTGCTGACCAAGAAGGAGTTTTATAACCGACCCTCTTTGGGGTTTATGGCTATGGGATTTGACTTGGTCGACCTGGATGGTTTGCTGACCAAGGGGAGTTTAGCCGACCTTCTGGGGGTTTATGGCTAAAGGATTTGACTTGGTCGACCTGGACGGTTTGCTGACCAAGGAGGAATTTAGTCGACCTTCTGGGGGTTTATTGGCTAAGGAATTTGACTTGGTCGAGCTGGACGGTTTGCTGACCAAGAGGGAGTTTTAGCCGACCTTCTGGGGTTTATGGCTATGGGATTTGACTTGGTCGACCTGGACGGTTTGCTGACCAAGAAGGAGTTTTAGCCGACCTTCTGGGGGTTTATGGCTAAAGGATTTGACTTGGTCGACCTGGACGGTTTGCTGACCAAGAGGGAGTTTTAGCCGACCTTCTGGGGGTTTATGGCTATGGGATTTGACTTGGTCGACCTGGACGGTTTGCTTACCAAGAAGGAGTTTTAGCCGACCTTCTGGGGGTTTATGGCTAAAGGATTTGACTTGGTCGACCTGGACGGTTTGCTGACCAAGGAGGAGGTTTTAGCCGACCTTCTGGGGGTTTATTGGCTAAGGGTTTGACTTGGTCGACCACGATGGTTTGCTGACCAAGAAGGAGAACATAGTTCATAAAAAGTGGGAAATTCTTTCTTTTTTTTTCTTCCCTCTTTTTCCATAGGCTCTTTTTTTTTTTTTTCATATATAGGCTCTTTTGCCCTTGGGCACCCCTTTTTGGGGAGCGACCAAGTCAGCCGGGACCTCTCTACTTTCAGTCCCTTCCCTTGTTTTTTTTTTTTGAAATGGGTGCATGTGCCCAACCCTAGCCTGATTCGGCTATAAGGGGATCGGAGGGCTGCTGCCCGGGGAATTCATGCTCAGGGGCAAAGTACATTTTGAGATGCTTGCCATTTAGTGGTGGAAAGGGGCGATCGCCGGCATGTGTTGCCAGCGTGTATCCCCCGCCTTCATACACTCCGGTGACCACGTACGGTCCGCGCCAGTTTGGCTGGAGTTTACCACTTGATTTGCCTGCCATGACCTCTCTTTTTTGACCATGATGAGGTCACCTTTCTTGAAGACACGGGCCTAACCAACTTGTCGTAGGCTCGAGTCATGCGGGTTTGATAGGATTGGAGATGTTTGTATGCTTCCAACCTTTTGCTTTCTAGGTCGGACAATTCCTCCAACCTTCTTTCCATTTCTTGTCGCTCCTCGGGCTGAAGACCGGTATAGACGGCTACCCTGTAGGACGACATTTCAATTTCGATGGGGAGCATGGCTTCAGCTCCGTACACTAGAGAGAAGGGAGAACACCCGTAGGGGTCTTGTAGACCGTCCGGTATGCCCAGAGCGCTTCGTGCACCTTCTCCCCCCAATCACGTTTGCGATTGCCGACTATCTTGGCAAGCAATTTGCAAAGGGTCTTGTTGAAGGCTTCCGCCAGACCATTGGCTTGAGGGTTGTAGACCGTCGACGTCCTCCAATCTATCTGGAATTTGGCCGCCAACGCATATATCGTTTTGTTTTTGAAGGGCGTACCGTTATCTGATACGATCCGATGAGGGGTGCCGAACCTGTAAATCAGGTGTTGCTTGACAAATTTGGCAACGGCTACCCCGGTTACTTCCCGAAGAGGGATTGCTTCTGCCCATCGGGAGAAATAGTCGGTGGCTGCCAGGATAAACTTGTGGCCGCCGGAGGATGGTGGGAATGGTCCCACGACGTCCATTCCCCATTCGGCAAAGGGCCATGTAGGGGTAGTTGGATGCAATTCGTTCGGCGGCTTTCTTGGCACCGAACTGAAGACCTGGCATTGATGACACGTACGCGCGTACTGGACGCAATCTGTGTACATAGTCGGCCAGAAGAAGCCTTTTAGCTTGATGTTGATTTTCATCTTGTCTCCCGCTTGATGGGCTCCGCACAGTCCAGAGTGGACTTCGTGCATGATGACTTTGGCTTCTCTACGGAGAGACATCGGAGGAGGACAACTTGTCTTTTTCATGGACAAGCCGATATAGTTGGTCCCCGATCATTTGATATGACGTGGCCCGCCGCAGCAGTCGGACTCGTTCGGCCCGGTCTGAAGGCAGCCAACCGTTCTTTATTTGAATGATCGGCTGGCGCCAGTCTTCTTCTTGGCTGGCTTCTTCTTCGAGGGTGTTGACTTCAGCATTTTCTGGGTCGGAGTCATCCTCGAGAACGCTGGGCATCAGCCTCCTATGTCGGACAGTTATGCCCAACTCCCCTTCAGGAGGAAGCTTTAGGGCGGACGCCAGTTTGGCTAGCGCATCCGCCTGAGAGTTTTGCCCTCTAGGGACATGTCCGATTTCGAACAAATAGAACCTCTCGCGGAGCTTCATTACTTTGGCATGATAGGGGATCAGTTCCTTTTTCGAACTTCGTAGTCCCCCAGCACTTGACGGATGACCAACTGCGAGTCTCCGTAGACTTTTATGCATTTGATGCCCATTTCGGCAGCCAGTTGAATTCCCACGATCAGCGCTCATATTCAGCCTGATTGTTGGTCAACGGCTTCATGAGTGCACATGAGTTGTGCAGTATTCCCCCTTGTGGAGTCACCAGGACAATGCCCGCTCCAGAGGTATAAGTTGTGGTGCCGTCAGTTTGCTTGAGCACCCGGGAAGCGCCATCAAAGTAGAGTTCCCAATGTGGTAACTCCATGGCGAGAGTATTTCCCACTTTCTTGGATGGGGACTTCTTTTTGTGGGGTCCCCTCCCCGTGGGGGGATGAGAGCGTTTCCTCCTCCTCCGGAGCTTGAACTCGAGGGAGAGCCTGCTGGGAGCGGATGCGCCGCCAGGAAATCCGCCATACCTTGCCCTTTGATTGCTTTTCTGGGGACAAAGGTGATATCGAACTCCATGAGGAGAAGGGCCCATTTTCCCATTCTTCCTGACAACACAGGTTGGGTGAGGAGCGCCTTTAGCGGGTCTATCCTCGAGATGAGGCTGACTTGATGGGCTAGCAGATAGTGCCGTAATTTCTTGACGGCAAATATCAGCGCTAGGCACACTTTCTCCACTGGGGAATATCGGTGCTCCGGACCCACCAGCATTCTGCTGAGGTAAGAGAGCGTTGCTCCTTGCCTTCCTCATTTACTTGCGCCAGAAGTGCCCCCAGCGATGTTTCCATAGCTGCGATGTAGAGGATGAGCGGTTATCTTTCACTGGGGCTCCCAAGACGGGAGGAGTAAGGAGATACTCTTTGATTTCTTCGAAAGTATCTTGGCACTCTTGGTCCCATATGAATGGGGCTCCTTTCTTCATCAATTTGCTGAAGGGGCGCACCTGCCCGCGAGGTTGGAGATGAATCGCCGTATGTAGGCCAGCCTTCCTTGGAGAGATTTCAGCTCCGTTAAGGTTTTCGGCGGCGGCAGCTCTCTGATAGCTTTGATTTTGACGGGATCAATTTCTATCCCGCGGTATTTGACAACAAAGCCGAGGAATTTGCCGCTCGACACGCCGAAGGCGCACTTCATCGGGTTCATCTTCAGTTGATGTTGGCGAAGCCTTTCGAAGACCTGGCGTAAGTCGCCTAGGTGATCTTCCCGCCTTTTGGTCTTGACGACCAGATCATCAACGTAGCACTCGACCGAGTCATGGAGCATTTCTCCGAAGATCTTGGTCATGGCTCGTTGGTAGGTGGCTCCGGCGTTCTTCAAGCCGAAGGGCATTCTTTTATAGTTGTAGATCCCTTTGGGGGACCTGAAGGCGGTATGACCCTTATCTTTGAGAGCCATACGGATTTGATTATAGCCTGACGACCCGTCCATGAAGGATAGCGCTTCATGCCCTGGGTCATGTCGATCATAGTTTCCGTGATCGGGACCGGGAAGTCGTCTTTTGGGCAGGCTTTGTTCAAGTCCCTGTAGTCGATACAGATCCGGACTTTGCCGTTCTTCTTCTTGACTGGCACTATATTGGCCAGCCAAGTTGGATAGATGCACGGCTCGGTGAAGTCGACTTGGAGAAGTCTGTCCACCTCGGCATTTACTTTCAGCTCCAGCTCGTGGCGCATACGCCGTTGGGCTTGCTTGACCGGCTTCGCTGCGGGGAGTATGGACAACTCATGTTCAGCCACGGAGGGGTCCAGGCCTGGCATTTCTTTGTATGTCCATGCAAAACAGTCTTTGAATTCCAGCAAGAGTTGCCGGTATGACTGTCTTTCTTCCTCGTTCAAGAGGGCGCTGACGAAGATTGGTCGGGGTTCTTTCGTTCCCCGAGGTCGAGTTCGACCATTCGTCGACTGTAGCTTGTCCGCCGTCTTCGAGTTCACGAGGTGCTGGCTGTAGGTCGATGAAATCCTTTTCTTCATCAGAGTCAGCAACGTGGACGTCGTAGTACTTGAAGCCTTCTTCTGTGATCGGCCAGAAGTGACCCCCTTCACTTTGAGGTGCTTCTTGACACGACGCCCCATTTGATAGGACGAGGGCGGCCTCCCCTTGCTGTGGCTTTGTAGCGGGGTAGGAGATTGCCCATCGGAGGGGCAATGATCAGGTAAGGGCGCGAGCCCAACGGTGTTGGCCGTATAGTAGGCCTCGCATTCCGCCGCCTGACCATAGCCCAACCCCCGAGTGTCTTTTGCACAATAGGGGGGTTGCCCTCGGAGTTGCTTCGGGTACCACAGCTGGTGGAAGTACTCCCGTCGAGAGGGATCTTGCATTTGTGCAATCTTTTGCCTTTGGCACAATTTCTTGATGTGCTCGGGCATGTCGTCCATTTCTTGGACGGCTCTGGGGCGACTTGAGTCGTTTGACTCCAGCCGAAGTCGTCTTCGAGGGCCCATGTGGCAGCGGGTCTCCTTTGTAGAAGATGATCGGCTTCGGCGTCTCGCCCTTCTCGAGACTATCATTTCTGTAATGGGTGACAATGAATGTCTTCAGTCGTTTCCACCCATTGCTCTTCCCTATGGGAGAGTAGCTGCATGTACGCCGGCGGCAAGGAGATGTTTCGGTTGATGATCTCGCCGATGGCGTTTGCTTCGTAGTTGATCTCGCGCCTTTCTGGGCAACTTGGCCCGGGCGTGGTGGATTCGGCGAGGCGGCTGAGCCGGTGAGCTTCAAGGAGGTCTTTGTTGACTGTGAAGAGCTCCTCCTCCTCTTGATCCTGGCTTGCTTGATTTGCGTCGGCATCTTGCTTTTGCTTGCCTTTTGACGCAGTTGCTGGCTCGCCGAGAGGTTCGCCGAGGTATAGCTGGGCGTCCGCCAAGTTGCATTCATTTGGGCGGAACGGGGCCCGGTCGGCAAAGACCGTATGTTGCTCTCCTTCTTTGATGTATTTTATACATTGGTGGAGAGTCGAGGGGACGACCCGATTTTCATGGAGCCAGGGTCTTCCCAGGAGGGCTTTGTAAGACGTGTTTGCATTGATGATGTAAAACACGACCTTAGTAGTGAGGCCGTCCATGGCCAGCTGCACTTCCACCTTTCCCAAGGCGTTCTCAGAATTCTGGTTGAATCCAGCGATTCTGATATCATTTACCCTTTGCAAGTAGGGCGTAAGATACAGAGCCTTGAAAGTCTTCAGAGGCATGATATTGATCGACGCCCCGGGGTCAACCAGGATCCGGTTGAGCTCGTGCCCATTGACTTTTCCTTGCATGTACAACGGGCGGTTGTGGTATAGCGTTGGCAACAACATGTCTTTGTCGGAGAAGGTCACCTCCGCCACCAGTGCTTCTAGGGCTTGTGCCTGGAGTTCGGTCACGTCAGCTTCGTAGACCTCGGCTCTTGCAAGATTTTGACGAGCGCCGTTCTCAAATCTTTGCTCCAGGCAATGGCGTCCCATATGGTGATGTTGGTTGGGAACCGCTTCATATGCTGTATGATTTTGCGGTCAGCCCGGGCACGGGTTTGATCCAATGGTGGGACAGTATCCTCCAGGGCCTTTATCGGTTGCCCGAATTGGTTGACCCGTCTGCCACTGGTTGCTCGTCCGGCTTTTCTTCGAATAACGAGCCCAGGCAATCTTCCTCCGGGGCGGCAGTTTCTTCTTTGCCGCTTCTGGACGGAGCGGGCCGGGCGGCCGATTCAGGAGTTTTCCGGTTGAAAGGCTTGTTGGGGATCGCCCATCCCCCATACTCTTCTTCGTCAGACAGGACGAAGGGGACTGGCTGGGTGGCCCTCCGGTCGGAGAGCCTACTAGCGATATCCTGCTGCTCTTCTTCTTCCTCGTCAGATGGGTCGAAGATGAAGGAGTTCGCCCGCACCTCTATTTCCGGGGCAGGCTGAGGCTTTTCTCCTCGGAAGACGATAGTCTTGCCCAGGTCAGGCGAGTTGGCTTTCTCGCTGAGGGACGGGGAGGATTTCTTTCCTCGTCCACGGCCCTTTCCTTTGCCTCGGTTGCGGCGCCGATATGTTGCCACAGGGGGCGTAACAGCCGGTGATTGCAAGCTCGCAGGCGGCGGTATCGACACCATGTTGCACGAGAAGTCTTTCAGCATTTCTTCCAACTTCTCGATGGTGATTTCATCTTCCTTATAGAAGATGGCCAGTTCTTCGGCAGAGGCAGTTTCTCGCCTTCTTGAGCCCTTTGTAGCATTTGGTGGAGCCAGCTTTTGAGCCTTGTTTTGCGCTCCATTTCTTCCCACGGGATGTATATGTCCAAGGGACTCCCCAAGTGGGTTTAGAGGGAATATACTCCTCCAGATCATCATGAGCTTTTGCAGCTTCTGGAGTGGAGTGAGCTCTGCTGGGGCTGCCGCGGCCTCCTCTTGCTCAGCTTGCTTCTTTAGGCGCCTTTTCATGTTCTTGCGCCGGTTCTTTTCTTGCTGCACTGCGCGCGCCATTTCGAGCGGCGTCAGCGGCTTGGCTTGCTCTGTTGTTTGAGAGGTGGTTTCTCTCGGCCAAGGCGACCGTGCGACCTTCCCCTCTTAGGAACGCTGACAGAGTGTGCATTCTGGACGCCACCGTCGTCCAGCCAGCTTCGTCTTGTTGATGCTGGAAAGTGGAGTCAATTGCCTGCTCGATTACCTCGGGCGGCAGTTGTTGGAATTCGGCCCAGTAGGGCTTGGCTCTTGGGTGGCCGGCTCCGTCACTGGCTGCTTGCCCCTGCGGTCTTTATCTTGCCGCTTGAGTATTCGCGGAGGCGAATTCTCGAAGCACTGCCCCTTACTCCTATTTTCCGGAGTTTGCTTGCGGGAGGGGAGACTTGGTGTCGTCGAGACCCCTTTTTTCCGCCGAGGAGGTTGTTGCTGGGCTTCTTGCCTGGCCCCGGACTGAATTATCGGATTGCCTTCCGAGTCGATCTTTCCCTTCTGGATGAGGGATTTGACCCAATCTCGGACAATCGGACACATATCCGTAGGATGCAGCAACATGGCATGGTATTTGCAATACATGGGGTGGTTTATTTCCCTCTCCGTGTATGTTCGTGGCGGCCTGTGCGCCTTTACACAGCCTTGCTGCAAGAGTCTTTCGAAGATCTCCCCAGTCTTTGCGTCGCAAAGGGATTCGGGGAGACTCGCCACCCTGGATACCATAGGGCAGGGGCCTCGTCAGATGAGCCGCCTTCTGTCATATCCGGGTCCTCTTGATTATATCTTGAGGTGGGCTGCTCTTTCAGGATATATTCCTGAATTGCTGCCCCAGCTCGCGCCTTCAGTGTCAACTGTGGGCGACATCGGTGGTACGAGCCATCCTCGTTCGTCAGCTTCGGGGGCTTGGAGGTTCTTGAAGCGCATATAGTCGCTTTCTTCAAATTCCCGCTGGGCTGCTTCCCTGGCTCTTATAGGACCATGGAATTGCCTTCCGGGTCGATTTTCCCCTTTTGGATAAGGGACTCGACCCAATCCCGGACATCAGGGCACCTGTCTGTAGGGTGCAGCAGCATGGCGTGATATCGACAGTACATGGGGTGATTCAACTCCCTTTCAGTGTACGTCGGTGGCGGTGTGTGAGCCATCACGACACCTCGTTGCAGGAGCTTCTCGAAGATTTCCCCAACATTTCCGGTCGCCAAGTGACTGCGGTGGGGGATTCTCCCTCCCGGGCACCACCAAGTAGGGGCTTCGCCTGATGAGCCGCCTTCTATCATATCCGGGTCCGGGAAAGTGAAGGCCACCGGTGTAAACTTCCGGTGGGTCGATGACGTTGACTGTATGCGTGACAACGTCAGCTGAATGGTCTGTCCATTCGCGAATGTGAGGCTGCGGTGGGTTGACACGGGCGTTGCCCAAGTCGATAATCCCTTGGTTGATCCATGCTTCAACCTTGTCTTTAAAGACGTGGCAGTCCTCTAACGCGTGCCCTGCATCTTGATGGTATATGCAGTAGTTTGGCGGGACGCTTGTTGGCGGCTGGCAGCCTAATAATCCTGCTCGCAGGCAGGTACGGTAGAGCGCCAATGTCCGATGGCGCGGGAAGGAATATAATCTTCCGGCGATTTCGTCATCAGACGGGTTTGAAGACTCCTCCGAGATCCACCCCCGCAGGGAGGGCGCGTCCGGGGCGTAGGTGTGCCTACAGGCCCCTGGAGTCCTTGCTGGAGAGTCGTCAGACTTTCTTGCATGGTCCTCAGGTACATCAGCGTTTGGCGCTGCCCGTGCCGCAGAGATTGAACCTGCCTTTCCAGGTTTTGCACTGTCTCCGACCATGTCCTGTGCTCCGAGGCTGAGGGATGATCCCCTTCCCACCCATTCGTGGAATGAGCGTCCCAAGGATTTGCCTCGGGGTCTTCCGTTTAGGAGCCGGCGCATTGACATGGATGACATTGGCCGACTGCCTCGATTGGTCCCAGCATGGGGCTGTGGAGGATCGACCAAATGTTCGTGCATGGTGATGAGGCGACTCTGGATCAGCTTCTGTATTTCATTTTTGAAGACGTAGCAGTCTTCAATAGAGTGCCCCAGCATGCGGTGGTAGAGACAGTAATTTGGCTCATCCACTCTATCCGCTTCACTCGGTCTTCTCAATGCCGGAAGCTTGAGCAGGTCTTTTTCATGCACAGCTTGAAGAGCATCTTCGTATGGTCCCTTTTGAAGGAATACGGCGTGCTCATACGCTGTGGCAGTGAAGTTGGAGGCGGTTTTTCTTCCACCTTCTTGCTTGGAGCGCCGGAGGTCATGATCTTCTTCCCTTTACTTTGGGGCGAAGTCCACAGCATTGGCTTCTTTGCCCATGGCACGCTCCTTGCCCGGCTTGATTTTCGGAGGAGCTTGCATCGAGTTGTCGGCGAAGAACATTTCGATCTCTGCCACGACCGCATTGAGCTGGTCAAAACCCTTGATGTTTGTTCCCAGCAGCTTTTCACTTATCTGCGCTGCCAGGCCCCGTCGACAGATGGTTATGGCATCTTCTTGCGTCGGGGGATTGTCGCACCTCATGCTGAAGTCACGCCACCGCTTGATGAAGTCGAGTGCCGTTTCTCCTTTTCTTTGCCTGAGGAACACAGCTCTGCAAGCGACACCTTTCTCTCGGCCGTCTGGAAACGGTCGATGAACTTCTTTTGAGGTCGGCCCAATCGACAATGGAGTTGGGCCTCAGCCTGGAGTACCACTGGAAGGCGGTGCCTGTCAGGGACGTTGCGAAGTAGCGGAGGAGGTAGGATTCATCGAATGCCAACTCTCCCATGGCCGTTATATAGTAGGCCAGGTGCTCATTTGGTGAGCCTTGTCCGTCGAACTTCTGCAACTTTGGCGCCTTGGGGAAGTCCGGTGGCAGCTTCTTGAATTGATGGTGGACGGGGTATGGCACGCTGTAGAGATCTACAGTGGCAGTTCCCTCGCCTCGCTGAGCGAAGCGGTCGTCCACGATCTTTTCAATCATTCGTCGCTGGGCGACGATATCTTCAGCCGCGGAGGCTTGGGAGTTTATGCCCCTGCGCGGCTGTTGGACCGGATCGACGGTATAGTCGTTGACCGCAGCTGCTCGCGGGGTTGACATCGGTAAGTCGCCTTGTTGATGTCTTGCCCGAGCATTTTGGTTTGCCGTCGGCACCAGGCGGCGCGGCGCATTTGCCCCTGCCTGTTGTCCTCGCTCTGTCAGAAGATTGGCCATTTCAGCCTGCCAACGCTGTATGAAATCATACTTGGCGTCGTCCGTCATTGCTTGGAAGGCGGCCCTGGTTGGAGGCATGAGGAACACTTCAGCTTGTTCCCCGTCGGCCGGCAGTTGTTGATCTCCGAGGTGGAGGCTGGCGACTTCGTCTTGTTCCCCTCCTTCGAGGTCCAGCTGGACCTGCCCCTGGAGGGGTCTTTGATCATGCTCGAGTGGAGGCTCGAGGATCTGCCCCTGGTTTAGGGGTCCAGCTTGACCGCCTTGCTGCCCTTGGAGAAGTCTTCTGGCAGCGTTTCTGGTGTACTGGAGGACGGTTTCGTCGTCCTGTCCGGGTTCGTTTATCCTGAGCGCTCCAGCAGGGATGCCGGATGGCCCAGGTGCTTCCCTTCCAGAAGCATAGCAGGTGAAGATTTTCATGCCTCCACCTTCTTCAGATGTCTCTGCTGCACTCTCCGCTTCTTGGGCTTCTGAGTGCTTGGACGGAT
Organism: Colocasia esculenta; assembly: GCA_014218235.1. Classification (NCBI taxonomy): domain Eukaryota; kingdom Viridiplantae; phylum Streptophyta; class Magnoliopsida; order Alismatales; family Araceae; genus Colocasia; species Colocasia esculenta. Next base: position 155,773,849 of record CM024754.1, read on the forward strand.
TGCAGCTCCCAGCCTGGTGAAGACTGAGGCGCTCAGCCTTTCAAAGACTGAGACTCGAGGTGCGGAAGCTCCGGCTTGACTCGCATCTCCCCCTTCAGCAGTTTCCGCTTGGGCGGGGACAAAGTTGGGCTTCCTATAAATGCCCCTGCGTTTGTGTCCGCGGGGACGAGGAGGCTCGAGTCCTGAGCTTTTTCTCCTCGCTCAGGAGTTGCCTTCTTGGGGCGTTCGGCGGGTTGATCCGCTCTAGCCTGTTTGATTTGGCGGGCTTCCTGCTTGGTCACCCACATTTGCCTCATTTTGCGAGGCGGCTGGGGCGTCGAGCTTGATGCCTGCCCCTGTCGGGCTCCTTTTGGGGAGTCCCGATCTTCTTGCCGCATCCCCTGGAGGGGAGCGAATTTGTTGGAGGTTGCCACCGTGGGGACGCTTCTGTCCCGGGGCAGTATCGGCTCGCCTCCATCGAGCCTGACGCGGATGTCTCCCACAAGCACAGTCTTGCCGGAGTTGGAGACGACTGCGTGGGGCTTGGTGCCCCTGCGTCCCTGGCGCTGTCCCCGTTTTCTAGGGACTGCGATGCAGGAGATTGTGTTAACCGAGAAGACTCGGCCTTGACTTGAACGGGGTTTGATGCCCCTGGTTGCAGTAGCTTTGGGCGCCGCCTTTGGAGTAGCTTGGACGGCGGGGACCACCCCTAGGAAGTAGGGGGATCCCACCACTGCAGGAAAATCGCCGAACACGAGCGGGACGGCGAGGTAGCCACATTTGGCGTGGCATGCGATGACTTGCGGACCGTAGGTGACGGCGGCCATCGGGTTGCTCGAACTTGCAGGTGGGAACGGGCGTTTGATGCCGGCTTTCGCTCCTTGTACCTGTGGTGTGGAAATTAGTCATCTTTATTTCTATATCGGCATACGGTCTTTTTACATATGCATGGAAGGCAGGAACAGTCCCACCGGGCGTGCCAGATTGTTGGAACGCGGATTTTCTGATTTCTTTTTTTTTTCTTTTTCCTCACTTCTTTTCTGAAATGACGAATTTTGGGCGTGCCAGACTGTTTACAGGAAACAGACAAAGATTTGTTTTACGAGGAGTATTGGGTGCGAACCCTGATACCCTCGAATTTCATTTCATTTATTTTCCGCGTGCGCTCGCGTTCAGGGCGATTGGAGTGGTCGTGTACTGGACCGTTCCCCATCGACCGAAGTCGATGTTTCATTTACATCGAGTATAACACTCGAATACCTTCGAATGCGTAATGTTTATTAAAAGACCGTATGCCGAACTTTAAAGAAGAAAAGGCAGATGACAAATAAATTTCCACAATTTTATTCAAGCATGCTCATGTCATTTATATTTATGACATTTACATTTACGCCTTTACTGGGGTTTTGTACCTCCACTGGGCGTGTATACAACGAGTCATGTACATGAGCGTCGACGACAGGGTGTTTTGCCTCCGTCGGACGTTTACATGGTAAGGAGTACATTTTTGTTACTAATGGGTGTTTTGTGCCTCCACAAGGTAACATGCCTCTACGTATGCCATTTTGTGACACCGGAGGACTTAAACAGGAGCCTCGTATGTCATTTTGTGACACCGGAAGACTAAACATGCGCCTCGACGTGTGTCGTTTTATGACACCGGAGGACTTAAACATGCGCCTCGACGTGTGTCGTTTTATGACCCGGAGGACTTAACATGGCCTCGACGTGTGTCGTTTTATGACACCGGAGGACTTAACATTGCCTCGACGTGTGCCGTTTTATGACCCGGAGGACTTTAAACATGGCCAACGGGGTCTTGTAACAACCTGTGGCGTCTCTATGCGGGCGAGCGCAGAAGGGCCCGGCCACGGAGACAAAGCACCAAGGGTGTCGAAGACCTTTCCCGACACGTGCGGCCTATATAAGCTCACGCACGGACCAGCTGAAGCGGTTGCAGACGTCGCTCGGATCTTTTGCCGATGGCGTAGACTTGAATGCGTCGCCTCAGCCTCTAAGCGTCTGTTTTAAATGGGGGTATGCCCCTGGCGGGGTGTTTGTGCCTCCACCGAGCAGCATTGCCTCTACGTACATCGTTTGATGACGACGGAGGACTAAACATGTACCCACCGTGTTCGTTTTATGACACCGGAGGACTTAAACATGGCCTCGACGTGTGTCGTTTTATGACACCGGAGGACTTAAACATGGCCTCGACGTGTGTCGTTTTATGACACCGAGGACTTAAACGAAAACGCCCGGGGTCATATGACAACCTGTGGTGTCCTTCTCACGGATGAGCGCAGGAGGGCCCGATCGTGGAGGACAACACCGACAGACCCAAAGACTTTCTCCCCCGTACGTGCGGCCTATTTAAGCTCGCGCACACGTAGGCCTCGACGACTCTTGGCGAGAGGTTCGCTGCGGTGCTCGGCCTCTTTCTTGGCTGTGCCTTTTTTGGGCTGAATCGCCTCTACGCACGTCGTTTAGTGACAGCGGAGGACTTAAACATGTACCTCAACGAGTGTTGTTTTATGACACCGGAGGACTTAACATGGCCTCGACGTGTGTCGTTTTATGACACCGGAGGACTTAAATGAAAACGCCGGGGTCATATGACAACCTGTGGTGTCTTCTCACGGACGAGCGCAAGAGGGCCCGAACGCAGAGGACAGAACACCGACAGATGCCAAAGACTTTCTCCCCAGCCCGTGCGGCCTATTTAAGCTCGCGCACGGAAGGCTCTCGACGAGACCTCGAGGGGCATGCGATTTGTTCGCTCTGGTGCCCGGCCTCTCTTGGCTGGCCTCGTGTTGTTGTTGCAATGGGGGTATGCCCCCTATTTATAGGTTTTGTGGGGGGCATACCGGCGGGGGTACCCTCCCCGGCGGAGGTGTCGCGGGCTCGGGCGTCGAGGCAGAGCGCGAGCGTCGAGGCCGATGGCGAACCGGCGGGGGTGCCCACGCGAGAGGGCTGACTGGCGGAGGGGGCCGCCAGTCAGGTACCCTGACCGGCACCCCTCCTGGCTGGCGGAGGGGGCCGCCGGTCAGGGGCCCTGACTGGCGCCCCTCCTGCTGGCGGAGGGGGGTCCGCCGGTCAGGGGGCCTGACCGCCGCCCCTCCAACTGGCGGAGGGGGGTCCGCCGGTCAGGGGGGCCTGACCGGCGCCCCTCCAACTGGCAGAGGGGGCCAACCGGCGCCCCTCCTGCCTGGCGGGGGGGGGGGGGGGGGGGGGGGCAGACCGGCGCCCCTCCCTGCTTGCGTGGGGGGGGGCAGACCGGCGCCCCTCCTTGCCTGGCGGAGGTACAGACCGGCGCCCCTCTTCGTCCTTGGTCATTTCCAAGAGGATTTCTGGGAGTTTTGTTGGTTTGTCACGGCACGTGCGGCACACATGCACACACATGCCTGCATGTATTTGACGTGCATTCGACGTGCGTTTTTTGCTCGCTTCACGTGCGTTTGACCCCATTTTCGGAGGGCATGTGCATTTCACCTTTTCGGACCCATCCGAGTCGTACGCGATCTTTAGCGCGAGTCCGGACATTGAGTCTCGGCTGTCCGGGGCGCGCATTTTCGCTATTAACGAGCTTTTTTAAGCGTCATCCTCCGGCTCATTCTGGGTGGACGTCCGAACTCAAACCCATTTATCTCAGGTGTTCGAGTGAGGAGGTCGTGGTTCTTTCCCGGACTTTTTCATGGCTTTCCGGGCAAATTTGCCGCCCGAGGTTTGTTTAAATCCCGATATTTTTCGGGTTCAACAGCAGTACAAGGAGTCCAAAGAAGATCGTACTTTTTTGATAACGAAGTATCTTCCTTTTTGTAACTACTTGCATTATCTGTGACAATCTGCACTACTCTCTTTCTCCCAATTTCTTTGATCTTCTCTTCCATCAATTGCATGATATACTCATGGTTCTTCTCTTTACTTATTATATCAACAAAGTCTAAAAATATAGCATTATCTTCACTATAAATCATGAAATTAATAATAGACATTCTAGTAGGTTCAGTCCATCCATCACATAAAATAGAACCACCATGTGCATCCCAATGTGGCTCTAATTTTTTCACATCACCTTCTATCTTAGCCACCAACTCATTTAAATATTTACCAAGAATTTCATTAGGAGTTGGTGGGAGGACTGCGACCAAGATTTTGTGTCTCAACTATCATATTTTTAAAATGATGATCTCCAGCAACTTGTGCAGAAATATGGTTGAAAATTAAGAATTTCGACACCATTTTACCTAGAGATTCTCTTAGTGGTCCCTTAGTCAACATAGATGAAATTCTTGGTTGTCTTGCATCATTAGACTTGTACAACCTTGCCTCGGTTGTTGATTCAGATATCTTTACACTAGAGCTATGCCTCATAAAATCTGTTATAGTTTGCTTCGACTTCTTCCCAGAGCCACTTCCACTAACTTTTGCTGCTTAAACTTGAATTCTATCACGTTCCATGTCATCAATATTCCATTAATCTACAGCAGAAGACAACAACACTGCGACAATGTTGATAAACTTCTTCCCCTTCCTCATGTTCATCATCAGAATTGCCTCCCATATCATGCAACTCATCCATAACCCTTTTTTTTGTTGCTTTTGCCTTCATGACTTCTAAAGTCTTTTGTTGTTTCATTTCTTTCAATTGTTTCCTCACTTTTGGCGGGCAAAGTAGGCATTTACTCACATCTTGTCCACTTTCCCCAATTAAATGATTTTTTAGCCTTGTAACACCACTTGCTTTCATCACTTTTCCACAAAACTTACGTTTTGACTCTTTGCCCCAGGTGTTCCATATTGCCAACCAATATCAGAAGAAGACATACTTCTGCAAACTCCCATAAAAATGGAACAAATGTACACAAATACAAATACATTTTTCAGCTCAAAGAATAAATAAAAAAGACAACAAATTATACAGAAAAGATGAGACAATTTTTTTTTTTAAAATCAAACGAACAATATTGTCCATCAATTATCAAACTTCTCAAATGATCGATTAGAGAGAATGAGAGAGATCGAGTGTCTGAGTGGTGACCACAATGGGGTGAGTGGTGGGGTGGGGTGGGGGAGGGAGGCGGTGGAGCTGTGACTTGTGACTGTGGGGTGGGAGGTGGGAGATGGTGGATGTGTGAGTGTGGGGGTGTTGACACGGGAAAAATAATGGTTCAATTTAATGGTTACGTGTATGTGTGGTTATGTATATATATGTGTGTGGAGTTACACATAGTTATCGTGACATAGAAGCACATATCATTTGATTTTGTTTATTCGTTTCGTTTTATGTGGTTCATGTATTCATTTCTCATGCTTTGAATTTTGCGGGGCGTGCCAGTCTGTCCAACAGACAGAAGAAAGAGTCCGCACAATGCGGAGAGAGTATTTTTGGGTGTCCTTGGAACGGACGGGTATGATGTCCGTGGAACGGACGATTGGATTGTCCATGAAATGGACGGGGATGCCCGTGTGACGGGCGACTAGGGTGCGCCGTTTTTTATCTGAACTTCTTGAGTCCCGTATCCATACTCATCAGGTGATTGGAGTAGCATGTGCTGGACCTCTGTCTCCATCGACCGGAGTCGATGTTACATTTACATCGAGTTAAGATTCCTGGTGTTATTTAACATCAGTTTTAACCCGAATACCATTCATAGCAAAGGATGAGAAAAATATGCACGCTTTTAGAAAATCCTGATCATAACATGTTTTTTCTTTCTTTCAATGCTTTTACTTTGGGTATTTCATTTTTGAAATGACTGCCTTTTTGGAGTCCAAAGTGTGATTTTGAGAGGGGAACGGTTGCATACCCGTGGACCTATTTGAGGTTTTTTTTATTTGCAAAAGGTTAATTAGAAATTTCTATTTGGGAAAACATGAGGATTGTTATTGTGAACGGGTATATATCCGTGCATTTTGATTCTGAACTTGGGGTATTATGACCCGGAGCAACACTTCCGTATTAGAAGGATTACTGTATCAATTTTCTCATATGAAGTTCTTTTATAGTGCCATTTTGGAGCAAAGTCCGAGTTTGGGGCAAAGTTTCTTTTCTCCTCATTTCGCACTTGTGCGGGTACAATTTCTGGAGATCATATGGATGTATCTCATGGAAGTCCTTGTCATATTGTGATTTTTGTCTGAAGTCCATTTCCACGGGTATGGTTTTTGTGGAAGTGCATATGTGCTCCCATTCGGAGTATCTGAACACAGTTCGGGTCCCCATGGACGTTCTTGTCAATTTAAAGTTCCTTTTTGGAAACTGTCCATATGAACACAGTTCTCGTGAGTATGCTTTCGTGCTGCTCTTTGGAGTATCTGAGCATAGTTCGGTTCTTGTTTCCTTTTTCTTTGGATGTGTGTATATCAATACAATTTCCATTTATTTGGCAGAGTTTCTGCCTATACGGAGTGCCCTCACGGAGGTATATTCATGTGAATATGTATTTATATCCATGTGTCCTCGGAGAATCTTTGTCCGGAGGAATTTTGCCCTTAAGGAGGTATGTGTGTATGATCATAAATTTGCAGTTTATGCATATTTCTCACCGGTATCCCTATTTGAATGGAGTATCCGGCAAAGAGGTACTATCTGCATGTGCAGAATCCCTTTTCGAGAGGCATATGCATGTAATTACAAACTTGTGATTATAGACGTATTTACGGGCGGAGACTCCATTTGGGCAGAGTTTCCTCTTGGGAAGACATGTATATGAATACAAAGTTCGTGATTATATTGATACGTTTTTTAGAGGGAGAAACCCGGACATGGGCAGAGCTTCCTTTCAAGAACACATGTGTATAGGCACAAATTTGAATTTTATAGATATGTTCTTAGGCGGAATCTCCACTTGGGCAGAGTTTCCTCTAAGAAACATATATATGAAAATAAGAATTTGTGAATATACAAACATGTTCTTGGGCAGAACCTATCCTCGGGCAGAATCTCCTCTAAGAAACATATCAATATAAACACAGATTTGAAGTTTATAGATATGTCTTAGGTGGAATCTCCATTTGAGCAGAGTTTCCTCTAAGAAGCATATATATAAAAATACGAATCTGTGAATATATGAATACGTTCTTGAGCAGAATCTCCACTTGGGCAGAGTCTCCTCTAAGAAACATATGCATATAGCACAAACACACCGTCCCGGAGAGTTTAAAACTCGATGGGAGGTGGCATAAATTACCAAGGTATCTAAAACCATATGTCCGGGTGGACGGTATTTAGAACCTATAACCCGTGAGGGCCGGTGCCGCTATTGCGGACTTTTAGCCGATGGAGTTTGTCGATGCCGTGTATGGACGACTTCTCAATGCTCGGGAGAAAATTTGATACCTTGACTCACAAGGGAATGAGATTGAGAACGAAGAGGAGAGCTTTGGGGATTTGGAAATTTCTATCTCCTTCAACTTTCAAAGAAGGGACAATAAGAAAGGAGGCTATAACACTTTTTCTGACCAAAGGGGAGGGAGAGCTAGAGAGAGAGAGCCCAAGCCCAAGAGCCAGCCAGCCGAACCCCTTTAAGATGGGGAATGGGGGTGCCTTTTATAGGGGAAGGCACCCCCTTACATGCGTGGGATGGGGGGAGTCTAACCGATGGGGGTTCCATCGGTTAGAGGGAAAATTCCCTCTAACCGATGGGGTTCCATCGGTTAGAGGTTTTAAAACCCTCTAACCGATGGGGGTACCATCGGTTAGGGGGAGGGGCACCCCCTAACCGATGGGGGTACCATCGGTTAGGGGATGTGCCTATTTCCTGTTTTTTTTTTTTTTTTTTTTTTTTTTTTTTCTGTTTTTTCTTTTTTTTTTTTTTTTTGAAAGGAGACCCCTTAACCGATGGAAGTTCCATCGGTTTAAGGGGAAATCCCCCCTAACCGATGGAACATCCATCGGTTAGAGGGGAAGACTCCCCTAACCGATGGGAGCACCATCGGTTAGGGAATCCCCTTAACTGATGGAAGCTCCATCGGTTAGAGGGGAGTTCCCCTCTAACCGATGGAAGTACCATCGGTTGGAGGGGATTCCCCTTCCAACCGATGGAAGCTCCATCGGTTAAGGGGGAAACCCCTTAACCGATGGAGCTACCATCGGTTAGGGGGAAAAAAACCCCTAACCGATGGTATTTTCATCGGTTTAGGGGAGGGGCTTACAAAGTCTATAATAGACCGGTCTCCCCTTCATTTGAAGGGGTCTTGCCCTTTGGAGAATCCCGTGTCATTTTGGACATCTTGTCGGAAGTTCTGCCGTCCCGGACGGAGAATCAATTGCAAGTCTTTGGAGCCTTCGTGGCGGACTTGTTCTCGTACTCATCTTTCACATGTGGTCTTGTAGACCTTGTAATGCCGGAATTCTTCCGTGCCGTATTTTATTCGGAGATTTATTCTCCTCGGCATCTCCCACTTGCTTGGGATGCTTGACAATACTTGAGAGCTTGAACGGCTTTCAATCAGAAACTTGGATTAAGTCATGACTTTAAGTAACCTTGGGGTTACCGTAATCATAACCACCTTGTCCCCCTAATCAGGCCGTTAAACCGGTTAGGTGAAGTCAACATTTTACCGTAGTTACCGACTCTCCTGGTTAGGTAGCCATCCTCCTTGCCTCAGGCTAACTAACTGGTTAGTTACCCACATGTGACTGCCACCTACTTGGCTTGTTGGACCACTATATAAGGGAGCATTGGTACTCCTCTTAACAAGCATCCAACATATACACATATAAATATTTTCTGTCCCAACAGGGGCCGGGGCTGCTGGAGGTAGGAGACAGTGGAGGTGTTTAGGGAGTGGGGACCACGGTGGAGTGTGTGTGTGTGGGGGGGGGGGGTCTGGATGGTGGAGGTGTGAGGGTGGTTTGGCGGGGGTGAAAGAGAGGGGAGGGAGGGGGACCATGGTGAAGGGGTGGGGACTAACGGGTGAGGGGTGGTGTGTGTGCGTGTGGGGGTGACGATAGTGGGTTGTGAAGGGAGAAGGGGACGACGGTGGAGGTTGTATGCGTGGTGAGCGGGGAGACGACGGTGGATGTGTGTATGTGTGGTGGGGGGGACGACGGTGGAGGAGTGAAGGGGGGGACCACCGTGGAGGGGGGGGGACGGTGGTGGTGTGAGAGTGGGGGGGGGAAGGGGACTAGGGGAGACGGCAGTGGAGGGGGGGACCACGGTGGAGGTGTGACTTTGTGAGTGTGGGGGGTACCACGGTGGAGGGGCACTCACCTTTCCAGACGGCGGCAAGAGTTTGACTTTTGGGGCGAGGAAGAAGGCTCCGTGCTCGGCCGCGTCGACGATGCTCTAGAGGTGTCGCCCGCCACGCATTGTCGTCCACGTCGAGAAACTTGGGGGCATAGGGGCGACCGGCGTCTCAACTTGGCCGTGGATGTGGCCGACGTGAGCTGTTTGGTGATGGCGTGGTGGGGCGGAGTAGGTTAGTCCGCACGTGGCGTGAGAGAGAGACGGGGTGGTGTGAGGGGGGGGGGAGAGGGAAGGGGAGACGACGGTGGAGGGGGGACTACGGTGGAGGTGTGATAGGTTCTGGCGGTGAGGGCGGCAAAAGGACTCAGGAGGGAAAGAGAGAGGGAGAGAGATGAGATCGCGACGAAGAGAGAGAGGGACGAAGGGTTTTATGTTTCTTAAAAATATTAAACTAAGATTTTAGTGGGGGATACGATGGGACAATTCACTTATAAAAAACAAAAAAGAAAAGTGCGGCCCTTGAACCCCTTGCTTGCCCGTGAACCCCTCGTTCCGCGCTGAACGAAACTGGTCTGCACATGTTTTTTCCTTGCATTTTGGAGGTCTCGTTTCTTGGACAGCCGCCGAGACTGAGATTCTCGTGAGATGGCAAACCATGGATCGGATCGACCATGGCTGATCTGATCTGGGATTGGCCAATCCGGATGGGCCGATTCTGCCTTCCATGATTATAGAAGCTTATGCTGGCCCCAGATTAGCTCATATTCATTCCCAGTCTGGTAACTCTTTCCTATGTGTAGCCCTCTCCTCTTGCATGTCTTATTACTGGTTACTATAGCTAGTCTATGACACATGGATTGCATAAATTTGTTGATGGTTCATGAAGTATTGGGCCATTGGTTTTAGTCATCTCTGTTATTGCAAATGATTGTGTTTGGTATTTATCCAAGGATATGTGGGTTATATGATCAAACTATCTTATTTACTAATCAGATGATGTATGAATATTGAGAATAACCTGAATATCCTTTTGGGTACTTTGATAGATGGATAAATACCCTTTGGGTAACTGTATGCCTGGAAAGAGCCTCAGATGATGCATTTGACTACTTGGGTTGGCCACGCTTCTATCAATTCTTTTCATTCTCATCAAGTCATGAACCTCACTATTTGGACTTTCAATAGAGTAAGGAAATTTTTTTAAAATTCCTTTGGAAGGAAATGTTTTTCTCCCTAGAGTAAGGAATGCTCTGGGTTTCTTTTTCATGGTTAGATATCCTCAGGAAAAGTTTAAGTTATTATTAAAATCTCTGCTGTTCAGTAACGACATATTATTTTCTTTTTGCTAAAAAAACTTATTTGAGATGATTTTCCTATGTAGGGAACAAAAAATTGTTCTATATGTCTCTCTTCCTACCTCTAATCCTCAAAGATAACTTTCCTCAAAAAGTGGCTACTTCATCCTTTTTTTTGGAAAACCTAGGCCCCAACTTCTCTTAACTTCTACATGTGCATTGCTTCAATCAAAAGAGAACAAGGAGCTGACTACTCTTGCTTTTTCCATTGATGGTTCTTGGTCCTACAGAACATCAAAATCCAACTTAATCTTTATACTTCAAAACTTTTGCTGTTATCATTATGCTTCGTAGAGCTTACAGGTTAGTCTTTCATACAAATTCGGGGCATTATGTACGTAATTGAAGTGCTTTCGTTGGCATATATGTAAAATAACTCATGTTATCATTGTTAGTGAACCTTTGATGTTTGTATTCATTTATTTAATTCAATTTCCTGTTATAGGAAGTCATCTAAATATGTAATATATTCACAGTATGTCAGTAACAGGTGTTCTTCCTTTGTTATTGATCCCATAATGAGTTCTGGCACAATGCACTGAATGCATGAAATAGCATAGAGATTAATATATTGTAGGTCTAGTTCTTGTGGTTATCTTACTATACTTCATTGATGGATGGAGGCATCTCCAATATATTTTCCAGTATGTAAGGCAGGTTTCTCTCGGAAACTGTCACCTGCCATTGCTTTATGCAAATCTTAGAATTTATTGCTGAGAGTTGGGTGGTCATTAAACTGTACCTGTATTTATGTGATTGGTTTCAGTGTTTTTCAAGTTATCAAAGAGGAAAGTGGATGAGAATCTTCAGCTTCTTCATAGAATACTTTTTGCAAAAAAAGCAAAGGTAAATGACTTTCAACGAGTATAATGCAGATTGTAGAATAGTGAATTGTGGCTGTAGACCATTGTGATTGAGTCCCTGGGTTTATCCATGCGATATTCTGTATGTGCAATAGTAGGTCTGACAGATCAAGGGATGCTAGAAGCAGAAATCATTGTAACTGGATCATCTGGTCCATAGTCTGAATATAGGCCAGTCCTAGTAAGAGTCAGTATTGATTATTTTGGCCGGGGAGAGTGTGCTCCACTCTTTTCTTCTTCCCCTTTTTTTAAAAATAGGTTCACAAAAAGGAAGCGTCAATGTTGCATTTACCCTATTGAAGACTTTCTGAAATAAAAATCAAACAAGAAAGAACAATATGAAAATGCCATTTTACTTGGATAGATCATTCCTTGAAAGTAGGTAGGCAAAAAATTGGACGCAGGGGACTAGAGGAACCATTCTTTTCTGTACTTCACATTGGAATATAGCAACATCAAAAGTAGTATTTCTGCAGAGAGCAATGCTAGGCGCCCGGGTGCCCGGGCAAATGATTTGCCCGGGCGCCCGGCTGGCGCACCCCTCATTGGGCGCTGCCTGGGCGTGGGGCCCAGGCAGCAGAGCGCTGCCAATGGGAGGTGTGCCAGCCGGGAGCCCGGACAAATCATTTGTCCGGGCACCCGGACATTAAGCATTTTCCTTCTGCAGAAGTTCTTTTACTGATTGTAGTTGCCAGTTTCCTCACTAGTAAATTGTAATAAATTCAATTGCATCCTGCTCCAATGAACCCGATATCAGTTGCTTCGTGCTTTTTCGCCTCTTTTGCTAGAAACTCATTTCAAGCAATGGGGAAAAACTAGTAATAAAATCAACCATGGATATGTATTTCCATGAGTAACCGAAAATGTTCTCTTATGATATCTGCAACAAGGGGTTTTTCTTTGATTCTCCCTTTCTCTTTCCTCATTTTCTTTTCATTTTTGTCCTCTTTAACCTCTTTCTTCTTTCTCATCTTACTTTCAACCTAAGGATGCTTGCCATCTCTAGTTGAAGGGATCTTCAGGATAACCTGATAAAAACACACCTTGTCATCCTCCCACCTGTTCCCCTGTCTTGCTCGTGTATATGTGCTAGTAGCACGTCTATTCACATAAAAATGGAGTGAATAATTTGTTAAGTTGTTTGGATTTTCTTGGTTGATTTTCCAGGCACTGTACGTGAAGAGAAATATATATCAATTCTCAGGTTTTGTTTGGTCGGAAAATGAGGTACAGGCTGCAATGTCTTTGCATTTTTTTAAAGATGTTTCTGAGTTCAGTCTTTGAATAAAGCTGCTTCTGTACATGCATTCTAGATTAGAGTGGCTGCACAAATTGCTCTCAACTTGATGTGTGCTTACATTTTGTATAGGAGAAACAGAGGGCAAAGGTGAAGGAAAAACTTGATAAATGTGTGAAGGACAAGTTATTGGACTTCTGTGATGTTCTGGATATACCTGTTTCAAGGGCTGTAGCAAAGAAGGTTTTACTGAATTTGTAATGCCAATTTGACGTGGTGCCAACAGGGGAAAAAACTGGAGAGGCTTACTGGGTTATTTGTGCTTTCAGGAAGATATCTCTGCTAAACTGTTGGAATTTTTGGAATCCCCATGTGTCACAAGGGATGTTGTTCTTGCTGTGAAAGAGCAGGTTTTCTGGCATCTCATTGGCCTTGAAAGTTCAAACATACTTTTGTTTTGTTAAACGTGCCAAGCGAAACTTTCACGGCATTTATGGTTTTAACCACCATTTATTATAAAATCCATGTTGTTTGTTTTTTCTGATAATAGAAAGAAAGGAAACGCAAGAGAAGAAGCAAGGGAACTGGTGGAGGATATTCAGAATCAGATAGAGAGACAAAGGTTTTCCATTTTCTTTGTACTCTCTTAAACAGCTTTACATTGTGGTTCCTGCTTATGTGTGCATTGTTGCCCCTATTGAGATGCTATATGGACAGGTCTTCTTCATCTTTTTTTCTTTTGAAAGAAGTGAATTGTATCACCAATTTTATTCAAAGATCTGCAGAGGTTTGTAGGTGAATACATGAAAAATGGATTGGATTGGCACAGGGATCGGCCTAGGCCAATCTAGCCGATCCCTAGGACTGGACGATCCTATTTTAAAAGAATCAGAGAAAATCAGAAAAAACCAGAAAATTCAGGAAAAACATGTCTTCAATATTTACACATATTTATGATATATGTAATCACACTCATAAATTTACCTATTAATATATATTCATATACAATGTATAATCATACACTATATACGTATCATATTAATGTATAAACATAATTAATATGTATATCCTTATAAATGTATACATTATACATATATCACAATCATTAGATTGTGAATGTTTGAATATGGAGCACTTTATACATATATATCATACTGATGAACAATTTTTACATTGTGTGATGTGTGTGTATTAATGTATGTACAATTATATACTAATGTAAATATAATAACAATACACACACATCATACATATCTGGATCCGGATCGGTCGATTCTGCATTTCATGGGTAAATGAATCAGACATTCTTCACAAAGACAAATATAGCTGATCCGGATCCGGATTGGCCGATTCTGCATTCCATGGGTAAATTAGATATTCTTTACAAAGATCCGGAGCTGATTCGGATCCGGATCGGCCTATTCTGCATTCCATGGGTAAATCAAATATTCGTCACAAAGATAAATATAGATCTGGATCGTCCGATTCTGCATTCCATGGGTAAATCAGATATTCTTCACAAAGACAAATAACATCAACTACATCTGATCCGGATCGGCTGATTCTGCATTCCATGGGTACATCATATATTCTTCACAAAGACAAATAACATCAACTACATCTGATCCGGATCGACTGATTCTACATTCCATTGGTAAATAAGATATTCTTCACACTCGGCTGATCCGAATCCGGATCGGCCGATTCTGCATTCCATGGGTAAATCAGATATTCTTCACAAAGACAATTAGCATCAACTACATCTGATCCGGATCGGCTGATTCTGCATTCCATGGGTAAATCAGATATTCTTTACAAAGACAAATAACATCAACTACATCTGATTCGGATCGACCGATTCTGCATTCCACGGGTAAATCAGATATTCTTCACAAAGACAAATAACATCAACTAGCAAAATATCAAAATAAGACGTACAATCCTACTAATATCACAAACAACGAAAAGAGCATCAAAATGATGCTTGTTTTCTGCCTCATGGTAGGGAGGTCCTAGGTTCGACTTGGGGGAAGGGGTTTACTTGGCTCACATTTAATTCTCGAGGGAATGGGATGCCGAGAGTTGGTCATCTTCTGGGTTTGAACAATTAAGCCTAGGTCTCTCACATGACGTGTAGATCCAAGTGCCATAGTGGTATGTTCCCTGTCATAGAAAAAGATTTATCAGTTTCTCTTTCTTTCTCTTGCCTCCTAGTGAGCTGTGAAAATTACAAAGGGGATAAAACTTGAGATTTTGGACCTTTATACAATTATACCTTATAAAGGGGACCTTTTGTATGGTGCATTGTGCCAGAGAGAGAGAGAGAGAGAGAGAGAGAGAGAGAGAGAGAGAGGAGAGAGAGAGAGAGAGAGAGAGAGAGAGAGAGAGAGAGAGAGAGAGAGAGAGAGAGAAGTAATGAGATGAATAGATGTATAGAGAGAGAAATATTTTAGGGGAGACTAGGGGTATTATAGACATTTCTCAAATCTCGTTGAATGTTGACTAGGGTTAGATAAAGAATTGCAATGGGATGCTAATGAATGGCTGGTTATTGGTGACCAGAGAATTCTTGCAAGTATTATGATATTGTAAGAAAATTGAGGAATACGATGGTCATATCTTCAGATATAATATTCTTAATTAAAACATTCATAGCTTGTGAGACAAAGGTAGCCCGGGAGCTTGACTGGTTTGAGAAGGGTGGGTTAGTTTATGAAAATCTTTTATTCCTTGGGAAAGGAAAACATTTTTTCTGATGCCAAAAATGATTTTGAAAAGAGTAACTTTTCTGTACTTGGGGGTTGCAGGAAAATGTCCTCTTTGAATGTCAATCTCAATACATTGATATAAGGAGCTTTTCCTTGGGGACTAATTATATATCTTCCATGTAGAAGATTAAAGGCTATGTATCAGTTCAAATGAAGAATTCCAAATATATCTTCGAGAATTGAGGACCAGTTGTAGAGCATGAATATAATGCAGATTTTAGGGAAAGGAAGAAAACAAAGAAAGGTTTCTTGTAAGAGTGGCAAACCTGAAAAACATACTCAACTAGGAAAAGAAATAACAGAGGAGAAATGCAGCTATCGTTGGGAGAAGTATAGGTGGGTATAGGCTGAGTACTGGTGGAGGTTGCTGGCAGACTGGCAGTAGCATGCCTGTGCATGTGAGGGGTGGGTTAACAACTGTTGTTGCTGGAGCTGAACAGCTTTTCTTTCAAACATGGTAAACTGTACCACCAATTTTATGAATAAATAAATAGAGGTTGCACAGTTGATATGCTAGAGGAGATTCCTCACCAAGTGTAGAGAACTATATATTGATACGGGAGCAGAACAGCTTTGTGTAGAAGTTGAACATCAGCGAAGGTGGGTCCTACGAAGAAGAATTGAATAAAGTACTTTGAAGTGTGAGACAACTCTGCCTCAACAGTATTCTTGGAAAAGTAAAATTTCAGATGTCCAGAGGTAGGAAAATTTGATGACAGCTTTTTTCTCTGTTTTTCCAAAGATCTAATCCCTAGAAACCGAAAATCCTGTGTACAGGAATTCCCGCACAACTAATTTTTCCATCTGGTTTCTATAACCCCTAGCCACCCAAATATGTGGACTGCCTAAGCATCACAGGAGCATGGAGTAGGCATGAGAGCCTTGGGGGAAGGTGGTGCTATTTGATGAATTGATAGAAATTTAGCGTTTCCTACTTTTAGAGCAACTAGGTTAAATAGAAGCATATTATGTTTTTGATGTTTAAATTTAAGAATGTTAATCTCGTTTATAGACCCCAACATATCTACAAGCCTACGCATGCATACATACATACATATCTATTAAATTTCAGCTAAAAGATTGGACATAGTTAGTCTTTTGGTAGTTTTCATGAGTTATTTTTTTCTTTCAATTTTACGCTTATCTGAAAAATTGGCCTGCAAGTTTTGTGAGGACATTCATCTGATATTATTGTTCAATAAGGTACTTTATAGTATTTATTGGTTATACAAGTGATTTTGTAATTTGTCCTTTTATCTCCCCCTCATGCCTTTAACTGTCATTTGGTATGTGAAAGGAGGAAATTGGCTTTCCCCTGTTTCATACCATGTTGCTGTTCTATGACATCCTTGTTGCCACACTGCATCCTGCAAATTTTTCTCTCCCCCTCAAACATGTTTTCATCACTGTGTCTCTGCTGCTCCTGCTGCCTTTGCATGCCACTTGTTTCTCCTGCCACTAGATGTCATCAACATTGTTGCTGACCATGTTTACGCCAGGGCTGGCTGAACTGCTGTACTGGGCCGAATCGGGTTTTGCCGCATATGGTTTGGTACCGGGCATACTGTACCGTATGGGGTCAGTTTGGCCCCGGTCTGGCCCAGTAAACCTAATTTTTCATTATAAAAAATAAAAAAAACCACTATTTGTACCGAGCCATGCCAGGACCGGAAAATGCCTAGGATGGTATGGTACGCAGGTCTGGTACGACAAACCATCAAGGTCGTATATTTACTTCACCTTTTTCTTTCTTCTTCTGTTTCTCACTTTCTCTGCATTCTTTTGTTCATCCTTTTTCTTCTTGCCTTGCACTACTACCCCTGGACAAGCCTGAAGCATGTAGGCTTATTTTCTGATTTTGGAGGAATGGGTGAATGTGCCCTTGGAACAAGTCTGGGACAAGAGATTGTACTGGATAGTGGGAAAATGAAAGATATTTTTGTCCTTTTATCGTGTACATAGGGAAAATTGACGGTGATAAGTTATTCCATCTCAATGGTAAAATAACTTATCACTAAGTTTGCTTCTGTTAGCTGAAAAAGAAGTGATGTTATTAACTACTCTCCATTTTCATTTTTGGCATGCTAAAAGGATCGGCAATAAGTAAGCCCTTTTTCCTGAGTTATCCCATAACAAACATGCCATGGATTTTTTTTTTTGGTCCCTGCGATAGGCTTCGATGTTTGGAAGTCTTATTGGATTTTTTTCTTGTTAAATTTATGTTCAACAGGTAAAATTGGAGACTGGGAGGTATCTCTCATGGTTAATGTTGAGGAGCAGGAGTAAATTAGTCCTTTATCTTGTGTATTAACATAGGATGCTTATTAATGTCTTTGCAATCCTTGTTGTCCTCTTTTATTTCTGTCCTCACTTAAGGGCATATATGTAAACCTGGTTATTAATACAAAAGGCACCTTTAGGGCTGTGCAGGATTGTTCTGCAACAGACCCAAGCTTCTCCACAGCCGCCGTCCTCTCTCTTCTTTCTCTTCTCTCTTGCAGTTCCATCATGGTATCAGAGTAGAAAACTGGATCCTAGGGCTTCTTGAAGCCTCGTAAGCAAGGCTTTCTCTGCAGCGGGTACGTTGTTCCTCGAGGGCAGTGTGTGCCCCACTGCTTCTGTTTCTCGACAGGCTGGGAATCTTCCCAGCAGCCTTTTGAAAGAGATCAGATATGCCCTCTTTCCCAGGGCACCCGGTCTCTCCCTCTCTACTTGTTTTTCACAGCTGCTACCCTGTTTTAGGGTGTTCGGTTCCTCTTTCTCTGCTGTGCGTTGTGAGTTTAGGGCATCTGACCCTCCCTTCTCTTGTTTAGGGTGTGCGGCACCAACCCCCCTCCCTTCTCTCTGCTGCATCCTCTGTTTTAGGGCATCAGGCACTATTGCTGTCTGGAAGGGGTACCAGTCCCCTGTTTGGACCTGTTGAAGGCTGTCATAGGAACCGACCCCTGTTCTGCTCCCACTTGTGGTGCCTTGACTTCTGTTTATTATAGTCCATCATGACAGACAACTCTGGAGCAACCTCTGACATTTCTGAAGCTCTGACCAATCCATCTGGCCAGATTCAACCTTTTTCCCTATGCAGGGAGCTGGAGGTTCCACTCTCCAAATCACATCGGAGAAGTTGACTGAGATAAATTGTGCGTCGTGGGCAGTTGCCGTTGAACTATTTATTGAAGGACATGACAAGCGTGATGTTCTCCATGGTACCAAGTCGAAGCCTGAAGAAAATAGCCCTTTTTTTCACACTTGGAGATGTGATAACATTCAGTTGACGACGTGGATACTTAACTCTGTAAGGCATTAAACAGGTCATCCTCCATCAAAAGATAGCTTTTGACATGTGGAAGACACTGGAGCAAATGTATGGACGCAAGCATGACATACTATCAGTTAAGTAGTCACATCTTCAAACTTGAACAAGGTTCCATGTCGGTCTAAGGGCTGTGGCATGAGTATGACTACTACAGGATGCAAAACTGGACCCCTACTGATGATCATCAAAGATATTTGAAATTTCTGGAAAAGGACAGAATGATTAAATTCCTGAATGGACTGCATGCTGATTTTGAGAGGCTTAAGGGACAGATTCTTGGTCTTGATCCTACTCCCTATCTGGAACAAGTTTACTACAAGGTTATAAGTGAGGAAGGGCAGCAAGGGTACTGCTGCTAGTACTCCTGTTGGGGAGACTTCTGCTCTTGTCAGCACTGGAACTAAGTCCAAGCCTGAAGGGACTAAAGTAAAAGGTGATAAATTCTGTCGGCATTGCAAGAGGACCAATCATGATTCAGATTTTTGTTGGGAAAAATATCCAGAGAAGAAACCTGAAAATTCAAACGAGGAAATAACTCTAGCTGTGGGAATGTTGACGCCAGGAGACCCGTGGTGCAGGAGATTGCTGGTTCCTCTGTGCCTTCTACTGTTGGGATGTCCTATACTGACATTGCAACCTTACAACGCTTTCTCTCGCAGCTTCAGGCTCCATCCTCCACTTTTTCCACTCCATCTCAAGCTCACACAGGTATTTGTGGCTCGGGATTGAGTGTTGCTGGTTTGCTTTCTCACAGTCTCTGGGTTATTGACTCAGGTGATACTGACCATATGACTAATGCTGCTACCTCTTTCATTTCCTATTCTTTGTCCTCTGGACAAGATAAAGTGACTTTGTTGATGGTACCAAAGCCACTGGCTGGCAAAGGCTCCATAAAATTGGCGGATCATTTTATCTCCGCCCTTCTCTTCCTTCTATTTCCATTAATTTACTTTCTGTTAGCAGCATTACCAAACAACTTCACTGCTCAGTAACCTTTTTCCCCTCATAATTGTGTATTCCAGAATCTAGAGACCAAGCACACGATTGGGACTGGCTGTGAAGTAGGTCTTTATTATTATGAGCTTGGAGCAGGGATGGGGGTGTCGGTTTCGGTTTTGCCGTTTTGGGGGGGTCCGAAACCGAAACCGATTCAGTATCAGTTTCGGATTTAGCCGAAACCAGCTGAAACATGTAAAAACCCATTAAAAATATGAAAAAATAAGGAAAATATAAAAAAGTTATCAATATATCATTAAAATCAGTGGACATGCATTTGAATCTAAATAAATTAGATTAATGAGAAATTACAGTTTATCTGAATGTCACCTCGAGGCATGGTTATTTACCTGAACATCATTTAAGTAAAGTCAGTAAGAGAGTGACTCCCTTGGAGAAGTCATATACATTTTGATTTTTTTACCGGACTTTTGATTTTTAGTATTCTATTGGGTTTATTTGAATTATGAAATTTTTAGATAAGCCAAATTATGAGGGATTAGAAGGACGCTATTTTGATGGAATCATCAAAATCACGATTGACTTCTTGGATGGAGAGTTGTCTTTTTATTGATAAGAGATATGATTTTTTTGATATTTTTATTGGATTCAAATGGGGGGCACTTCCTTATTTACATGTAATATCTTAAGCATTTACTTAAATGATATTCAGGTAAATAAGGCACTATGTACATATCTGGGGATTGAAGGGATTCCATAACACATCTTATATATATCAAGGGCATTAGAACATGAATCCCAAAGTTTCGATCAGTTTCAACCTTTTCGGACCTACATCGGGCGAAATGGTTTCGGGTGTCGCCCGAAACCATTAAAAATATATATATTTTTAGTTATCGGACCAGACAAGTGTTCGGGCCCGGTTTTGGATCGGAGGGGTCCGATACCGATACGTATTGTCCGATACCGATATGTATCGGACGACACCCCCATCCATGGCTTGGAGTGACATCTGCCTTGTAGTCTGCAGCAGTGTTTGGAGAAGAAAATTCGGGATATTTATCTATGGCATGCCCAGTTGGGGCATTTATCTTTTAGGTCCTTGAGAGTCTTGTTTCTTGCTCTTTTCTCTTCTGTTTCCCTTGAGTCACTTCTGTTGAAGTTTGTCAATTATCCAAGCATTGTAGAACTCAATTGCAAATAATCCAGTACAACGTGACCAGACTAAACACATTGAGATTGATTGCCACTTCATCAGGGAAAGACTTGATTCTGGAGAACTATGCTTGCCATATGTCAAATCTGGGGAACAACTTGCTGATGTGTTCACGAAGGATGTATCTCTAGATGTCTTCATTTCTACACTTGCAAGTTGAACATGCTTGATATCTATGTTCAACTTGAGGGGAGTGTTGAGGATCAGGGGTAGATTAGTCCTTTATCTTGTGTATTAACATATGATGCTTATTAATGTCTTTGCAATCCTTTTTGTCCTCTTTTATTTCTGTCCTCACTTAAGGCATATATGTAAACCTGGTTATTAATATAAAAGACACCTTTAGGGGCCTAGGGCCGTGCAGGATTGTTCTGCAACAGACCCAGGCTTCTCCACAGCTGCCGTCCTCTCTCTTCTCTCCCTTTCTCTCTCTCTTCTCTCTCTTGCAGTTCCATCAGTTAACAAAACCCCCTGGCTGGTGCTGTGGTTCTTTCTTTACTGGATTACCACAGAAAAAAAGGAAAAACAAGGAAAAAGGCAGATGAAAGAGAAAGAGGGAGAGAAGGAGAAGTTGGGTCAATGCCTGCTTCTCAATAAAGATGTCTCGGCTCCATGCCGCTAGTGTTTCAGCCGTTATATATGGATGCAATTGATCTGTTGGATCTATTGCCCAACTGAAGCACAAACTTGTCACCATCCCTGGCACCAAAATCTTCACCATCAGGTCAACCCAGATCCAGCACATAAAGTGGTGCAAATTACAGCTCATCCCTCTATAAGAGCAGCCAATTTATCCTTAAGGGGCATATCTGACTTGGCTTTGGGATTTGTAGATGCAATCTACATTCAATCCTGTTTGTGAGACGTAAAGCATCCAATTTGCTGTGCTTCATTCCTTCCCAAGTAGAATGAACACAATCAGTGGATGGTCTGGTCAGACTCATTCTTGTAGGCCTTTCAGGTCCATCCTTGTTCTACATCAACTGATACGAAAGAATTCTAGAACAATGAAGCTTTCTTTGTTATCTCATTCCCATGGCGTCCTAGCCCCATTTCTCCACATCTTAAAATGTTTATCAATACAATCTTTTAATGTACCCACTTCTCATTTTTAGTTAAGAAACTCCTCCCATATTACTTGCGAATATTTGAGAGCAGTAGAGCTAGATATATGTGATATGCGGAGCAATCATAACTGTTTCTCCTTCTCTGGACCTTCTGCTTGTGCATTATCAGATGTTGGGTTGACATGGCTTTATTGATAACATTTTTATTGTCACAAAAGGGCTATTGAGCAATTTCTAAGTGTATCAGATTGCCCAATCTGAAAAACAGATGTTATGTTAGTAAACACACGGCAAATAAAAAATGGAGAATGTAAAATGCTTTCCAGCACTAGCAAGGATAGACCAATGTTGCAATTTGCTAGACCTGTGACGTCATTCCGCATCAACTTCATTTATTGATGATCGTCAATTCCATTAAACTTTTGCGCAGATAACCTCATATTTAAAAGAGCTATCCATACATTATGACAATTAAATGTTTCAAGAATTGTGAATATGGATACTCCAAATTCTATGCATTGTTTTGGCTATCTTCTTCTTCCAAGAGTTTTGGTGTCAGGTCTAAGGGTTGCATAACGAGCTGTTTTGGAAACGAAATGACTATCACGGTCATAGATGGCAAAATCGGCTGAGTCGGGTCGGAGTCGGCCGACTCTGAGTCGGGTCGGCCCTTGGCGACCCGACTTGGGGGGTGGAACAACGACCCACCCATGGAGCTACATGGAATCGGGGTTAGTCGACCGAAATCGGGTGGAGTCGGGCCGACTCAGCCCGACTCCAGGTGGGCTCTATGTGGTGTAACCGATTCCCTTCAGGATCCTCTTCGGGCAGGGCTTTAGGATCTCCTTATTTACCTGAATATCATTTAAGTAAATGTTACTTAAGATATTACATGTAAATAAGGAAGTACCTCCCATTTGAATCTAATAAAAATATAAAAAAAAATCATATCTCTTACCAATAAAAAGTCAACTCTCCCATCGAAGAAGAAAATCGTAATTTCGGTGATTTTAGCGAAATGCTAACTTCTAATCTCTCATATTTGGCCTATCTAAAAATTGATAATTCAAATAAACCATATGGAACACTAAAAATTCAAAGTCCGGTAAAAAAAATCGAACGTACATATGACTTCTCCAAGGGAGCCACTCTCCTACTGACAGCACTTAATCTGCTTGAGACCTCTCAGGATTTGGTCAAATCTAAACTATCACCACTCAAAGTCATGAGAATTGTCACATTCTAAGACTTTTTCAATTAGAAAGTGAAAATTTTCATGAGTTTAGATGATGATAGCTTAAGTTTGACCAAATCTTGAGAGCTCTCAAACAGACTAAGTGCTGTCAGTAGGAGAGTGGCTCCCTTGGAGAAGTCATATGCATGTTTGACTTTTTTTACCGGACTTTAGATTTTTAGTGTTACATATGGTTTATTTGAATTATCAAATTTTTAGATAGACCAAATTATGAGAGATTAGAAAGTTAGCATTTCGCTAAAATCACCGAAATTACGATTTTCTTCTTCGATGGGAGAGTTGACTTTTTATTGGTAAGAGATATGATTTTTTTGATATTTTTATTGGATTCAAATGGGGGGTACTTCCTTATTTACATGTAATATCTTAAAGTATAAATGATATTCAGGTAAATAAGGTATCATAGTTACCGTTGCTCTATATTGTAATATGAACATATGTGTAACTAGACTATAGATATACCCAAAATGTTATATTACTATATGTTTTTAAATAATTTTTATTGATTTTCTGTGATATTTCTGGATTTTTCCTGATTTTTTTTCAATTTTTAAACCTTTTTAAACCTGGCCGACCCAGGGTTGGCCAGACTCCATTGGAGTCGGCGGATCCAAGGATCCGACCCGACCTGAGTCGGGGTCGGCTGGGTCCGACTCACCCAGCCGACCCGACTCTGCCATCCATGATCACGGTAGTCTCCCTTGAAAGTAATTCGCACACCCTAACAAGGACAAGCACATAAGACGGAGGGGAGGGAAAGGTAAATGGAGTTGCAATGCAAGCTTGTAAAAGCATTCTCTGCACTTTGGTTTCCTAAAGACATTGTCCTGTTTTTGTGTAAGAAATGCTTGATGATTACATGTTGCCCATTTGTTTAACATTATTTTTGTGAAATGATTACATATCTATATGATTTTTTTTAAAGGATTTGAATTATTTGTTTATCTGTCAACTTCATCACTCAGAAGCAGAAGGAAGGTGAAACTTCGAAAAATGGACGTAAACGTTCTGTGGAGAAAGTGGAAGATGATGACGGTGGAGATGCTTCTGATGATGATGACCAAGATGAAGTTGACAAAATGGAGGAAAAGCATGATGAAGATAGTGAAAGTGAGGGTGAAGAAGATGAACAGGATGAACCCACAGCAGACAAAGAAGATCCTGCTCAGAAGAGAACCAAGGGTACCAAATCCAAAGCCAATTGAAAACTTGGCTTTGAGGAAAGGCTCTCCCGCAAAATCCACTAAAATGGCTTCAAGATCTCCATCCAAGAAGTCTTCAATTGAAGTCAGAGGCAAGGCACCTGGGAAAAGCAGAGAAGGTTCTTCCATGGAGCAGATTAAGACAGGCCCGAAGACATCAACTAAGCAAAAAGGTGAAACAGTCAAATCCAAACGAGACAGTAGAAGTGAGAGTAATGACTCATTGAAGGAGAAAGAAAATAAAAAATCTCAATCTGGGCCGAAAGCTTCTGCCAAGGAACATGGTACTGTTTATCAAAGTTTCTGAAAATATAAATTTATGTGTTTGCTGCATGGCTGACCCTCATCCCACTCAATAATGTCTATGTATTATTTCATTGAAATAGTATAACTCCTTTCAAAATACCTCTTTGATAAAAGGTAAAGAAAAATCTAGTGGGAAAGACAAGGAACCAACCAGAGAAGAGGTGCATGCTGTGGTCTGGGCTATTTTGAAGGAAGTAGATTTCAATACTGTGAGTTCACTCCAGCCTCTGTATGATTCTTTGTGATTTGTTATGTGTTCTTGTAGACTAGTTACTAACATAAAAAAATTGCAAATTGCAGGCTACTCTTGCTGATATTCTCAAGCAATTAGGTATGACTTTTATGTCCATTTTCAATAGAGCATAATAGCAATTTTTTTTTGGCTTCCATTTTCAATGAAAGCATCATGGGAACAATTTATTCCTAGTGTATGTAGTCGTTTATGCATTCTATTGGATGGTCAATGAAGAAAACTAAATATGGGCTATGCCTATTATATAATGTTGGACACGTTTCTAGATCCAGTACAGATAAGGGTTAGTTCCGTGCTTAGCCGTGCTCATGTAGAAGACCATGAGATGGTGGTGGATGCTGCTGGAAAATGACAGTGATGGGAAAATGGTTCTTTTCTTGGGGTTGGTTAGGCTTGTCAGAGTGAAGGATATGAGTGAGCTCTGGGGATGTAGTGGGTGTGCAGAGTGTGGTGGGGAGAAAAAAAAAAGTTTATAGAGCTTGCGTCTTCTGCTTTGTTGAGGTTCTCTGAATAGGCTCTTCCTTCCATGGTCTTCAGAACCGACTGGTCTAGACTGGACGAGCCTGAATTGGATCAGGACTGGCCTCCCCACAGTCTGGTTCAGCCAGTTCCAGGACCTGGGTAGTCCTTTAAAACAAAGAAAAAATGTAATAAAAATGATAAAATCTAGAAAAAGGGTAAAAACAAGAAGATCGGTGAGAAATCAAGAAATGAAGATTTTGAAGCAAGAAAAGTGTGATTTCTTGGGTGATTTAATGTTTAGAATCTTTATATAACTGTTTTGGTTTATTTGAAGGTATATATAAGTTACTTTTCATGGTATTGGTAGTCTTAGAGTTAATTAATATGTTTCTTTAGATGCTTTAATGACAATGCAATGGAATTATGGTTTAAATTGCAATTCATGTCCCAATGACGTGACTAATATATATATATATATTATAACTTAATATAGAGATCCATGAGGGAACCTTTCCCTGAATAAGTGAACCCAGTCTGAACTAGAACTAGGATCAGAACTGGCCTCATCTTTTTGAGAAATGTTTCAGGTTCTGCAAAAGGCTGATTCTGATCCCGATTCGGTTCTGCAAACCGTGCTCTCTTCTTAAAGGAATGTTTATGGTTCTCTTTTATGCTTACAATGTATACATTTCGATACAGTCATCAATGCCTAACATAGTGCCTCATATGCCCATGTACATATGGGACATGTGAGCTGGGTGTTGTCAGGCCTGAGCCTGGCCAAGTGCCTTTGTATTTGGCCGGCCAGAATCACTCATTTTGGTTTCTGGAATTTTGCCTCAACCTGGCCCATGCATTTATTCTACAAGAATTGGTCCTTTTAATTCTAATGGTTTTCATCATGTTCGGCCTCCTGCGCATCTGACTTGTTGATACCCCTTCTGCTTTTATCTCTGAATTATCTCAAAAGAAAAGAGCATGTGCAACTGTGGAGTTGATGTTAGTAAGTTAATTTACCTTTCATATGAATGTGCAAATGGCAGACATGCATCAGCTTACGTAACTCATTTCCTGGTTTGCGTCAGTAACCTAACATTGCATTTTTCACATCAACAGGCTCACATTTTGGTAGAGATCTCATGCACAGAAAAGCTGAAGTCAAGAGCATAATCGAAGAAGTTATAAATGATATGACAGACGATGAGGAAGATGAAAGTGAGGAAGATAACGAGGAGGCTTAGTAAAATACAGACTGAAACTTGGCTTTTCGCTATGCGCTTGGAGATTAAAAGTGTCGGATGCTGCATGTGCAATATGTTTTTAAATTAATTTAGTCCTTTAAAGAATATTTAGAGTGTTGATTTGCAATATCTAACTGGAAGCAACCATTGACAAATAGAGAGTCTTAGGCCTATGTCAGATTCGTCCCTGTTGATTGTATTTGTACAATAGCTTTGATTAACCAGTTCCATGTAAACGGATAGTCTTTTTGGTTTTAAGCAGGTGATTGGCGACATGTAAAAGGGTTCATGTACTTTATTTGTGTTAATAAGTAAATTTATTTATTTGATTTTAATTCTTTGTTATTGTTTCTTTGTTTATAACAATAAAGTCTATCTCCTTAGTGTAGCTGGTGTTTCGCCGAGGCTTCAAGTTGAGTGTGTATAAAGACGGATGGGGCATGAGGGAAAAAGCTCGGTTCTCTTGCAGCTGTAGAAAGGTTACAGTGGAAGTTTGCCCCTTTTGAATCTGAGATTCGGACCAAGAAATTTCAAAAGCCCTGATGATATAAGGTTTACCCAGAAACATTTTCTTGTATGCAACGTAAGCGGAATTGATATTATGAGAAAGTTTAGCAATAATACATTATCTTCTTTCATATATGATATGTTATATTAAATTATCCTTCACCGACATCTGTGGTTAGAGGTCCCCGATGCAAGTTGGTTCACTTTGTCTTCAGAATATAAATAATCAGGTTAGGCCTAACGTTTCTTGATTTTTTGTTTTTGGGTTGGGGGGGGGGGGAGGTACATTCTTCGTGTCATGATCTGTTTCCAAAAGTTCTAGGCCAGTATTTTGTAATGTCGTTGGAGACATGTTTGTGAAACCTCTATAACTTCTTGCTTTTTGTCTTCGCGGTAAAAACATTTGGCAAGTACGACCCTGTGCCATTATAATTACGTAAGTCAGAGGAGCATCAACCGAACTCTTTGTTGAAAGGCAGAAAATAACAGACAAAAATGACTTCTGGAAGTTTCTTCCCTTCAAAATAACTTGAGGTTTTGGAGAAAGTAAAAAATAACAGAAGAAGGATTTCCCAAGTGTCTACTCAAGGAGTTGGTTAGACACTCCTATGCCTTGGGATTGTGAGGTCTTATCTTCAGACTCTGCATCATTTGAAGAGTATAAGAAATATTTATTGCAAGAATATAAGTCTCACAGCAAGTATGATATGGATTGTAAGAAAACAATTCTATTGGCTGGTTGAACTTGATGGTACTTTTCTATCTCTCTCTTCCAATCAATAAAATTATATTTCCTTACAATTCACATCATGTTTGTTGTAGTTGCAATAAGTATTTTTTAAAGAATATATAAGAAAGAATATGATAGGCTTAAAATATAGTTAAGGTAGTCTGCAATGGGGGGGGGGGGGACTACATTGACATTGAAGCCTACAGAGACTTCCAAGTACTTCTAAATACTAAAAACTATGCCAAAAACTTTGGAACTATTTTGACTTTTTAGGTTTCAATATATCATAGCCTAAAAATGCTATTTCAGTTAGGGTAATAATAATATTTTCCAAAAAATGTTTGTCTATCTAATTACTTAAAACCATTTAACTATCTCCATAATGTGTCTCATTAAAATAAAATAAAAAGGTATTAGAAAGAAACTTCTAACTAAATTTACCAAACCTTCCTTCAACAACATTAGCCTTGGTATGCACATGTGCATAGAGGTGGTTCGGGTTGAAATTTTTAAAATTTTGGTTTGGTTCAAATCAAATTGTAGAAGAAATTTTGGTTTGATTCAATTTTGATTTTCCAAAAATCAAACCGAACTGTACATAACCCGATTTTGAAGATGATTATATCAAATTTATGTAAATACATATCCCTAGTTTTTTCAACTTAGTCACATCAAACCCTTTCCTTCTTTCTATTGACAAAAAGTTATATGCTTCCGGACTATTTAACCTTTGTTATTTTTTAATATTTTAATTAGCAAGTTA
>CM024754.1:155802616-155903920 GCA_014218235.1 Colocasia esculenta
CCACGATCAGCGCCTCATATTCAGCCTGATTGTTGGTCAACGGCTTCATGAGTGCACATGAGTTGTGCAGTATTCCCCCTTGTGGAGTCACTAGGACAATGCCCGCTCCGGAGGTATAAGTTGTGGTGCCGTCAGTTTGCTTGAGCACCGGGAAGCGCCATCAAAGTAGAGTTCCCAATGTGGTGACTCCACGGCGAGAGTGTTCCCACTTTCTTGAACGGGGACTTCTTTTTGTTAGGTCCCCTCCCCGTGGGGGGATGAGAGCGTTTCCTCCCCGGGAGCTTGAACTCGAGGGGAGAGCCTGCTGGGAGCGGATGCGCCGCCAGGAAATCCGCCATACCTTGCCCTTTGATTGCTTTTCTGGGGACGAAGGTGATATCAACTCCATGAGGAGAAGGGCCCATTTTCCCATTCTTCCTGACAACACAGGTTGGGTGAGGAGCGCCTTTAGCGGGTCTATCCTCGAGATGAGGCTGACTTGATGGGCTAGCAGATAGTGCCGTAATTTCTTGACGGCGAATATCACGCTAGGCACACTTCTCCACTGGGGAATATCGGTGCTCCGGACCCACGAGCATCCTGCTGAGGTAGTAGAGCGGTTGCTCTTTGCCTTCCTCATTTGTTTGCGCCAAGAGCGCTCCCAGCGACGTTTCCATGGCCGCGATGTAGAGGATGAGCGGCTTATCTTTCACTGGGGCTCCCAAGACGGGAGGAGTAAGCAGATACTCTTTGATTTCTTCGAAAGTATCTTGGCACTCTTGGTCCCATATGAATGGGGCTCCTTTCTTCATCAATTTGCTGAAGGGGGCGCACCTGCCCGCAAGGTTGGAGATGAACCGCCTTATGTAGGCCAGCCTTCCTTGGAGAGATTTCAGCTCCGTTAAGGTCTTCGGCGGCGGCAGCTCTCTGATAGCTTTGATTTTGACGGGATCAATTTCTATCCCGCGGTATTTGACAACGAAGCCGAGGAACTTGCCGCTCGACACGCCGAAGGCGCACTTCATCGGGTTCATCTTCAGTTGATGTTGGCGGAGCCTTTCGAAGACCTGGCGTAAGTCGCCTAGGTGGTCTTCCCGCCTTTTGGTCTTGACGACCAGATCATCAACGTAGCACTCGACCGAGTCATGGAGCATTTCTCCGAAGATCTTGGTCATGGCTCGTTGGTAGGTGGCTCCGGCGTTCTTCAAGCCGAAGGGCATTCTTTTATAGTTGTAGATCCCTTTGGGGGACCTGAAGGCGGTATGACCCTTATCTTTGGGAGCCATACGGATCTGATTATAGCCGACGATCCGTCCATGAAGGATAACGCTTCATGGCCTGTGGTCATATCGATCATTGTTTCCGTGATCGGGACCGGGAAGTCGTCCTTTGGGCAGGCTTTGTTCAAGTCCCTGTAGTCGATACAGATCCGGACTTCGCCGTTCTTCTTCTTGACTGGCACTATATTGGCCAGCCAAGTTGGATAGATGCACGGCTCGGTGAAGTCGACTTGGAGAAGTCTGTCCACCTCGGCATTTACTTTCAGCTCCAGCTCGTGGCGCATACGCCGTTGGGCTTGCTTGACCGGCTTTGCTGCAGGGAGTATGGACAACTCATGCTCAGCCACGGAGGGGTCCAGGCCTGGCATTTCTTTGTATGTCCATGCAAAACAGTCTTTGAATTCCAGCAAGAGGTGCCGGTATGACGTCTTTCTTCCTCGTTCAAGAGGGCGCTGACGAAGATTGGTCGGGGTTCTTTTGGTTCCCCGAGGTCGAGCTCGACCAGTTCGTCGACGTAGCTTGTCCGCCGTCTTCGAGCTCACGGGGCGCGGCTGTAGGTCGATGAAATCCTTTTCTTCATCGGAGTCAGCAACGTGGACGTCATAGTATTGAAGCCTTCTTCTGTGATCGGCCAGAAGTGACCCCTTCGCTTTGAGGTGCTTCTTGACACGACGCCCCATTTGATAGGACGAGGGCGGCCTCCCTTGCTGTGGCTTTGTAGCGGGGGTAGGAGATTGCCCATCGGAAGGGCAATGATCAGGTAAGGGCGCGAGCCAACGGTGTTGACCGTATAGTAGGCCTCGCATTCCGCCGCCTGACCATAGCCCAACCCCGAGTGTCTTTTGCACAATAGGGGGGTTGCCCTCGGAGTTGCTTCGGGTACCACAGCTGGTGGAAGTACTCCCGTCGCGAAGGGTCTTGCATTTGTGCAACTTTTGCCTTTGGCACAATTTCTTGATGTGCTCGGGCATGTCGTCCATTTCTTGGACGGGCTCTGGGGCGACTTGAGTCGTTTGACTCCAGCCAAAGTCGTCTTCGAGGGGCCCACGTGACAGCGGGTCTCCTTTGTAGAAGATGATCGGCTTCGGCGTCTCGCCCTTCTCGAGACTATCATTTCTGTAATGGGTGACAATGAATGTCTTCAGTCGTTCACCCATTGTTCTCCCTGTGGAAGAGTTTTGCATGTACGCCGGCGGCAAGGAGATGCTTCGGTTGATGATCTCGCCGATGGCGTTTGCTTCGTAGTTGATCTCACGCCTTTCTGGGCAACTTGGCCCGGCGTGGTGGATTCGGCGAGGCGGCTGAGCCGGTGAGCTTCAAGGAGGTCTTTGTTGACCGTGAAGAGCTCCTCTTCCTCTTGACCCTGGCTTGCTTGATTTGCGTCGGCATTTTGCTTTTCCTTGCCTTTTGACGCAGTTGCTGGCTCCCTGAGAGGTTCGCCGAGGTATAGCTGGGCGTCCGCCAAGTTGCATTCATTTGGGCGGAACGGGGCTCGGTCTGCAAAGACCGTGTGCTGCTCTCCTTCTTTGATGTATTTTATACATTGTGGAGAGTCGAGGGGACGACCGGTTTTCATGGAGCCAGGGTCTTCCCAGGAGGGCTTTGTAAGACGTGTTTGCATTGATAATGTAAAACACGACCTTAGTAGTGAGGCCGTCCATGGCCAGCTGCACTCCACCTTTCCCAAGGCGTTTTCAGAATTCTGGTTGAATCCAGCGATTCTGATATCATTTACCCTTTGCAAATAGGGCGTAAGATACAAGCCTTGAAACTTCAGAGGCATGATATTGATCGACGCCCCGGATCAACCAGGATCCGGTTGAGCTCGTGCCCATTGACTTTTCCTTGCATGTACA
This sequence comes from Colocasia esculenta, assembly GCA_014218235.1. NCBI lineage: Eukaryota > Viridiplantae > Streptophyta > Magnoliopsida > Alismatales > Araceae > Colocasia > Colocasia esculenta. The sequence continues at coordinate 155,805,732 of CM024754.1, forward strand.
ACGGGCGGTTGTGGTATAGCGTTGGCAACAACATGTCTTGTCAGAGAAGGTCACCTCCGCCACCAGTGCTTCTAGGGCTTGTGCCTGGAGTTCGGTCACGTCAGCTTCGTAGACCTCGGGCTCTTGTAAGATTTTGACGAGCGCCGTTCTCAAATCTTTGCTCCAGGCAATGGCGTCCCATATGATATGTTGGTTGGGAACCGCTTCATATGCTGTATGATTTTGCGGTCAGCCCGGGCACGGGTTTGATCCAATGGTGGGACAGTATCCTCCAGGGCCTTATCGGTTGCCCGAATTGGTTGACCCGTCTTGCCGCTGGTTGCTCGTCCGGCTTTTCTTCGAATAACGAGCCAGGCAATCTTCCTCCGGGGCGGCAGTTTCTTCTTTGCCGCTTCTGGACGGAGCGGGCCGGGCGGCCGATTCAGGAATTTTCCGGTTGAAAGGTGTTGGGGATCGCCCATCCCCCATACTCTTCTTCGTCAGACAGGACGAAGGGGACTGGCTGGGTGGCCCTCCGGTCGGAGAGCCTACTAGCGATATCTGCTGCTCTTCTTCTTCCTCGTCAGACGGGTCGAAGATGAAGGAGTTCGCCCGCACCTCTATTTCCGGGGCAGGCTGAGGCTTTCTCCTCGGAAGACGATAGTCTTGCCCAGGTCGGGCGAGCTGGTTTTCTCGCTGAGGGACGGAGAGGATTTCTTTCCCGTCCACGGCCTTTTCCTTTGCCTCGGTTGCGGCGGCGATATGTTGCCACAGGGGGCGTAACAGCCGGTGATTGCAAGCTCGCAGGCGGCGGTATCGACACCATGTTGCACGAGAAGTCTTTCAGCATTTCTTCCAACTTCTCGATGGTGATTCATCTTCCTTATAGAAGATGGCCAGTTCTTCGGGCGAGGCAGCTTCTCGCCTTCTTGAGCCCTTTGTAGCATTTGGTGGAGCCAGCTTTTGAGCCTTGTTTTGCGCTCCATTTCTTCCACGGGATGTATATGTCCAGAGGGACTCTCCAAGTGTTTAGAGGGAATATACTCCTCCAATCATCAATGAGCTTTTGCAGCTTCTGGAGTGGAGTGAGCTCCGCCGGGGCTGCCGCGGCCTCCTCTTGCTCAGCTTGCTTCTTTAGGCGCCTTTTCATGTTCTTGCGCCGGTTCTTTTCTTGCTGCACTGCGCACGCCATTTCGAGCGGCGTCAGCGGCTTGGCTGCTCTGTTGTTTGAGAGGTGGTTCTCGGCCGAGGCGACCGTGCGACCTTCCCCTCTTAGGGAACGCTGACAGAGTGCGCATTCTGGACGCCACCGTCGTCTAGTCAGCTTCGTCTTGTTGATGCTGGAAAGTGGGAGTCAATTGCCTGCTCGATTATCTCGGGCGGCAGTTGTTGAAATTCGGCCCAATAGGGGCTTGGCTCTTGGGTGGCCGGCTCCATCACTGGCTGCTTGCCCCTGCGGTCTTTTTCTTGCCGCTTGAGTATTCGCGGAGGCGAGTTCTCAAAGCACTGCCCTTACTCCTATTTTCCGGAGTTTGTTACGGGGAGGGGAGACTTGATGTCGTCGAGACCCCTTCTTTCGCCGAGGTGGTTGTTGCTGGACTTCTTGCCTGGCCTCGGCCCGGGTTGTCGGGTTGCCTTCTGGGTCGATCTTCCCCTCTTGGATGAGGGATTTGACCCAGTCTCGGACAATCGGACACATATCCGTAGGATGCAGCAACATGGCATGGTATTTGCAATACATGGGGTGATTTATCTCCCTCTCCGTGTATGTTGGTGGCGGCCTGTGCGCCTTTACACAGCCTTGCTGCAAGAGTCTTTCGAAGATCTCCCCGTTCTTTGCGGTCGCAAAGGGTTCGGGGAGACTCGCCACCCGGGATACCATAAGGCAGGGGCCTCGTCAGATGAGCCGCCTTCTGTCATATCCGGGTCCTCTTGATTGTATCTTAAGATGGGCTGCTCTTTCAGGGATATATTCCTGAATTGCTGCCCCAAGCTCGCGCCTTCAGTGTCAGCTATGGACGGCATCGGCGGTACGAGCCATCCTCGTTCATCAGCTTCGGGGGCTTGGAGGTTCTTGAAGCGCATATAGTCGCTTTCTTCAAATTCCCGTTGGGCTGCTTCCCTGGCTCTCATCAGGACCATGGAGTTGCCTTCCGGGTCGATTTTCCCCTTTTGGATAAGGGACTCGACCCAATCCCGGACATCAGGGCACCTGTCTGTAGGGTGCAGCAGCATGGCGTGATACCGACAGTACATGGGGTGATTCAGCTCCCTTTCAGTGTATGTCGGTGGCGGTGTGTGAGCCATCACGACACCTCGTTGCAGGAGCTTCTCGAAGATTTCCCCAACATTTCCGGTCGCCAAGTGACTGCGGTGGGGGATTCTCCCTCCCGGGCACCACCAAGTAGGGGCTTCGCCTGATGAGCCGCCTTCTATCATATCCGGGTCCGGAAAGTGAAGGCCACCGGTGTATAAACTTCCGGTGGGTCGATGACGTTGACTGTATGCGTGACAACGTCCGCTGAATGGTCTGTCCATTCGCGAATGTGAGGCTGCGGTGGGTTGACACGGGCGTTGCCCAAGTCGATAATCCCTTGGTTGATCCATGCTTCGACCTTGTCTTTAAAGACGTGGCAGTCCTCTAACGCGTGCCCTGCATCTTGATGGTATATGCAGTAGTTTGGCGGGACGCTTGTTGGCGGCTGGCAGCCTAATAATCCCGCTCGCAGGCAGGTACGGTAGAGTGCCAGTGTCCGATGGCGCGGGAAGGAATATAATCTTCCGGCTTTCGTCATCAGACGGGTTTGAAGACTCCTCCGAGATCCACCCCCCACAGGGAGGGCGCGTCCGGGGCGCAGGTGTCCCACAGGCCCCTGGAGTCCTTGCTGGAGGGTCGTCAGACTTTCTTGCATGGTCCTCAGGTACATCAGCGTTTGGCGCTGCCGTGCCCAGCAGATTGAACTGTCTTTCCAGGTTTTGCACGGTCTCGACCATGTCCTGTGCTCCGAGGCTGAGGGATGATTCCCCTCCCATCCGTTTGTGGAATGAGCGTCCCAAGGATTTGCCTCGGGGTCTTCTGGTTCGGAGCCGGCGTATTGACATGGATGACATTGGCCGACTGCCTCGATTGGTCCCATGCATGGGGCTGCGGAGGTCAACCAATGTTCATGTATGGTGATGAGGCGACTCTGGATCAGCTTCTGTATTTCATTTTTGAAGACTAGCAGTCTTCAATAGGTGCCCCAGCATGCGGTGGTAGAGACAGTAATTTGGCTCATCCACTCTATCCGCTTCGCTCGGTCTTCTCAATGCCGGAAGCTTGAGCAGGTCATTCTTCATGCACAAGCTTGAAGAGCATCTTCGTATGGTCCCTTTTGAAGGAATACGGCGTGCTCATACGCTGTGGCAATGAAGTTGGAGGCGGCTTTTCTTCCACCTTCTTGCTTGGAGCGCCGGAGGTCATGACCTTCTTCCCCTTGCTTTGCGGGGCGAAGTCCACAGCATTGGCTTCTTTGCCCACGGCCCGCTCCTTGCCTGGCTTGATTCGTGGAGGAGCTTGCATCGGGTTATCGGCGAAGAACATCTCGATCTCTGCCACGACCGCGTTGAGCTGGTCAAAACCCTTGATGTTTGTTCCCAGCAGCTTTTCACTTATCTGCGCTGCCAGGCCCCGTCGACAGATGGTTATGGCATCTTCTTGCGTCGGGGGGTTGTCGCACCTCATGCTGAAGTCACGCCACCGCTTGATGAAGTTGAGGGCCGTTTCTCCTTTTCTTTGCCTGAGGGAGCACAGCTCTGCAAGCGACACCTTTCTCTCGGCCGTTTGGAAACGGTCGATGAACTTCTTTTGGAGGTCGGCCCAATCGACAACGGAGTTGGGCCTCAGCCTGGAGTACCACTGGAAGGCGGTGCCTGTCAGGGACGTTGCGAAGTAACGGAGGAGGTAGGATTCATCGAATGCCAACTCTCCTATGGCCGTTATATAGTAGCCAGGTGCTCGTTTGGCGAGCCCTGCCCATCGAACTTCTGCAACTTCGGCGCCTTGGGGAAGTCCGGTGGCAGCTTCTTGAATTGATGGTGGACGGGATATGGCACGCTGTAGAGATCTACAGTGGCAGTTCCCTCGCCCCGTTGGGCGAAGCGGTCGTCCACGATCTTTTCAATCATTCGTCGCTGGGCGACGATATCTTCAGCCGCGGAGGCTTGGGAGTTTATGCCCCTGCGCGGTTGTTGGACCGGATCGACGGTATAGTCGTTGACCGCGGCTATGCGTGGATTGACATCGGGCAGGTCGCCTTGTTGATGTCTTGTCCGAGCATTTTGGTTTGCCGTCGGCACTTGGCGGCGTGGCGCATTTGCCCCTGCCTGCTGCCCTCGCTCCGTCAGGAGGTTGGCCATTTCAGCCTGCCAACGCTGTATGAAATCATACTTGGCGTCGTCCGTCATTGCTTGGAAGGCGGCCCTGGTTGGCGGCATGAGGAACACTTCGGCTTGGTCCCCGTCGGCCGGCAGTTGTTGATCTCCGAGGTGGAGGCTGGCGACTTCGTCTTGCTCCCCTCCTTCGAGGTCCAGCTGGACCTGCCCCTGGAGGGGTCTTTGATCATGCTCGAGTGGAGGCTCGAGGACCTGTCCCAGATTCAAGGGTCCGGCCTGACTGCCTTGCTGTCCTTTGAGAAGTCTTCTGGCAGCGTTTCTGGTGTACCGGAGGACGGTTTCGTCGTCCTGTCCGGGTTCGTTTATTCTGAGCGCTCCAGCAGGGATGCCGGATAGCCCAGGTGCTTCCCTTCCCGAAGCATAGCAGGTGAAGATTTTCATGCCTCCACCTTCTTCAGACGTCTGTTGCACTCTCCGCTTCTTGGGCTTCTGAGTGCTTGGACGGATTGCAGCTCCCAGCCTGGTGAAGACTGAGGCGCTCAGCCTTTCAAAGACCGAGACTCGAGGTGCGGAAGCTCCGGCTTGACTCGCGTCTCCGCCTTCAGCAGTTTCCGCTTGGGCGGGGACGAAGTTGGGCTTCCTATAAATGCCCCTGCGTTTGTGTCCGCGGGGACGAGGAGGTTCGGTTTCTTGAGCTTTTTCTCGCCCAGGTACCGTCGCCTTCTTGGGGCTTTCGGCGGGTTGATCCGCTCTAGCCTGTTTGATCTGGCGGGCTTCCTGCTTGGTCACCCACATTTGCCTCATTTTGCGAGGCGGCTGGGGCGTCGAGCTTGATGCCTGCCCCTGTCGGGCTCCTTTTGGGGAGTCCCGATCTTCTTGCCGCATCCCTGGAGGGGAGCGAATTTGTTGGAGGTTGCCACCGTGGGGACGCTTCTGTCCCGGGGCAGTATCGGCTCGCCTCCATCGAGCCTGACGCGGATGTCGCCACTAGCACCGGTTTTCCCGGAGTTGGAGACGACCGCGTGGGGCTTGTTGCCCCTGCGTCCCTGGCGTTGTCCCCGTTTTCTAGGGACTGCGATGCAGGAGATTGTGTTAACCGAGAAGACCCGGCTTTGGCTTGGACGGGGTTTGGTGCCCCTGATTGCAGTAGCTTTGGGCGCCGCCTTTGGAGTAGCTTGGACGGCGGGGACCACCCCTAGGAAGTAGGGGGATCCCACCACTGCAGGAAAGTCTCCGAACACGAGCGGGACGGCGAGGTAGCCACATTTGGCGTGGCACGCGATGACTTGCGGACCGTAGGTGACGGCGGCCATCGAGCAAGCTTGAATTGCAGGTGGGAACGGGCATTTGATGCCGGCTTTCGCTCCTTGTACCTGTGGTGTGGAAATTAGTCATCTTTATTTCTATATCGGCATACGGTCTTTTTACATATGCATGGAAGGCAGGAACAGTCCCACCGGGCGTGCCAGATTGTTGGAACGCTGATTTTTTCTCTTTCTTATTTTATTTTATTTATTTCATCACTTCTTTTCTGAAATGACGAATTTTTGGGCGTGCCAGACTGTTTACGGGAAACAGACAAAGATTTGTTTTACGAGGAGTATTGGGTGCGAACCCTGATACCCTCGAATTTCATTTCATTTATTTTCCGCGTGCGCTCGCGTTCAGGGCGATTGGAGTGGTCGTGTACTGGACCGTTCCCCACCGACCGAAGTCGATGTTTCATTTACATCGAGTATAACACCCGAATACCTTCGAATGCGTAATGTTTATTAAAAGACCGTATGCCGAACTTTAAAGAAGAAAAGGCAGATGACAAGCAAATTTCCACAATTTTATTCAAGCATGTCCATGTCATTTATATTTATGACATTTACAATTGCGCCTTTAATGGGGTTTTGTACCTCCACTGGGCGTGTATACAACGAGTCATGTACATGGACGTCGACGATAGGGTGTTTGTGCCTCCGTCGGACGTTTACATGGAGTACATTTTTGTTACTAGTGGGGTGTTTGTGCCTCCGTCGGACGTTTACATGGAGTACATTTTTGTTACTAGTGGGGTGTTTGTGCCTCCACAAGGTAACATGCCTCTACGTATGTCATTTTGTGACACCGGAGGACTTGAATACTCGCCTCGACGAGTGTCGTTTTATGACACCGGAGGACTTGAATATGCGCCTCGACGTGTGTCGTTTTATGACACCGGAGGACTTAAATATGCGCCTCGACGTGTGCCTTTTATGACACCGGAGGACTTTAAACATGGCCAACGGGGGTCTTGTAACAACCTGTGGCGTCTCTATGCGGGCGAGCGCAGAAGGGCCCGGCCACGGAGACAAAGCACCAACGGTTGTCGAAGACTTCTCCCGACACGTGCGGCCTATGTAAGCTCGCGCACGGACCAACCGGAGTGTTCACAGGGGGGCTCGAACGGCGTCTGTTCTTTTTAGGCGCGTTCACGGAGGCCGAATGGCGTGTTTTGGGCCGAAGATGGCATGCATTGCAATGGGGGTATGCCCCCCTATTTATAGGGCCTCGGGGGACCGAACCGGCGGGGGTATCCTCCCCGGCGGGGGTGCGCGGGCTCGAGCGTCGAGGACGGGCGCGAGCGCCGAGGCAGCACGGCAGAGAGGCACTGACCGGCGGGGGTGCACGGACTGGCGGGGGTGCGCACACGAGCGGGCGAACCGGCGGGGGTGCGGCACCCCGCCTGGACTGGCGGGGGTGCGGCACCCCGCCAACCGGCGGGGGTGCGGCCCCCGCCGACCGGCGGGGGTGCGGCCCCCGCCCGGACCGGCGGGGGTGCGCACCCCGCCGAACCGGCGGGGGTGCGGCACCCCGCCGAACCGGCGGGGGTGGCGGCCCCCGCCTGGACCGGCGGGGGTGCCGCACCCCGCCGAACCGGCGGGGGTGCGGCCCCCCCCGACTGGCGGGGGTGCCGCACCCCGCCGAACCGGCGGGGGTGCGACCCCCGCCCGGAACCGGCGGGGGTGTGCCCCCGCCCGAACCGGCGGGGGTGCGGCCCCCGCCAGGAACCGGCGGGGGTGCCACCGCCTGGCCCCCCCCCCCCCCCCCCCCCTATAAATGGGGTGGGGGCTCCACTCCTTGGCCATTTCCTCCAGTTCTCTCCGGGAGAGAGCTCTGTGGGCCTCCCGGTTCGTTGGTTGACGGTCGTGCCGTGCACGTGTGCATCTTCAGTGCGTCTCCGGCCATCCCACGTGCGTTTGTCCCCGTTTTCGAGGGGCACGTGCATTTCATCGTCCTCGACGCATCGGGATCGTGCGCGGCTTTGAACGAAGACCTGGTCACTGGATTTCCGCTGTCCGAGGTACGCTTTGTTCCGTCCCGGCGGTGCTTCGGGCGTGCGCTGCACTCTGACCTCGTAACCTCGGTCGTTCCGGGTTCCCCGAGGGTGTATCTTGTCACCCGGGGTTTGTTTAATCTCCGGTTTGTTTCGGGTTCAACAGTCACTGTTACATGTTTTTACTTGAAAAGCAAATATCCTTCAGTGCTTGCAAAATCTGTTGAAGGTTTTTCTTTTTATCATTCTATTTTCTACTGGAGACTCGTAATGTGATATGAATTTATCTATTTCTTGTGGTTCTATTTGCGTGATCAGAATCCCTTGTCTTTCAAAGCTAATTGATATTTAACCTAACATGGTTTGCAGGTCCACACAGAGTATTGGAATGTTGTCATACACATTCTTGAGGAATACTGGAAAAGAAGATACTGTGGTTCCTATGGTAGGTCATTCTCAGCATTTTCCACAAATTAAAGAGTGTAAAATTCCATTCTCTTCTTTCAGTTTATGAAGTATAAATGTGTCTCTTTTTCCTTTGGTGTTTTGCTATCATATTGTCAACTTCTGCTCAAGGAGTGTCCTAGTGGTTAGCCCTCCATGTACACCAAGGTTGTGAGGTCAAGGGTTCAATTCCTTTCAGGAGCAGGTTTATAAGGAATTTTCTAAAGAATTATGTAATTCACAAAAAAAAGAAACTTTTGTTGTGATCTGTTTGCATTCTAAGGGAGATGCATTTGGATCTTTTTTTACTAATGTCGGAATGGATAGTTTAACAGTGTCCTATTTCATTGGGTATTTGTTAATGCTGTGCATGTCCCATTTGATCTTGTCATGAGCAAGCTTTTTAGTCATTGACAAAAGGTGCTTTTGCTACTTTCAAACTTTTAACCCATTTCAGTTCAATAATACCAGGTGTGAAGTAGTATTTGCCTTAGAATCTGTGATCCTTTAGACCTCATTCATTTTTATACCCTTTTTGTCGAACATGGACCACAGAAGAGCAAGCTCTCTTACATGCCAGGACTGAGGATAAGGTGAAAAGGAAGACCAAGCTAGTAAAAGGGAGAGCCAAGACGACTGTTGAAAGGATAGAAGAAACTAGTTCGGTGGCAGGGGAGCAAACTGGCAATTCCAAACTCTCTGGGACCCAGAGGAAGAATGTTGAATGTTACACAAAATCCATCTGAGACTATAACAACCTATTGCCAACTAACAAGGATGTTGGTTTAAAGTTAAAACCATTTAGGTTGAAAGCCATAGTACTAATACCTAAAGTAGTAAACCAAATACCTCTCTGTCATCATGATAGTATAATCATTGGATTGGGGCTGAGGAACCCTTAGGTTTTTAAGGCATTGGATTCTCGCTAATGTTTGCCTTACTCAAGCCAACATTCTTACTTCCGTTTCATTGACACCTGCTTCCATAGGTGTTTTATCTATAAGGCAGAATGCTCTCCTACCAATGCATTTTTAGATCCCACAACTTTGGGAGATTGCTTAGCCCCATTTATCTTGGCATTGACATGTTTGATCACTTATTTTTCAATGATGGCTGCTTCTAGCAAACATCTTGGCTGTATCTGCACCCCTACCTCCTTTATCACTGAGGAGTCATATGGGGGCTTGTTGGACGCGGAAAAATTTCTCATTTTTTTGGGTTATTATTATTTTTTTGCTTGTGGGCGTGCCAGTCTGTTTAACAAAAAACTTAAAACTCACTTAATACGAGATCGAGATTTATTGTGTCAATTTACTAGACAATTGCGCCTCTATTTAATATATTTATTCCGCATATTTACTTTATCAGGCGATTTGGGTTTCGTGTGCTGGACCCTCTTCTCTCTCGACCGGGGTTGATGTTAATTTACATCGGATTGAAACCGAACACACTTGATAGTAAAGTCAAGGTTTACATTTTACAGAAACAAAGACATGAATAAATTTGTTTTAACAGACGAAGAATAAACTTAAAAAAAAAAAAAAGGATTGGACTCCATTTGTGAGTTTAACATGCACTTTTGACAGAACAAATGGACAAGAATCCAAGAATTTATCAATATTTGAACAAGTCGTGCCTTGAGCAGAGTTTTCGCATAGACAGAATTTTCGCATAGAGACAACATATATAAACATATAATGAACATATGATCGGGCCTTGAATAGAGTCTCCGCTTGGGTAGAGTCTCCCATAGAAGCACACACACATGAACATACGAACATTTTCATCCTCATGCAGTTTGGCTCAACATGAGGATACAAACACTTAATATATATTTTTTATCTCCATGGAGTCCAGCTTAACTTGGAGATATAAATATGAAGATTTAAAAGATTTAAATTTCACCCCCATGGAGTCTAGCTCAACATGGGGGGTGTACACGGATTTACTTAGTCAGAGACGACCTTGGCTTGCTGAGCACGAGCACCTTCACGCTGAGTACGAGCAAAGTTTTGATCCTTCTTTTTCTTTTTTTTTTTCCTTTTTTTTTCAAAAATTCTCTGACCCCTCGGACTTCTGTTGATCGGGGTATTTATGGGGGTTTATCCCCATTTGAGAGAGAGGGAGGAGATAGATGAGATCTACTCGGAGGGATCTCTCTCCGAGTAGGAAATCTCCTACCCGGAGGGAGGTCCCTTCGGGTAGGGGGAACCCTCCTTCCTTTGGGTAGGGGCTTCCCTACTTGGAGGGGCCTTCTCCTCCTTGACTTCCCTATAAATAACCCCGGGTTTCACCGGGGGTTGTTTAGTACTCTTCGTGCTTCTTGTGACGAGAGGACTTGGGCTTAATTCCTCGGTGTTCTTCCGGCGAAGAGTTGTTTGTATTTTGTCTTGCAAGTGAATTTGAAGTTGTAATCTTCTTTGAAACCTTGGTCTTGTTGATCTTGTACCATAGAAGATCTTTGAAATCACCTTCTTCTTTAAAGCGTTGTTGAATTTGAAGTCGGCCTTTGTAATAAGCTTTCTCTTGACTTAATAAAAGACCGAGACCTAATATTACTTAAGTAAATATTGGATCAGTATGAATATTTCTCGACATTTTCATTTAAATGCCAATTGTAATTTTACGGGGTCCAACAGGGCCTTAGCTGGTGATCTTGGCTGTTTCCCTCTTGACAAGAAAGCTTATCTTACATGAGTTAGTAATGTAGTAGATATAAAAGAAATAAGTAGGAAAGCTTGCCCAGGAATATAACAGTATGAAAAAGGGAATTTCATTAACTTAAACTTACACAACTTTCTTCTCAAGTGCATAGACAAAGACCCTGACTTCCCGGTCACCCTACCTATACATACTCAGCTAACACAAAATTGTACTCTACACGGGAAAAAAAAACGGATTGGCCAAGGAATCAGCCATGGCTGATCCAAAGGAAGCCAATAACTATCTTTTAAAATGTAAAAAATCAATTTTTTATGAATTAAAAGTATGTCTATTTTTTTAAAAAATGTTTACACATGTACTTACTTTTTATATTTACAAAAAATACATTTTGATATACCCTGATGAGCAAGGTCAGGTGATTGCTGAAAGAATTGGCTGATTCATAGCTGAATTGGCAATTTCAGGCCAATGTGGACCGAAGTAGGTATTTTTTAAATTAATTTTTTTATTGCTATTTTTTTGAATGGATCAACTTCACATGAGGAATTGCACTGGCCACCGCAGGTTCTGAGTTGAATCTGCCGATCCGGATTGGAATTGGCCAATCTGCATTCCATGGTACTCTAGAGTCTAGACCTGCGAACCTGCCACCCTAGGAAAGAAGAAAATGGGTGAGGAGGTCATGTGAGTTGCAAAACCAAGTAGGGTCACGTAAGGGGTTGTGGGAACGCGGAAAGGACTTTCAGACTCCCGCCGTATTTCTCGGCGGATCATGCATATATCATCCATTTTTATGTAGGAAAAATATATGCGTGCATGTATATTTATGCATGAGCGTGCCAGACCGTTTTAAAATAAATAGACAAAAATGATTTGATATTTATGAGGTGCATCGGGTATAGACCCTGAGCCCTCGAGTATTTGTATATTTATTCCGCAGGCATCCGTTTTATTAGGCGATGGAGGTGGTCGTGTACTGGACCATTCCCCACCGATCGGAGTCGGTGTTTCATTTACATCGGGTGAAAATCCGAATACCTTTGATACGATACGTTTGTTAAAAGATCTTGTCGAAATTAGGAAATTAAAGATGGCATTTAGGGAATCCACAAATATCCTCAAACATGTTTTTATCACAATTGCATATACGTCCTTAATGGGGTATGTGCCTTCATTAAGCATTTACATAAGTCGTGCCTTCACATACGTGTTATTTTAAAACATAGAAGGACTTATTTACAAATTGACACGGTCTTATATATAGACTTGCAGGCTGCAGTGTCTCTCCTTCTTCCCGCATCACGGTCTTTTCACCGGGGTACGGACGGAGCACGGACGAAATACGGGCCGGACGAAGGAATCTCGAGAGGTATTCCCCCAAAATCCTTCAAGCACAGACTCTTTAGGGCTTTCTCTCTTTCTTTTCAGAACTGTCCTTGGGCTTTCACTGATCGGATCTGGGATCCCGTTCCCATAGTCCGCTGCCCTATATTTATAGGGGTTTGAAGGGGCCAAAAGGGGGGGGTATGGACATGGGAATTTTTCTTTCTTTATTTATGTTTAAGGTGTTTGTTCATTTATCTTTTGACTTTGTATTGCGGGGCGTGCCAGCCAGCCTGCTAGGCAGAAGTAAGGGTCTGCGCAATGCAGAGAAAGAATTTTTGTATATCCGTGAAACGGATGAGTGCGCCATGTTTTAATCTGAACTTCTTTGATTCCGTGCCTTTTAATCATCAGGCGATTGGGGTGGCATGTGCTGGACCCCTGTCTCCATCGATCGGAATCGATGTTACATTTACATCGAGTTAAAAGTCTTAGGTGTCGTATTAACACCTGTTTCAACCCGAATACCATTTCATAGCATGGGCGAGAATATATGCATCTGTAAGAAATTCCAAAACAACATTTTTGCTTTGTTTATTTTGAACAGAATGAGTCTAAGTTTGAAAATAGGGTTGTCTTTTTGAAAAGAGTATGAGTTTCCTTTGTGGAACTTGTCATGCAGCTTGCCATGGGCAGGAACATGCCGGTATTAGTGAAATTATCTTCTGAGTATATACTCGTCTCCAGGGACAAGATCTCAGTTGCATATAAACACAGTTATGAATATACGAGTAAATTTTAGGACGGAATTTCCGTTTAGGCGGAGTGTCCTTGAGGAAATATATGCATAAGATTGTACTTACATGGATATGTTCTCGGGTAGAACCCCTGCATGGGCAGAGTTCAACTCAGGATTCATATCCGTATGAACATAGACTCACGATTATATGAGTATGTATTCGAGGAGAATTTCTGTTTAGACAGAGTTTCCTCAAGAAAACATATGCATATAAGCACGAGATTACAATCTTACAAATATGTTCTTGAGCAGAATCCCTGCTTGAGTAGAGTCTCCTCGAAGAAACATATATATGTGAGTACAAGGCATCTAAATGTCCGTACCCATAGATTCTTGCTCAATATGGAGGCATTTAGAGCACAACATACAAGGGTATTTAAATACCATATGTCCATAGAGACTTGCTCGATATGAACAGTATTTAAACCCCGGAAAATCCCCACAGAGACTTGCTCGATGTGGGGTACAGAATATACCAAGATACAAACATACAAGAGTATTGTGCTTGTATGGATATGTTCTCGGGCAGAACCCCTGCGTGAGCAGAGTTCATCCTAAGAATCTATACATATGATCATAGGTCATGATTATATGGATATGTATTTGAGCAGAACTTCTGTTTATACAGAGTTTTCTCAAGAAAACATATGCATGTGAGCACGAGATTAGGATCATATGGATATCTTCTTGGGCAGAACTTCTGCTTGGGCAGAGTCTCCTCGAAGAAACATATACATACAAGAACAAACGGCATCTAAATGCACATGCCCATAGAGACTTGCTCGATATGGAGGCATTTAGAGCACAACATACAATGGTATTTAAATACCATATGTCCGTAGAGTCTTGCTCGATACGGACAGTATTTAAATCTCGAAAAATCCCCACATAGACTTGCTCGATGTGGGGATATGAAATATACACATACAAGGGCATTTAATTACCATGTGTCCATAGAGACTTACTCGATATGGACGGTATTTAAATCCCGAAGAATCCCCACAAAGACTTGCTCGATGTGGGGATATGAAATATACTATAGAACTTTGGAGAAACCCTTCATGGAGGGGACGAGGAGATGTCGAAGCCGTATAAGATGGCGATCTCCCCCTTCCTTCTTCACTATTGAACACTTCTCACCCCATGCCGAGCGAAGAATGGGCCAATACCTTCACGCCAAACCAATCACTTGGAAGAATAGGCTGTAGAGAATTGGAAGAAGGGAGACTTGCTATTTTCTGAATTTTCAGAACACAAAAAGGGAGGATTTTACAAGGCCTTTGGGGACTGATTTCTCCAGGGACTTGCACAGCATGAGGGGGAGCTTCTATAGGGCTTGTTGCCTCTCCCTTTGGGACTGGTTTACAAGGCTTGGGGACTGCCAACCAGTAGGGTTTTGGGACTGCAAAACAGCAGGGATTGAGGGCAGCATATAGGGGCTTATGGAGCTTTGGCTGGCCTCCCTTCTGAGATGGAGGGATGCCTCCCCTTTTATAGGGGAGGGCCTCTTCTCCCCTTGCTGCATGGCAGCAGAAGAATGAGAGGGGGAGAGGCCCCTGTTCGGTTGGGGGGGAGTTCCCCCTCAACCGGTTTAATATTAAACAGGTTGGGGGAAGCACCCCCAACCTGTTTTAATATTAAAACGGTTGGGGGGAGGTTTTGCCTATAAATAGGCCATACATGCCCTATTTGAGGGGTACCCAATTTGCTGAAATCCCGCTTCTTTGCTCGGAGTTCTGCTTGGCGGAGAGTTGCATTTGCACCCTTGGAGCTTCTGTCGCCAACTTGTTCTTGTGCTTGTACTTGTACTTCATACTTGGTCTTTATGGACCTCGTACTGTCGGATTTCTTCCGTGTATTTGTATCTCACAATTGGTCTTTATGGACCTTGTGCTGCCGGATTTCTTCCGTGCTATATTTGTACTTGTACTTGTCACTTGGCCTTTATAGACCTCGTGCTGCTGGATTTTTCTTCCATGGTGTATTTGCCCTTCAGTGTTTAGTGCAAGGCATTAATCTCTTCCGATTTGTTCGGAGACTTAATGCGGTTTGAAGATCTCTTTGTTTATCTTTGAAGGAAAATACCCAGGATGCTGTCTGTAACTTTTTGGGGTTCAACAGGGGGCTGCGGCCCCTTGGGGCTTTAGTGCAAAAACTCCCTGTTGGACCTTAAAAATGTTACAGACAACATCCTGGGTACTTCAGGATAACCCAACAACTCTTTAGGCCACGTTAAGTTTCCAAACAAGTCGGAAGAAATTAACGACTTGTACTAAACATTGAGTACAGATATGGCATGGAAGAAAAATCTAACAGTATGAGGTCTATAAAGACCAGGTGACAAATACAAATACAGACACAGCACGGAACAAGTCCGGCAGCACAAGGTCCATAAAGACCAATTGTGAGATACAGATACATGGAAGAAAAATCCAACAATACGAGGTCCATAAAGACCGAGCATGAAGCACAAGTACAAGTACAAGCACAAGAAGAAGCCGACGACAGAAGCTCCGAGGATGCAAATGCAACTCTTCACCGGGCAAGACTCTGAGCAAGGGGAGCAGGATTTCAGCAAACCAGTCCCCCCTAAATGAGCCCCTTATAGCCTATTTATAGGCCATCCTCCCCCCCATTTTCAAAACACCCTTAGGTCTAAGGGGAATGGGGGAAGAGAGGGTGGTTGGAGGGGAGGCCCCCTCCAACTTCTGAAACATGAAACCGGTTGGGGGGGTGCTCCCCCCCAACCGGTTTTATGTAAATCAGGTTGGAGGGGAGGCCCCCTCCAACCTTTTAATATAAAACCGGTTGGGGGGACTCCCCCTCCAACCGTTTTATATAAAACAGGTTGGAGGGGACCCCCCAACCTGTTTTATGTAAAACCGTTGGGGGGGTGCTCCCCCTCCAACCGGTTTTATATGGAAATCAGGTTGGAGGGAACCCCCCCCAACCTGTTTTATGTAAATCAGGTTGGGGGGGTGCCCACACCCCCAACCTGTTTTATATAAAACAGGTTGGAGGGGAACTCCCCCCAACCTGTTTAATGTTAAACAGGTTGGGGGTGCTCCCCCCCAACCGAAATGGGGTTCTCCCCCCTCCTTCTCCTGTTTATGCAGGGAGGGGAGGAGAAGCCACCCCCTATAAAAGGGGAGGCACCCCCTCCTTCTGAGTGGGCAGAAAATCCCATAAGCCCCCATATGCTGGCCACCAAGCCTCAGAAATCCCCCCTCTATGCTGAAGAAATCAGTCCCCATAGGAGGGAGAAACCCCCATATGCTGGCCGGCCAAGCCCCATAAACCCCCACATGCTGTGAAAAACCAGTCCCCCAAATCCTTGTAAACCAGTCCCCCAAAAACCCCTGCTGGTTGGCAATCCCCCAAGCCTTGTAACCAGTCCCAAAACCCTTGTAAACCAGTCCCTCCAAGCCTTGTAAGGCCCGGGTTCTGAAATTTTCAGAAATAGTGCAAATCTTCTTGTTCTCCCGATCTCCTTCCATCCAATCTTTGGTTTGGCGTGAAGGTTTTGGTTTATTCCTTGTTCAATATGGAGTGAGGAGTGCCCGAAAACGTGGAAAAGAGCGGGAGATCGCCATCGTATACGGCTCCGACATCTCCCTCGCGCCACATCCCCACATCGGAATATTATACAATTCTTGTATACTTTTGACCCCCATTTCGAGAGCCAGCCGGAGCCCAATAATTAGAGCTTCATATCAGCTTCATTATTTGTGAGCGGCTTCATGAGAGCACAAGATTGTATAATATTCCTCCTTGGGGAGTGACCAAGACAATACCTGCCCCGGTAGAGAGGCTGGCAGAACCATCTGTATAGTGGAGAGTCCGAGAAGCTCCATCGAAATATAATTCCCAAGAGGGTAATTCAATTGTGATGACTTCTTGGGAGTTTGGATTTTCTTGGACTTGATTATCTCTTTCATTTGAAGGGGAAAGAGTTTCTTCTTCTGGAAGGTCTATAGATAAGGGAGAATTTTCCGGTACTGGGTGTGCAGCCAAGAATTCAGCCAAACCTTGCCCTTTGATTGCCCTTTGTGGGATGTATGTGATATCAAACTCCATGAGGAGCAAAGCCCATTTTGCGAGCCTTCCTGACAATATGGGTTGCCTCAGCAGATATTTGAGTGGATCATACTTGGAGATGAGTTTGACTTTCATAGCCAGCAGATAATGTCTCAATTTCTTGGCGGCAAATACCAGTGCTAGGCAGACTTTTTCCATTGGAGCATATCGAAGTTCCGGACCAATTAGCTTTCTGCTGAGATAATATAGAGGTTGCTCCTCGCCTTCTTCATTATGTGTGCTAATAGAGCCCCCAATGAAGCATCCATAGCTGCAATATAAAGTATAAGAGTTTACCGGCGATTGGGGCTCCTAATACCGGTGGAGTGAGGAGATTTCTTTTATTTGCTCGAAAGCTGCTTGGCATTCTTGATCCCATATGAAAGGGGCATCTTTTTTCATGAGCTTGCCGAAGGGCATGGACCTTCCTGAGAGATTAGAGATAAATCGCCTGATATAGGCTAATTTTCCTTGAAACGACCTTAGCTCGGTCAGATTTTGAGGAGATGGCAGTTGCTGTATTGCCTTGATCTTGTCGGGGTCTATTTCTATTCCCCGATATTTGACGACGAAGCCCAGGAACTTGCCGCTTGAAACCCCAAAAGCACATTTCATGGGGTTCATTTTTAATTTAAATTGACGAAGTCTTTCAAAAATACGGTGAAGATCAGATAAATGGTCTTCCCGTTTTTTGGTTTTGACGACTAAGTCATCCACATAACATTCAACTATATCATGAATCATTTCATCAATATCTTTGTCATGGCTCTCTGATATGTAGCCCCTGCATTTTTCAGGCCAAAGGGCATTCTTTTATAGTTGAAAATACCTTTGGGTGACCTGAAGGCAGTATGATCTTTATCTTTGATTGCCATCCGGATTTGATTATAGCCCGAAGACCCGTCCATAAAAGATAGAGCTTCATGGCCGGTGGTCATATCCACCATTGTTTCTGTGATTGGAACCGGGAAATCATCCTTGGGACATGCTTTGTTTAAGTCCCTATAATCGATGCATATGCGGACTTGACCATTCTTTTTCTTTACTGGAACAATATTGGCGAGCCATATTGGATATATGCATGTCTCAATGAAGTCTACTTCAGAGAGTTTGTCGACTTCAGCATTTACTTTCAGCTCCAGCTCATATCGCATGCGCCTTTGAGCTTGTTTGACAGGCTTGGCTGTATGAAGTATAGATAACTCATGCTCAGCAACTGATGGCTCCAGCCCGGGCATTTCTTTATAATTCCAAGCAAAACAATCTTGGAATTCCATAAGGAAGATTTTGTAAGATTCCCTTTCTTGTTCATCAAGAAGGGTACTGATGAGACTGGCCGGGGGTTTTCTCTGATCCCCGAGATTGAGCTCAATCATTCATCAACTGTGGCTTGTCCTCCATCTTCAATTTCTTGAGGAGCTGGTTGAAGATCTACGAAGTCTTCTTCGTCGTCAGGGTAGGCGACTAGAACTTCATAGAGATTTGTATCTTCAGAATTTATTGACGAAGATTGCTCGTCAGATTCTTCCGACGATTCTTCGTCTAATGATCCCTTGGTGGGACAGAAAATATCTTCTTGAGAGTTGGAATTGGAAGATGCTTGGCTGTTTTTTGCACTGCCGGTATCTGTAGTAGCCCGACAACATTGGCTGAGAAGAAGACCTTGGCTTCATAACCTAGTCCTCTTGTATCTTTTCTGGGAAATGGAGGTTGTCTCGCACTTGTGAAGGCTCCCATAATTGCTTGAAGAAGTTCCGCTGAGAGATATTTTGTGTCTGGGGAATACTTTGCTTCTTGCACATTTCTTTGATGTTTTCTGGCATATCTGCCATTTCTTCTATTGGCTCAAGATGATTTTGGGTTTCATTTTCCCAATCAAAATCATCGTTTGGGGATGTGTGAGGTACCAGTTCCCCTTTATAAAAGTGGATTGGCTTTAATGTCTTTCTGGCTTTTTCCTTCTTCTTTTCTTTGATAAGTGACGACGAATGTTTTCAGTCGTTGAACACTTTGATGCTGCTTTGGGAAGCTGATCTGCAAGCAATTGGGAGGTAGAGGAATGCTCCCGTTGATGCCTTGACTCACATAATCAGCCTCATGGTTGATGCTTTGCTTTTCTGAGCAGATTGCTTTAGTTCGGAAATTCTTTGCATGGAGCTCGGCAAGATTCTTTTTATATCACAAAAAGCTCGCCAGTCTCACTATCTTTATCAGGGATCGACTTGTTTACCCTTCCCTTTGGATTGGGTAGGGGTTTGAAGGGCTGGTCCTCCAAAATATAAGGGGGCATCAGTGAGATTGCATTCATCTTCCCGGAATGGGGCTTGATCAGCAAAGACTGTATATTGTTTCCCTTCTCTGGCATATTTGATGCACTGATGAAGTGTTGACGGGACGACCCAATTTTCATGTAACCAAGACCTCCTGAGCAATACTCTGTATGTTGTATCAGCATTGATAATGTAGAAGGTTACCTTGGTGGCGAAATCTCCAAGAGATAGGTTGACGGTAACTCTTCCGACGGCTTCTTCCGATTTTAAGTTGAAGCCAGTGATTTTCACATCTTTTACCTGCCCTTCATATATAAAGGGCGATTATGGCATGGAGAAGATAGCAACATGTCTTTATCTCTGAATGTGACATTTACTGCGAGTGCTTCATATATTTGAGTTTGGAAATCAGCCATATGAGCTTCATATATTTCTGGTTCTTGTAGTATTTTGACGAGAGTTTCTCTCAAGTCTTTGCTCCAAGTAATCGCCTCCCAGACAGTGATGTTGACGGGGAGCGATTGGAGTTGCTGAAGGATTCTGTCATCAGCCTTGATGCGGGTCCGATTGAAGGAGGGAGACTCCTCAATCAAGGATTCAGATGGCTGTTTTGACTTACAAGATTTCTTCTGAGAGAGCGGATTTAATAGCCTTTCATTTGGAAAGGGAGGAGCGTTGTCCGGCTCATTTGATGAGGCATAGGGACTTTGGCTCTTCTCTTTCATATGAGAAGGTATATTGAGCAGCTCTTCTTCTCCATCTGAAGGGTCGAAGATATAGGAATCTGCCCGTATTTCAGCTTCGGGCAGAGGCTTTGGTTCCTCGCCATGAAAGAGTATAACTTTGCTTGACTTTGTGATGTCAGGCTTCTTGGGAGTGGTAGATGCAGCTTTTTTCTCCTTATCCTGCCCTTTCTTGCGACGGCGGTTTGAATTATTTGTCGGCCGACGTTGATATGTCAGCATTGTTGGTTCATCCTTAGCTTGTTTGGCATCATCACTTGAAGAGATTTGCAGCTCCTTAGGCGGAGGTATAGATACCATATTGCAGATGTGGGGGTTGAGCATAGAATCCAACTCTTTGATAGACATCAATCGTGCTGAGAGATGATGTTCCCCTTCTTCCATGGCCTCTACCTGTAGTCGATAGAGCAGATCCCGAAGCCGGATTTTTCGCTCTAGATCTTCCCACGGGATGAATTGATCTAGGGTAACTTTACCAGAGGCCTGGGAGGTATGTATTCTTCCAGGTCATCGATCAACTTTTGGAGTGTTTGAAGAGGTGTTAGTATTTGTGGAACTTCTGCAGCAGCATCACGCTCCATTTGTTTTTTCACTCTTTTCTTTTCATTTTTCCTTCTATTTTTCTCTTTATTTTTTATCTGCAGAGCTTCAAGTGAACTTATAACTTCCTGCTCTGAGCATGGCTTAAGGACACTCTTTTTACCAGAGCTACCCTTTATAGGTTTCTTGGGTTTCTTGTGGTTGCTCGATCTTCGAGGAGCCACAGTGATCCAACCACCTTCCTGGGCTTGTGACTCGAAGGTGGCATTGATTGATTCTTCAATAATTGAAGGTGGGAGCTGGTGGTAATCATCCACGAACTCCTCAGCTTGCTGCAAGATTGGTTCTGCGGCAGCTTCTTCTGAGATTCCATTTCTATATTGAAAAAGACCCATTTTGAATTGGTCTTCTTCAGCTTTGCTTCTATATTGTCCATAGCTCAGTTGATGATGATAATATTCACATATTTCTGGATATAGAGCTTGGAATTCTGGACTTGGATCATATGTTTGTTGTGACACCCCATTTGCTGGCGCCAAGGAGTTTCCATATTGGTCAGTTATCCCTTCCCGGATGTGAGTTTCGATCAAGTCATGGAGCTCTGGACAGTCTTTGGTGGGATGCATGACCATGGAATGGTATTCACAGTATTGCTGCATCTCTTCTTCACTTGTGAAGGTATAAGGTGCTGGTGGAAATACCTGAACTAGCTCTTGTCTTCTAAGATTGTCGAAGATGAGCTTGGTATTCCTTTCATCAAATGAGCGTCGTTGTAGAGGACGCGCATTTATATACCATTGACTGGATAGATATGGATGTGGCCATTCCTCTGATGTTGACCGAGGAAGACCAGAAGATGATGATGCATTGATGACGTTCACCGAGTAGGATCCAGGATTAGCTGGTCCGTTTGGTGGTTGTTGAGTATGAGGTTGTGGAGGATCGACCTGATGGATGCCCAGGTCAATTAACCCTTGTCCAATTAGCCTTTGGACATCATCTTTGAATCTTGTGCAGTTTTCAATGCTATGACCCATCATTTGATGATATGGGCAATAGTTGGCTAATATTTCTGCAGGAGCTGAATAGTTCATCAATCCGGATTGAAGGCATAACCGGAAGAGCGGAAAAGTTTGGTGTCGAGGGAAAGAATATAATCTTGCTGACTCGACCGGAGTTGAAGGCCCTTCAGATAGCCACCCAATTGAGTCCGCATATGGCGACATAGGAGGCGGCTCTGGATATATTTGTGCATGCACAGGGATGATTTGTGGAGTACAGGGTACCTGAGCAGGAGCATCCTGACGCCTTTCCACGCTTTGCACAATTTGGCGCAATTCTTGCTGGCTTTGTTGGGGTCGTAGGATTTGCCTTTGGACTCTCCTCATTATTCTATGTGGATCATGTCTTGATCTTGGTGGAGAATGAGCTCCTGAATTATCTTGAGGAGGATCACATGGGGGATTTACCTCATTATGATTTGAATTTGTTGCACGTTCTGTCATATGTATGACATTGACAGATTGCCCTGGTCGATCCCAAGCGTGAGGTTGAGGAGGATCAATTAGACCAGTTTGCATAGATATGAGGCCTCCTTGGATCATTTTCTGAACCTCATTTTTGAAGACATAGCAATCTTCAACTGGATGCCCCACCATACGGTGATACGGGCAATAATTAGGTTGATTGACTCTGCTGACATCCACCGGCTTCTTTGGTTCTGGCAGTGATATCAATTGGTTATCGAGGCAGAGATCGAAGAGCTTTCTAGTATGCTCCTTTTTGAAGGAATAGGGAGTCTTCATGCGCTCCGCCAATGATGGCGCTGGAGCTTTAGCTTCTGATTTCTTCTTTGGGACAGGAGAGATTACTGCCCCCTTTGCTTCATTATCAGGTGAGAAGTCAACAACATTGACCTCCTTTGCTGGCTGCTTGCGCTCTTTGGGGAGCTTGCCTTTATAAGATATATGAGCCATTTGCTCGGCTAGGAACATCTCAATTTCTGCTATTGCAGAATTTAATTGGTCGAAATTCTTGATATTTCTTCCCAGGAGTTTCTCATTGATTGTTAGTATGAGGCCTTTCCGGCAAATAGGAATTGCATCTTCTTGAGTGGGAGGGTTGTTGCATTTCATGCTAAACTCTCTCCATCTTTTGATGAAGTCAATTGCTGACTCCCCTTTATCTTGTTTGAGGGAACATAGCTCGGCGAGAGAGACCTTCCTTTCAACCGTTTGAAACGGTCAAGGAATTGTTTTTGCATATCTGCCCAATCAGCAACTGAGTTGGACTTGAGCTTTGAATACCATTGAAATGCGACTCCAGTCAAGGAAGTTGCAAAATATCTGAGAAGATATGATTCTTCGGTGGCGAGCTCGCCCAGGCAATGATATAATGTGCCAGATGTTCTTGTGGTGACCCATGTCCATTGAACTTTGGTAGTTTTGGGACTTTAGGGCATGTTTCTGGTAGCTTCTTGAATTGATGATGTACTGGATATGGGACAGAATATAAATCTGCCACCTGAATACCTTCGCTCTGCTGAGCGAACATATCTTGAATAATCTTCAGTATCTCATGCTTTTGTATGGCAACACCTTGAGGGAGCATAATATTGGACGGATCAATGATATCTTGACCCGTAGTTTGAGGAAGGAGACCATTTGTAGAAGCCGCCGGATGATTTGTCGGGGCAGCCCCATCTGGATGTTGATTTTGTTGATTTTGAGCGGAGACTGGCTCCACAGAATGGCGGAGGTTGTAGTTACCGGTTGCCTCATTTCATTTAGAAGCACAGCCATTTGAGATTGGCATTGCTGCATCACTTGATATTTGTCGTCATCTGACATCGCTTGGAAATTTTCCTTTGTCGGCAGGTTGATGACGGGGTTGATATTTGAAGTTGAAGGCCCACCTTCTTCGATTTGAACATTTGTTTCTTCGAAGAAGGGGATTTGAATTCCCTCATGTTGAATGTCAATACGAGGGAGAACTTGACCGGGTGTTTCAGCTTGTCCGCCGGGCTGGCGGCTTCTTCTGGCAAATTGCCTGATAGCTTCAGCAGGATTATTTGAAGTGGCTTCAGCGATTTGTTCAGCTGGTTCGCCAGAGTCATTCCCAGTAGTATAGCATGAGAATATTATAAGCTTGGGTTTTTCCTCAGCTGCCCAAGTAACACGTCGTCTTTTTGACGGACGGGTACTAGAATTAGGAATTGCCCCCAGCCTCTCGAATACTGAGATCCGCGGTATACGGTGAGAGACCGATGCGCGGTATTTGGGTCGTTGAGTTGGATTTTCTTTGACTACCCGGATATCGTCCGGGCCTTGGGGAGTATAGCTGGATCTCTTGTATATTCCTTTTCTTTTTTGTCCTTGATGGTACTTGGGTTCAGCATATTGACGAGAAGCCTGTTTGATATTGCTTCTCCTGCTGAACGTTGTTGATGTATTTGCTTGCATCTTTCTGAGCTTCTGAGCCTCCTTTTTGGGAACCCAGATTTGTTTGAGCTTGGGTGAATGTCGGGTGCTTTGTTTAACACCGACTTCCTTCTTGAAAACTTCTTGGTCTTCTCGGCACCATCACAGAGCTGAGAAGCGATTCGAGGTCGGAATTGTTGGAACATACCTATCACGTGGGATGACAGGTTGGCTTCCATCAATCCGCACCCGCAGACCTCCGATCATGATGGACTTGCCGGATCTTGAGGTAGCAGCAGGCGGCCTTTTGCTTTTATGATTTTTGTTTTGCCCCCGTTGTGAGGAGATGGGAGCTATGATTTGGGAGGAAATTGTTTGGACCGAGAAAGTCCGAATTGAGCTGGGTGGGATTTGGTCCCTTTGGCAGCATTGTTTTTTGAGAGCATTTGGGTGCCCTTGTTGATGGCAGCAGGACGAGCTTGAGTATTAACATGGATCCTGCTGGTCTTCTTTGTTGATTTGTTGGAGGGGGCTTTTGAGCAGCATCCTCCTCTTGACGAGCCGGAACCACCCCTAGGAAGAAAGGGGATCCAACGACTGCTGGGAAATCTCCGAATACGATCGGAGTTGCCAGGTAGCCAAACCTGGCATGGTTGTTGACGACGAGCGGTCCATAGGTGACGACCATCTCCAACAATTTGGGATTTGCTTTCCTTCGCCCAGGTACCTTTGAGGTGCCTCCACGGAGTACCTTCAGGGAGTACCTTCCGAGTACCTTCATAGGAAGTTATCAGTATTAGGATTTTTATGAAGATGGATGCATATATCTCGCCCTTTTGCTATGAATGGTGAGAAGGGGTCCCACCGGGCGTGCCAGCTGTGGACACGGGAATTTTCTCTCTTCCTTTCTTCCTTCATTTGAAGGAATGTTTGTTCATTTATCTTTTGACTTTGTATTGCGGGGCGTGCCAGCCTGCCTGCCAGGCAGAAGTAAGGGTCTGCGCAATGCAGAGAAAGAGTTTTTTATATATCCGTGAAACGGATGGGTGCGCCGTGTTTTTGATCTGAACTTCTTTGATTCCGTGCCTTTTAATCATCAGGCGATTGGGGTGGCGTGTGCTGGACCCCTGTCTCCATCGATCGGAACCGATGTTACGTTTACATCGAGTTAAAAGCTTTAGATGTCGTATTAACACCTGTTTCAACCCGAATACCATTTCATAGCGTGGGCGAGAGTATATGCATCTGTAAGAAATTTCAAGACAACATTTTTTTGCTTTGTTTATTTTGAACGAATGAGTCCGAGTTTGGAAAATAGGTTGTCTTTTGAAAGAGTATGTAGCTTGTCCTGGGTAGGAACAGGCCCGTGTTAGCGAAATTATCTTCTGAGTATATACTCATTCCAGAGACAAAATCTTAGTTGAAACGTATGCATATAAACACATAGTTATGAACATACGAGTAAATTTTAGGATGGAATTCCGTTTTGACGGAGTGTCCTTGAGGAGATATATACATATGATTGTACTTATATGGATATGTTCTCGGTAGAACCCCTGCATAGGCAGAGTTCAACTCAGGATTCATATCCGTATGAACATAGACTCACAATTATATGAGTAGTATGAGGAGAATTTCTGTTTAGACAGAGTTTCCTCAAGAAAACATATGCATATAAGCATGAGATTATGATTATACAGATATGCTCTTGAGCAAATCCCTGCTTGAGCAAGTCTCCTTGACGGATACATACATATGAGTACAAGGCATCTAAACGTCCGTTTCAGGGTATTTAAACCACAGACTTGCTCAGTGTGGGGTATATATACCAGAGAGAGAGAACAAAGGATGTTTAAATACCATATGTCCATAGAGACTTGCTCGATATGGACAGTATTTAACCCCCGAATCCCCCACAGAGACTTGCTCGATGTGGGGTATAAAATACCGAGAGAGAGAGAACAAAGGGTGTTTAAATACCATATGTCCATAGAGACTTGCTCGATATGACAGTATTTAAACCCCTGAATCCCCCACAGAGACTTGCTCGATGTGGGGTATAATATACCGAGAGAGAGAGAACAAAGGATGTTTAAATACCATATGTCCATAGAGACTTGCTCGATATGGACAGTATTTAAACCCCTGAATCCCCCACAGAGACTTGCTCGATGTGGGGTATAAATATACCAAGAGAGAGAGAACAAAGGGTGTTTAAATACCATATGTCCATAGAGACTTGCTCGATATGGACAGTATTTAACCCCTGAATCCCCCACAGAGACTTGCTCGATGTGGGGTATAAATATACCAAGAGAGAGAGAACAAAGGGTGTTTAAATACCATATGTCCATAGAGACTTGCTCGATATGGACAGTATTTAAACCCCTGAATCCCCCACAGAGACTTGCTCGATGTGGGGTATAATATACCAAGAGAGAGAGAACAAGGGTGTTTAATACCATATGTCCATAGAGACTTGCTCGATATGGACGGTATTTAAACCCCTGGATCCCCACAGAGACTTGCTCGATGTGGGGATGTGGCGCGAGGAGATGTCGGAGCCGTATACGATGGCGATCTCCCGCTCTTTTCCACGTTATCGGGCACTCCTCACTCCATATTGAACAAGGAATAACCAATACCTTCACGCCAAACCAAAGAATTGGATAGGAGATCGGGAGAACAAGAAGATTTGCAATATTTCTGAAAATTTCAGAACCCGGGCCTTACAAGGCTTGGAGGGACTGGTTTACAAGGGTTTTGGGACTGGTTTACAAGGCTTGGGGGATTGCCAACCAGCAGGGGTTTTTGGGGGACTGGTTTTACAAGGATTTGGGGGACTGGTTTTTCACAGCATGTGGGGGTTTATGGGGCTTGGCCGGCCAGCATATGGGGGTTTCTTCTCCTCCTCCTATGGGGACTGATTCTTCAGCATAGAGGGGGATTTCCTGAGCTTGGTGCCGCATATGGGGGCTTATGGATTTTTCTGCCCCCTTCAGAAGAGGGGGTGCCTCCCCTTTTATAGGGGGTGGCTTCTCCTCCCCTCCCTGATAAACAGGAGGGGGGGAGAACCCCATTTCGGTTGGGGGAGCACCCCCAACCTGTTTACATTAAACAGGTTGGGGGTGTGACACCCCCCAACCTGTTTTATAAACAAAACGGTTGTGGGCACCCCCCCACCTGATTTACATAAAACAGGTTGGGGGGGGTCCCCCAACCTGTTTTTATGTAAAACCGGTTGGAGGGGGGTCCCCTCCAACCTGTTTTCATATAAAACCGGTTGGAGGGGGAGTCCCCCAACCGGTTTTATATTAGAAGGTTGGAGGGGGCCTCCCCTCCAACCTGATTTACATGAAACCGGTTGGGGGGGGGGCACCCCCCAACCGGTTTTATGTTTCAGAAATTGGAGGGGGCCTCCCCTCCAACCGCCCTCTCTTCCCCCCATTCCCCTTAAGGGTTGTTTTGAAATGGGGGGAGAGTGGCCTATAAATAGGCTATAAGGGCTCATTTAGGGGGACTGGTTTGCTGAAGTCCCGCTCCCCTTGCTTGGAGTTTTGCCCGGTGAAGAGTTGCATTTGCATCTTCGGAGCTTCTGTCGCCGGCTTGTCCTTGTGCTTGTACTTGTACTTGTACTTGTACTTCATGCTTGGTCTTCATGGACCTCGTGTTGCCGGATTTCTCTCCGTACCCGATTTGTGTGGAGTGTCATTCCATTCTGAACTTTGGTCTTTTCTGGAGGGCTTAATGCCAATGGTATTTATAAGGCTTCTCCCTTGGCTTGGAGGGGGACATCAGTCCCACTTTTTACCTTGCCTTGGAGGCATAAGTTGCTTTGTCTTCAAGTCATTTCTCTTTCTTTTACCTTGCCTTCAAGTAACTAAAGCTTTGCTTTCTGAATTTCTGTCTTCAAGGTGTGAATTACCTTGACTTTAAGGCATGCATCACCTTGCTTCCAAGACATCTTTCTAGGTGTTTTAACCACTTGGATCAGTATAAATAGATCCATGGGCTCCTTTCAGCTGGGTATCCCTCATAGTTCAGAAATTCCTTCAGTTCAGAAATTCCTTCTAGTGGATATTCCACACACCTTGGAAATTCAGGAAGTCCTTCTATTGGACATTCCACATATCTTCTATTCAGAAATCCTTTCTAGTGGGAATTCCACACATCCTCAGGTCCCCCGGGTACTTCTTTTGGTAAATGTTTATCATGCCTTTTTGGGGTTCAACAAATGCCCCCCAGGTTATGTGTCGGATTTTGCAAATGACGACATGTGACCTGTGTGGAATCTGTAGTATTCTTTTCTGGTTTTTGTGTAATTCTCTTTTTGACATTTCCTTGCTGATTTTTGCTTAGCTGGACTTGTCGTCCTTGTGATTTCTCTTCCTGCTAATTTCTGCATATCTTGATTCCCCTTCCAGGCTTTAGTCATGTCGTACGGAAGGCAGTTTTTGAGCCGGGGCCGCCATGCTCAGAGTACTTGTGATAAGGTTGTCCTGCTGAATGACATGATGCCGGCTTTGGGAGAACCTTGTGTCACAAGGACAATGTGTTCTTGCTAAGCAGTGGTTATAATACCGTTGCTGAGGGTCAAGTTGAGACTGATTCACTTGATGATGGGATTGATTCCTCACTTATCAGTCATGCAGAAGGCATTTATCAGTATCAGCGGACAGAGTGTTATCCAGACCATTTTCCGCTAGATAGGGGACTGTTCCCATTTATCCAAAACTTTGTCCCTCCCCATATGGAAGCTGATGATCCTCGCTTGATTGCAGAAAGACGGTACCTGGAGACTGTTATTTTGACATATCGGGATAGTCTCCTTGGAGCTTGTCCTGTCTTTTATCCTAGCTTTCCTTTGGACTTTGTTATGCCACAGCGGCTGCCTTCTGCTGCTGATCTGGGGGCATTTAGTCGGACCTTACTCGTTACACATGGTCCCGGATGATTTCTCCAGTCAAGTGGAGTTTAAAGGGGCATCACAGGGCAATGAACCAGTCCAGTGGATTGTTGCTTATGCCTTGCGACTCTCGTTATAATACCGGGGGGTATGACAATCGCTGCCTCCTCGATAGGATTATCGATCATACCACTCCCAGCTGGTATGGGAGATGGTCAGTAATGCCCTCCCATGTCTTTCATTATGGGGCTACCGAGTGGCTGATGGGAATCTTACACCACTACGGAGAGCTTCTTAGAGCAACTGGTATTTATGGAGCCGTTGAGGCGGCATTATTTGATTATCCCTGTTATACAGGGATCCTTCAAGCTCTGGTGGAACGTTTCAACGCTCGCTGGAATACCTTCGGGACGCCGAGGGAGAAACCTCATTGGATTTATGGAGTTTTCATCGTATTTCTGGGTTGCCCATATCTGGCCACTTTTATGAGGAGGTGGTCTTGGATGATCTGCACAGCTTCCGTACCAACGGCTGCGGGCAATATATCTCCCTTATAGCTTTCGCTTCCTGATGAAGGTGTGGAGGGACCTCGCTCGTGCCGAGGGATCGAGAAGGAGAAGCCTGCAACTAGGACTGTAAGCCAGAATGCCTGGATTCGTTATTTCTATAACGGCCCCTTTTGCTTTTTTGATGGCTTTGCAGTTGAAGGCCGTCCTTTAGAGCATTATCGCCAGCTGGAAGCGAAGAAGACTTCTCGTGGCCGATACATATTTGCTCCAAAGAATAGGGGATGGAACCCACGGCATCTGCCAGATCGTACACACCTTGCTGCATATTTGGTGTACTGGCTCTCTGGTTTTGTAATCCCGCATGGTGAGGAGGAAGGAATCAGACCTGGGCTGATTTATCCTGCCTGTCTTCTTGCGGGGGGCATCAACTTGCTATTGCCCCTGCCGCCTTAGCCAATATATTTCACAGGTTGGGGCCCTGAGTTCACATTCTTCTCCTCGGGATAAGAAGATGTTACTCCCCACCCATTACTTGAGTGCTTGGGCAGCCTCTTGCTTCCTGGTCTTTGTCAGACTGTTGATTTGCCCCGACCTATGGCTCCGCTGGTCTTGTTGTTTAGAAACCGACCTTCTGGGGATGCGCTGAGGGGGCTTGTCGAAGCTCGCTCCAGCTTGTCTTTTCTTCCGCATGGAGAGCAGGGCTTCTTCCATTTGACAATATATCTCGCGGTTCACGACCGTATAGTATTGAATCTTCGGGTGGGACAACGTATCACATACCTCACGGTGATGGTCCTGACCCTCTTTATATCAAGATTGGTTGCGTTGCATTCGCCCTGGTGTGCTGGTGTATCGTGGGGGACAGTCGCTCATATTAGAGCCTTACTACCCTTCACGATTTGCCAGAATTTTGGCTATGATCAGCTGACCCCACCAAATGCAGAATTTCCTTTAATGACTCGCCTCAATCGAAGCCACCGTCTTCATTTAAATGCAGCGGCTTGGTGGAATTACTTTTGTCGAGAGGAAGTCAGCTTAACATGTGCTTTCCCAAACCTGAGGCTATCGGACGTGCAGACGTCTTTTATGCCCGATGGTGGTTCGGTCAAAGCAATATTTTTCGGGTGTCTCATCATGAGCTGAAGGAGGCTGAAACATCTCGGCTTGAGAAGCATAACCTTCCCCCAATTTACATCCATAAAAAATTTTTGTCTACTCACTTTAAGAGTTTGGCGGACTCATATACCAGCTACTATGAAGAGGCCATGCAGGACGGTCCTTTACCCGTTGAAAAGAACTTTTATCGGGGTGAACTGCAATGCCTGGAGCCTGTAGAATTATTTTCAACCAAGGCTCCGAATAATGATGACCACTTAGATTTCGACTGGTGGAGTCGCCTTTTATCAGATTGTGGATTTCGTCCCAACGTGTCTTTATCAAAGAAGCTGCCTCCAGAGTGTACTGGCAATCAAGGTTGGGTACGCTGGGAGAAACACTTATCAATATGATTGGCCATGCTGGACCATTAGAATATATTCCCTTGCTGGAGACTGCTTCAACACTTATGATGTTCGGGTCCTCATGGGGAGAGTGACTGATATTTGTAAGATTGATTCTAAGGAGCTAGTGTCACGACCTCCTGCCCAGTCGACAGGTATTTATGAATTGACCTTTGCTTAGCTCCCTCCTCCCTTTTGATGATTCTTTTTTGATATTTGCTCTGAAACTTCAGCCATCCCTGTTCTGAGAATTGGCGGCAATAGGGACCATGAGGTTCGTTCAAGAGCCTCTTCTTCTCGAGATAAGAAGGCTGATAAGGGAAGGCTGTGGCTTGTTGCTCACCTGATGGTGAGCTTCTACTCTTCTCCTCCCTTTTTTGTTTGGGGCTTTCACTGATCATTCATTTTTTTCTTTTCCTCCGACTTATTTCAGATGACGAAGAGAATGAAGGAAATGTTGACCTGATTGCTCCAGGTAAGTATCTCCCTGCTCAGGGATTCTCTCCTTCCTCATGGAATGGAGCGTGGAGTACTTCCCGAGCTCGAGCAGGTGGTGATTGATATCAGAGGTTGACTTTATTGAGCCATCATCCCACTGTCCATTCCTGAAGCAGCGGTAACGGGATGTGTCGATAGCGCCTCTGCCTATGCTGAATATAAAGCTTTTGCAGAACAATATCCTTTTACGCCTATCGATGCTTATATCCCGGACCCGCCGAGGAATATCCGGCCGCGGAAGCAGCTTCTTCAGGTACTTCCTTTACTGAGCTCATATACAATCTTTATCAGGTATCTTTTCTTTCATGTTTGACCGCCCTCCTTCCTTTTGTTCAGGTGGTCAATCCTTTTGTGATCAGCTCCTTTCTTGGGGAGTGATGGATTCGAATTTCATTACTGCGACCAGTTCACCTTTCCTTTCTTGGGATGGCCTGGGGAGCCCGTTCTTCACATCACAGGCATATTCAGCATTTCAAGTTGGAGACACTGCTGACGGATGGGCTTTTTGGACAAACGAGCCATAACCTCGAACCATCTATACCAACGATAGACGGAGGAGGCCTAGATCTGTCTGCAATTGATTATCCTCCTGCTTTTCAGGAAATTTATGCCGAAGAATCAAGTTCTGTTCAACCTCCAGCTCCCGAAGCGGAAACAGAAGTGGGAAATCCCCATATAGTGAGTTGTAGCAGCTTTCATTCTTTTCATTTCCTTTTTTTAGATTTTGTAAACTTCATTGTCACCCGCTGATGCATGTGCTTTTATTTGCAGGCAACCGCCACCTTCAGATTTTGACGACGGTGGATCTCCGCCATTAGGACTTGAGGTCCTACCTGAGCATGGAGTGGATTGGCCCACTAGAGCTCGGCCAAGCCCGGGCCCTGAGGATGAAGATCTTTGGAACTTTCTTGTCGACCGCGTCGGAGCAGTAGTGGATTCAGAAGATCCTCCACCCATTGATGCTGTCAAGCGAGTGTTGAAGGAAAAGACCACGCTAGCCTTCAACTCAGGCATTTCTCAGAAGAGATGGATGGCATTTGTTGGAGATATCTGGGGCGAAGTATGTCGCCGCCATGGTAATGCAGTCTGGGCCCCTTATGACCAGCGGATCCAGACTTTAGAAGGTGACCTTTGTTCATCGGTCATGATGCTGATGCTGATAGACGCGGCTCCCGGATTACTGAAGTGCGTAAAGGCCGGAAGGCGCGGAAGCTGAAGATCACCGCAGAGATGGAAAATGTTGTCCGTCTGCAGCGCGAACTTGAGGAGGCACGCTCCTTTCTGGAACAGGAAGTTAAGGGCGACGCCGAAGATTCCGAGGAGGAGGCCGCCCTCATTAAGGATGATGAAGAACATTGTCGCTCCATTTCTTTCAAGACCAAAGAGGTTGAACGACTGAAAAGGAAGAAGCCCTCCTGGCTTCGTTTTGGATTGAAGTAGTTATGCATAGGCCTTCTATTCTGGCCTCTTTCTCTTGTATTCAGTAGCTATCATGCTCTGCTTGTTTGTTACAGAGCGACTTGTGATTCTGTAAATATTGAATGAAGGACAGTGAAGTCCCCCCTTCATGCTTTCTTTCTTTATTTTTCACATTACCAATCTTAGCGCCCTTTCGGGTTTTCACCAAGACTGGCCCCCTTTAGCTTTTTCCAACGCGCCCTTTGCGGGTTTTCACGTTGAGGGGTTATCCATTTTTGCCTGAAGTGCCCTTTCGGGCTTTTACCTCAGCCGGATTTTTTGATCTTTTTACCCTTAAGAGCACAATGTGGTTGCGTTCTTAAGTCCATCGGGGTATCTCTATTTTTAACCCCTTTTTCTTTTCTTCTTTTTTTTTTTTTCGCATTACCAGTTTCAGCGCCCTTTCGGGTTTTCACTAAGACTGGCCCCCTTTAGCTTTTTCCAACGCGCCTTTGCGGGTTTTCACGTTGAGGGGTTATCCATTTTTGCCTGAAGTGCCCTTTCGGGTTTTCACTCCAGCCGGATTTTTTGATCTTTTTACCCTTAAGAGCACAATGTGTTTGTGTCCTTAAGTCCATCGGGGTATCTCTATTTTTAACCCCTTTTTCTCTTTTTTTTTTGAATTCTGTACTTAAGACATTCGGCCGATCCTTGAGTGGATTTGCTGGAATCTGTGTTTTGATGGTATCGGAATATGGGATTTTGGGTTTGATTTGGTTCTGGATTTGGTTTTTGGGTATTGTTATGGATTTTGGTATGGCATTTTGGTTTGGATTTGTTTTGGTTGATGTATGGGATTTGGACTTGAATTTGGATATAGGATCTGGGTTTGATTTGGTTCTGGATTTAGCTCCTGTTTTGCTTTTGGTTTTGGTTTTGGTTTAGCCTACCTTGGTGGTTTGTGGCTATGGATTTGAGCTTTGGGTTGATATGGCCTGCCTTGATGGCTTGCTGACCATGACCAGAGTTTGGGTTTAACATAGCCTACCCTCGTGGTTTTCGGCTATGGGTTTGGAATTATATTTGGGGTATAACCTGCCTTGATGGCTTACCGGGGGTAATTGGGATTTGAATTTGAGCTAACTGGCTTTTATGGCTTGCGGTTGGGACTTTGAGCTTGTGGATTGACTCAGCCTTTCTCAATGGCCTTTAGGCCGAACATCTGGTATTGGAATTTGGAATTTGGTATAGCTTATTATGGTTTGATGGTCATGATTTTGAAGTCTGAGTTTGGATTTTGGTTTCAGGCGTAGGTTTGTTTTGTTCAGTCTACCTTGATGGTTTATGGCTGTATTTGGTATTTGGGTTTTGGCATATTTTGGGATTGAAGCATGCCGGGTATGGTTTTACATGGATTTGGGATTATATCCGGATATGATCTATCTAGATGGCTTATTGGTTATGATTTTGAATCTGGATTTGAGATAGCCTACCTTTGTGGTTCACTGGCTATGTTTTTGTGATTTGGATTTGGATATGGCCTGCCTTGATGGCTTTTTGGCTGTAGAATTTATATTCGGGTTTGAATATGGCCTGCCTTGGTGGCTTGCTGGCTATGGTTTGGGGTTGACTTGAATTTGCATATGAGTATGGATTTTGAATATGGGTTTGATATAGCCTACCTTTATGGTTTGCTGGCTATGTTTTTTTTGGTATAGCCTACCTTTGTGGTTTGCTGGCTATGGTTTTTGAATATGGATTTGATATAGCCTACCTTTGTGGTTTGCTGGCTATAGTTTTTTGATATGGATTTGATATAGCCTACCTTTGTGGTTTGCTGGCTATGTGTTTGGAATTTGGTTTTGCATAGCCTACCTTTTTGGTTTGCTGGCTATGGTTTTGGAGTATGGATTTGGGTATAGCCTACCTTTGTGGTTTACTGGCTATGGATCTGAGTTTTGAATTTGGGTTTGATATAGCCTACCTTTGTGGTTTGCTGGCTACGGATTTGATATAGCCTACCTTTGTGGTTTGTTGGCTATGGATTGGGATTTGGAATTTGAAATATGGCCTGCCTTGATGGCTTTTCGGCTATAGAATTTATATTTGGGTTTGAGTATGGCCTGCCTTGGTGGCTTGCTGGCTATGGTTTTTGAGTATGGATTTGATATAGCCTACCTTTGTGGTTTGCTGGCTATAGTTTTTGAATATGGATTTGATATAGCCTACCTTTGTGGTTTGCTGGCTATGTGTTTGGAATTTGATTTTGGCATAGCCTACCTTTATGGTTTGCTGGCTATGGTTTTGGAGTATGGATTTGGGTATAGCCTACCTTTGTGGTTTACTGGCTATGGATTTGAGTTTTGAATTTGGGTTTGATATAGCCTACCTTTGTGGTTGCTGGCTACAGATTTGGATTAGAATTTGGTATGGCTCACCATCGTAGCTTGGAACCTCATTTGGCGGGATATACAACATAACCCTCCGATTTTCATTTGCTCTTTGGGTTGTACATAGAGTGCCTTTGGCTTCATGCTTTGGCAGGAATGGAGAAATTTATGGATTTGGATTGTATGACAGATGAGGGGAGATTTGATTCCTTTGCCCCCATCTATGACAATCTTTTATTCCAGCATCAGTATTTTTTTTTTGAAAAGGGTACCTTTCATTTTTCTTCAGCTTCGTGCCTATCTGAGTGATTGGGCTTTTGTCTTGATGACTGGCCAAGGAATTCATGTTCTGGAGCATGATATAGTTTCAGGTGCTTTCCGTTGAGAGGAGGAAAGGGTACAGTACCTTTGTGGTCGACCAGTCGATATGCTCCTCCTTCATATGCCAAGGTGACTATGTATGGGCCAAGCCAAGTGGGCTGCAATTTGCCACATGACTTTTCTGCCATTGCTTCTCTGCATTTGACCATGACGAGGTCTCCTTGCTTGAATGCTCTTGGTCTTGCCATTTTGTCAAAGGCGCGAGCCATTCTAGCTTGGTATACTTGGAGAGATTTATATGCTTCGAGTCGCCCCCCTTCTAGGTTGGCGAGCTCTTCAAGTCTTCTTTCTATCTGACTTTGATCTTGACTTTGAAATTCATTTTGAATTGCCACCCGATAGGATGCCATTTCAATTTCGATGGGTATCATTGCCTCAGCTCCATATACCAAGGAGAAAGCGAGCATCCGGTAGGAGTTTTACACTGTTCGATAAGCCCATAGAGCTTCATGAACTTTTTCTCCCCATTCCCGTTTTTTATTACCGGCTATTTTGGCGAGCAGCTTGCAGAGAGTTTTGTTGAAGGCTTCGGCCACCCATTTGCTTGTGGATTGTATACTGAAGAAGTTCTCCAATCAATATGAAATTTGGCTGCCAAGGCATATATTGTTTTGTTTCTGAATTGTGACCCATTATCGGATATGATTCTGTGAGGGGTACCAAATCTGTATATTATGTTTTGCTTGACAAATTTGGCGACGGCTTCTCCCGTTACCTCCCTTAATGGGATAGCTTCAGCCCATCGAGAGAAATAATCAGTGGCAGCCAATATAAATTTGTGACCTTGAGATGAGGGTGGGAATGGTCCCACAATATCCATTCCCCATTCTGCGAAGGGCCATGTCGGCGCCGTAGGATGCAGCATATTTGGGGATTTTCTCGGCACGGGCCGAAGGCTTGGCATTGATGACATGTACGGGCATATTGGATGCAATCCACATACATGGTAGGCCAGTAGAAACCTTTTAACTTGATATTGATTTTCATTTTGTCTCCTGCTTGGTGTGCACCACATAGTCCGGAGTGAACTTCTTTCATCATGATTTTGGCTTCTTTGAGAGATAAACATCGGAGGAGGACTGGTCCTTTTCTTTTATGGATCAATCTATATAGTTGTTCTCCTATCAATTGATATGATGCAGCTCTTCGTAAAAGCTGAACTTTCTGAGCTCGGTTAGGAGGTAGCCAACCTTTCTTGATTTTGATAATTGGCTCACGCCAATCTTCAAATCCATTTCTGTATCTTCTTCTGCAGTATATACTTCTTCAATTGCAATATTAGACTCGTCGTCGAGGACACTCGGCATGAGTCTTCTGTGACGGACAATTATGTCCAATTCTCCTTCGGGAGGCAATTTTATGGCAGAGGCCAATTTAGCAAGAGCATCTGCTTGAGAATTTTCACTTCTTGGCACATGAGATATGTCGAAGAGGTCGAATTGTTCTTTGAGTTTCATGACCGTGATATAATATGGAAGCAGTTGTTCTTGGTAATTTATACCCCCATCGAGCAAGTCTCTGTGTGGGATTCAGGGGTTTAAATACTGTCCATATCGAGCAAGTCTCTATGGACATATGGTATTTAAACACCCTTTGTTCTCTCTCTCTTAGTATATTTATACCCCACATCGAGCAAGTCTCTGTGGGGGATTCAGGGGTTTAAATACTGTCCATATCGAGCAAGTCTCTCTGGACATATGGTATTTAAACACCCTTTGTTCTCTCTCTCTTGGTATATTTATACCCCACATCGAGCAAGTCTCTGTGGGGGATTCAGGGGTTTAAATACTGTCCATATCGAGCAAGTCTCTATGGACATATGGTATTTAAACATCCTTTGTTCTCTCTCTCTCGGTATATTTATACTCCACATCGAGCAAGTCTCTGTGGGGGATTCAGGGGTTTAAATACTGTCTATATTGAGCAAGTCTCTATGGACATATGGTATTTAAACACCCTTTGTTCTCTCTCTCTCGGTATATTTATACCCCACATCGAGCAAGTCTCTGTGGGGGATTCGGGGTTTAAATACTGTCCATATCGAGCAAGTCTCTATGGACATATGGTATTTAAACATCCTTTGTTCTCTCTCTCTCGGTATATTTATACCCCACACTGAGCAAGTCTCTGTAGTTTGAATACCCTTGAATACGGACGTTTAGATGCCTTGTACTCATATGTATATATTCCGTCAAGGAGACTCTGCTCAAGCAGGGATTCTGCTCAAGAGCATATCTGTATAATCATAATCTCATGCTTATATGCATATGTTTTCTTGAGGAAACTCTGTCTAAACAGAAATTCTCCTCAAATACATACTCATATAATTGTGAGTCTATGTTCATACGGATATGAATCCTGAGTTGAACTCTGCCTATGCAGGGATTCTACCCGAGAACATATCCATATAAGTACAATCATATGTATATATCTCCTCAAGGACACTCCGTCAAAACGGAAATTCCATCCTAAAATTTACTCGTATATTCATAACTATGTGTTTATATGCATACGTTTCAACTAAGATTTTGTCTCTGGAAATGAGTATATACTCAGTAGATAATTTCGCTAACACGGGCTTGTTCCTACCCAGGACGAGCTACATACTCTTTCAAAAGACAACCCTATTTTCCAAACTCGGACTCGTTCCGTTCAAATAAACAAAGCAAAAAAATGTTGTCTTGAAATTTCTTACAGATGCATATACTCTCGCCCACGCTATGAAATGGTATTCCGGTTGAAACAGGTGTTAATACGACATCTAAAGCTTTTAACTCGATGTAAACGTAACATCGGTTCCGATCGATGGAGACAGGGGTCCAGCACACGCCACCCTAATCGCCTGATGATTTAAAGGCACGGAATCAAAGAGGTTCAGATCAAAAACACGGCGCACCCATCCGTTTCACGGATATATATAAAAAACTCTTTCTCTGCATTGCGCAGACCCTTACTTCTGCCTGGCAGGCAGGCTGGCACGCCCCGCAATACAAAGTCAAAAGATAAATGAACAAACATTCCTTCAAATGAAGGAAGAAAGGAAGAGAGAAAATTCCCGTGTCCACACCCCCCCGCTGGGGGGGGGGGTGCTGCGGGCTGGAAAGGGGCTGCGGAGCACCCCTGGGGGTGTCTAGGCGCAGGAACACTCCCGCAGGGGGTGTCCGCGCAGGGAAACACCCCCGCGGGGGCTGTTTTGCGTCGGAACACCGTCGTTTGATGCCGTTTGTCGCCCGTTTACAGCCGTTTGACGTCTGTTTGTTTCCGTCTTCGAACATCGGGGCCGTTTCGTTCGCCCGGACACGTGCACGACGTGCGTACGGTCGGACGCATAGTTGGACGTTGACATTACCCAGCCGAGGGTATATATCCTGCCATGGAAGGCAAGATCGAAATCGGATCGGGATCGCCCAGGCCCGATCCCTATCCGATCCGATTCGGCCGATTCCCAAGTAGAATCGGCCAGAATCGACCAGAATCGGAGGAATCAGCCTGGATCGTCCATGGCCGATCCGATCCAGAATCGACCGATTTCGATCCGGCCGATTCTGCCTTTCATGTATCCTGCCATATCCGACCATCAGACGTTGCATTTAAGATATCGTCCGAACTAAATCAGACTAAAATATTCATTCGAACTCGTTTGTCTCAGGTGTTTGAAGTGAGGGAGGTCGGGGGTTTCTCCCGAAACTCCGTACTTTTTCGGGTAAATTTATCGCCCGCCCTTTGTTTAAACCCTGGTATTTTTTCGCGTTCAACAAATGTGCCCCACGGGATATCCGTCGGAGACAGGGCGATGGTGGGTATCCCGTGGCTGCTTTTTTAAATGCATTTCTTCTTTTGCATTTGTATATGCTTTTTTAAATACATTTACGTCCTCAACGGGAGTTGTACCTCCGTTGGGCGTTTACACGACATAGCATTTGTGTTTACGTCCTCAACGGGGTGTTTGTACCTCCGTTGGGCGTTTACACAACATAGCATTTGTATATACATCCTCAACGGGGTGTTTGTGCCTCCGTTGGGCGTTACATATTATGCCTCTACGTGTGTTATTTTAAAACACCAGAGGACTTAATTACAAATTCCTGGGTCTTATATATATAGACCTACGGAGTGACCATCGAAGTCTTGTCTTCACACGGCACGTAACACGAACGGAGTGCGGAGGGGCCCGACGTACGTGCACGACAGACGGAGCCGGAAGAGAGGTATTTTCTCTTCAGACACAGACAGTGTAGGAAGCCCCAGTGCCGAAGAGCTTGAAAGAGAGTCCTTCAGCGGGCCGTTCGATCCCCCACGCCTTGGCCCCTACCCCCGTATTTATAGGGTTCTTCGGAAGGGGGACCGGCGGAGGTGGAAGGCCCGGCGTGGGTGGTCCTTGGGCTGGTCAGGGCCGCCGAACCAGCTAGGGCCGCCGAACCAGCGCGCAGGGCCGCCGGACCAGCGGGTGGGCCCCGCGCGCGGGTCACCCGGCATGGGGGTGGCCCGACTCGGGTGTTCGCGCAGGTGGCCGCCTCGCGCGGGTGGCCCGGCGCGGGTGTCCGCGCCGGCGGGCCCCCCGCGCGCGGGTGGTCCGGCACGGGTGGCCCGCGTGTAGATGGCCCGGCGCGGGTGGCCCCCCGCGCGCGGGTGGTCTAGTGCGGTTGGCCCGTGCGCAGATGGCTCGGCGCGGGTGTTCGCGCTGGCGGACCCCGAGCGCGGGTGGTCCGGCGTAGGTGGGTGGCTGTTGGCATAAAAATTTGTCAAAGCCCCATCTCCAAGAAAAGCAAAGTTCAATACAGAATGATATTCCGCAGAAGTCACAGCACGGAAGAAATCCAACAGCACGAGGTCCATAAAGGCCAAGTGTGAAGTACAAATGCAAGTACACGGAAGAAATCCAGCAGCACGAGGTCCATAAAGACCAAGTATGAAGTACAAGTACAAGTACAAGCACAAGAACAAGCCCAATGGAAGCTCCACAGGTGTAAATTTAAGTCTCCGTCAAGCAAAACTCCGAGCGAAGAAGCAGATTTCAGCAACTCGAGTACCCCTGAAATGGGGCATGCAATGGTCTATTTATAGACAATTCTCCCCCTCCTAATGTTTTTATATAAAAACTTGAGAGGCTAATGTTTTTATATAAAAACTTGGAGGCTAATGTTTTTATATAAAAACTTGGGAGGCTAATGTTTTCATATAAAAACATTGGATCCTAATGTTTTTATATAAAAACGTTGGAGGGATCTCTCCCCCTCCAACCATTTTGTATAGAAAACGGTTGGAGGGGAGATCCCCCAACCGGTTTTATACAAAACCGGTTGGGGGAGATTCCCCCCCCAACCGTTTTAATGTAAAAATGGTTCCCCTCCAACCGGATGGGGTTCTCCCCCTCTCCTTCTCCTGCGTATGCAGCAAGGAAGGGAGGGCAGACCCCTATAAAAGGGGATGCCCCCCCTTCCATTAAAAACCCCCCTTGGATTCCCATATCCCCCAAGAGGCAAAGGGCTGGCTTGCATGCCTCCAAGCCCTCATATTTTCCCCCCCAAAACTCTGCAAAATCAGTCCCCCAAGCCTTGTAAAACCATCCTTGAAATCCCCATTGTAGAGGAGGGCGGCACCAAGCCTCCAAACCCCCATTTACTCCCCTAAAACCCTGCTGAAAAACCAGTCTGAAAGCCTTGTAAAAACCAGTCCCATTGTTCTGAGAGAGAAAATTTCAGAAATAGAAAAGCCTCCTTCCAATCCCCTTCAATTTGTCCTTCCAAATTTTTGGTTTGGCGTGAGGGTATTGGCCCATTCCTTGCTCGATATGGAGTGAGGAGCGTTCGATAGCGCAGAAGAAAACGGGAGATCGCCATCGCATACGGCATCGACATCTCCCTCGTCCCCTCCATGGAGGGTTTCGCCAAAGTTCCATAGTGTATTTCATATCCCCACATCGAGCAAGACTCTGTGGGGATTTTTCGGGGTTTAAATACTGTCTGTATCGAGCAAGACTCTACGGACATGTAGTATTTAAATACCCTTGTATGTTGTGCTCTAAATGCCTCCATATTGAGCAAGACTCTATGGGTATGGGCATTTAGATGTCGTTGTTCTTGTATGTATATGTTTCTTCGAGGAGACTCTGCCCAAGCAAAGATTCTACCCAAGAACATATTCATATAATCGTAATCTCGTGCTTATATGCATATGTTTTCTTGAGAAGCCTCTGTTCAAATAGAGGTTCTGCTCAAATACATACTCATATAATCACGATTTTATGTTCATATGTATATGATTCTTGAGTTGAACTCTGCCCATGTGGAGGTTCTACCCGAGAACATATCCATGCGAGCACAATCTTATGTATATATTTCCTTAAGGATACTCCGTCTAAACGGAGATTCTGCCCAATGATTTACTCGTATGTTCATAACTTCATGCCTATATGCATATATTTCCAAAAAGAAAAATCCGTCCAAATGGGAGTTCCATCCCGGAGGATATTCGTATACTCACAAAAGTTGTGTTCATATGCGTACATTCGTCAGGAGAAACTTGATTTCGATAGAGATTTCGTCAGGAGTATATTCGTATGTCCATAAAAAGGACTCCTTTAAATGGAGATTTTGTCTCAGGAAAAATATGCATACTCATAAAAGCACAAGATAACTCTATCTACGCGGGCACATTCTCGTCTATTTTCATATGTCAAATCTTTCAAAGAAAACTCATACTCTTCCTTAGAAGGTCTGAACCTTAAATATTCCTTTTAAAAGGATAAATCCATTTTCAAAATTCATTTTGTCTAGAGATGGATTGAAAGAGAAAATATTGTATTGGAATTTCCTATAGATGCATATATTCTCGCCCATGCTATGAAATGGTATTCGAGTTGAAACTGGTGTTAATACGACACTTAAGACTTTTAACTCGATGTAAATGTAACATCGATTCCGATCGATAGAGACAAGGGTCTAGCACACGCCACCCCAATCGCCTGATGATTAAAGGCACGGAATCAAAGAAGTTCAGATCAAAACACGGCGCACTCGTCCGTTTCACGGACATACAAATTCTTTATCCGCATTACGCGGACCTTTTATTTCTGTCTGGTAGACAGTCTGGCACGCCCCGCAATACAAAATCAGAACATGATAAAAATGAAACGAACCGAACCATACATAATGGGAGAGGGAAAAATAAATCCCGTGTCCACAGTGGCCCGCGCGCGGGTGGTCTGGCGCAGGTGGGTAGCCCGCGCGCAGGCCCACCCGGCG
This sequence comes from Colocasia esculenta, assembly GCA_014218235.1. NCBI lineage: Eukaryota > Viridiplantae > Streptophyta > Magnoliopsida > Alismatales > Araceae > Colocasia > Colocasia esculenta. Next base: position 155,848,493 of record CM024754.1, read on the forward strand.
CGGGTGGCCGCCCCCTTTGGGGGGCCAGCCTATAAAAGGGGTGGACCCCCAGGCTCCTGTTGCAAGATAAAATTGTAACAAATACCTACTATGCAAAGTAGGGATGATCCACTATATAGTGGTCTAAGAAATTAATCAGCTGGACGGCCTACTCAGAAAGAAGGCTGAGTAAATTGTGATTTAAAGTGACTGTCAGGTTACTTAGGTCACAAATTTATTCGGAGGTCCGTCTCCAAGTCCAACAAGGAAGTTATGGTCCTTAAGTGGTGCCTGGTCTTCCGGTTAAAATGAAGTCCAAGGAAGAACTCTCCTTCGTTCAAGTATGGTTCAAGTACAAAGCACGGAGAAATCCGGCAGCACAAGGTCTTAGGACCAAGTATAAAGCACAAGTACAAAGAACAAGTTCGAGGAAGGACTCCAAAGCTTTGCACAACAGTCTTCTATTGGGCGAAACTCCAAGGAAGCAGAGCAGGATTCTAGCAGCACCTCCGGCACCAACACTTGAGAAATGGGGTTGTGGGGGGGTATTTATAGAAAATTCCCCCCCCCCCCCCTCCATCGGTTAGGCAGCCCCTAACCGATGGTGACCTCAACATGAGGTCACCATCGGTTAAGGGGCATCCCCTAACCGATGGTGACCTCGGCATGAGGTCACCATCGGTTAGGACCCCCCTAACCGATGGTGACCTCATGATGAGGTCACCATCGGTTAAGGGGGGATGAGGTCACCATCGGTTAGGCTTGGGACTCTCCCTACCCAATGTAAGGGGGGTCTTCCCCCTATAAATACCCCCCTATTCCATGAAGAAAGTGGTCTTCCGAAAATTGCTCCGGCAAAGCCCTGTTGAAAATCCAGAAAAATAGAAAAGAGCATTTGCTCATTCCCTCTCTCATTCTCCAATCTCCCTTGCTTGGTGTGCGAAGGTACAAATCCCCTTCTTTAGCCCGATAGGCCAGGCATAGAGAGGAGAGTTGTCGGCGCAATCGTCATCGACATTCCTTCTTAATCCCCATCCCTCACATTGAGCAAGTCTCTGTGGGGTGATATTCCCGGGGTTTAAATACCGTCCATATCGAGCAAGTCTCTATGGACACATGGTATTTAAATACCCATGTTCTCCCCGCCCATCGAGCAAGTCTCTGGGATGGTGGGTTTTGTGCTTATATGTATATGTTTTCTTGAGGAGACTCTGCCCAAGCGGAGGTTCTGCCCAAGGACATATTCGTATACTCACAAATTTGTGTTCTTATATATATGTTTCTTAAGACGAAACTCTGCCCAAGTGGAGATTCCGTCCAAGAACACATATATAAAGATCACAAATTTGTAATTACACAAATATGTTCCTTAAGGAGAATCTCGCTCAGGCAAAAATCTCTCTCAGGGGACGTATCCATATGAATACAAACTCGTGTTATATGTATATGTTTCTTAGAGGAAACTCTGCCCAAGCGGAGGTTCTGTCCAATAACATATTCGTATATTCACAAATTTATGTTCTTATGTATATGTTTCTTAGGGGGAAACTCTGCCCAAATGGAGACTCCCCTAAGAATATATCCATAAAATCACAAATTTGTGCCTATACGCGTATGTCTCTTAGGAGGAATCCTGCCCGGACAAAAGTTCCCTCTAAATTCATATCCGTATAATCATAAACTTCATGTTTATATAAATGTATTTCTTAGTGGAATCTCTGCCCAAATAGAGACTCTGCCCGAGAACATATCTATATAACCACAAAAATGCCTCATTGTGTATATGTTCTCAAAAGGGACTCCGTTCATACGGGGGCACCTTTCTACCGGATACTCTGCTCAAATAGAGATACCGTTTGAGAATATATTCATAAAGTGCAAATTTGTGTTTATATACATGTACCTTCTTAGGGCAAAACCCCTCCGGGCAAAGTTTCTCCCGAGAATACATGGATATAAGCATACACCCATATGAAAACATCTCTATGAGGACACTTCGCCTAAGCAGAAGGCTCATTGGAACATACCCGCACATACAGAAAGATTGCGATAATATACACACATCCAAAGAAAAAGGAATAAGACAACCGTATCTAAGTATTCCAAGCAAGGGCCCATATGCACCCTCACGAGAACTATACCCGTGGAAATGGACTTTGGACAGAGATTACAATATGACAAGGACTTCAATGGAGATATATTCATATGCTTTACAGAAATCATATCCGCATGAGCGAGAAATGAGGAGAAAAGAAACTCTGCCTCAAACTCGGACTTTGCTCAAAAATGGCACTGTGAAAGAACCTCATATAAAAATTGGCACAGTAATCCTTCTAATACGGAAGTGTTACTCTGGATCATAAATACCCCCAAGTTCAGAATCAATATCTACGGGTATATACCCGTTCACAATAACGACCCTTATGTTTTCCCAAATAAAAATATCTAATCAGTCCTTTTGCAAAAAGAAGAAAGACCTCAAATAGGTCCACGGGTATATACCCGTTCCCCTTTTTTTTTTAAAAAATCAAACTTTGGACCCCAAAAAGACAGTCATTTCAAAAAATGAAATATCCAAAGCAAAAGCATTTCAAAAATAATCAAAAGAAAGGAAAAACATGTCATGACCAGGATTTTCTAAAAAAAGCATGTATATTTTTCTCGTCCTTTACTATGAATGGTATTCGGGTTAGAAATTGGTATTAAATAATACCAAGAGTTTTAACTCGATGTAAATGTAACATCGATTCCGGTCGATGGAGACAGAGGTCTAGCACATGCTACCCTAATCGCCTGATGAGAATAGACATGGGACTCAAGGAGTTCAGATTAAAAAACGGCGCACCCGTCCGTTCGCGGACACTACCCGTCTGTTCGCGGACACCACCCGTCCGTTCGGGGACACTATCCGTCCGTTAGTGGACACAACCTGTCCGTTTCACGGACACCATACCTGTCCGTTTGACGGACACCATACCCGTCCGTTCCCCGGACACCAAAATTCTTCTTCCGCTTCGTGCGAACTCTTTTTCTGTCTGCTAGACAGGCTGGCACGCCCCGTAAATACTGAAAAATACAAAATATGGGAAATAAATGAATACCTTGAACCAAATGGAACGAAACGGAAACACCCGATGAAAATCGGGTGAGAGAAACCCTCCGTGTCAACAGCTCTCTAGCCATTTCCACTGTCGTGAGCTCCGTTTTTGGGGCTGTTCTGCGCCCGTTTGTGGCCGTCCGGCGTGCGTTTGTGGCCGTTCGACGTGCGTTTGTCCCCATTTTCGAAGACCAAGGTCATTTGACCCGCCCTAACACACGCACGCCGTGCACCCTTTTGGACGCACCTTCGAACGTTGTCTTTTGCCCACCGGAGGGTATTTGTCCCACTTTAACGAACATTTCAAACGCCACCTTTAAATGCATAATCTGAATTACTTCGGACTAAAATGCAGACTCGAACCCGTTTATCTCAGGTGTCCGAGTGGGGGAGGTCGGGGTTTATTCCCGGACTTTCGTAGCTTTCCGAGCGGATTTGCTGCCCAGGGCTTGTTTAAATCCCGGTATTTTTCGGGTTCAACAAACCCCCATCAGCCACTCGGTTGCGCCGAAGCGGAAGAGGTGAGAGGAAACCACTGACCACCTGTCATACCAGCTGGCGGCGTCCCCGCTTAAAATCCGGTCAAGGAAGCAGAGTCGGTCATAGCCCTCTGGTGCGAACTAAGTGCCAGAAGGCAACAAGATATGTTCGGCAAAAGAGGCCTTGGTCTTGTGCTGTCCATGGACCTCCCAAGTAGCAGGCACGACTGAAGTTCACCTAATGGGGTGAGCCGACTCGGAGCCAAAGAGTCCCAACTGGTCTGCATCTGAAATTGCACCTGAATGTGATAGCCAAGGGGAAAGATGGGATAACTAAAGCCACACATCCCCAGCATGTTGTCGCGACCTACCAGAACGGTTCTCTCCAGCTGGACCCGCTCGGTCGCCAAAAGACCTGCGGAACCCTCCCATCCGTCGGGGACGAACCTCTGAATAAACGGGAACAAGTGCTCGTCTAGAGGAAAGGGCTTGGGGTAGCTGTCTCCCCGCGAATAGCAGTAAACTCCTTCAAATCTGGCAACTTAGTCTGAGTCCACCGTGCCCTCGGACGGTGAATGCTCCTCCAAAGGCCCCTGGGCGCACACCGTGACGCCGCGGTCAGGCCCGACAAGTCCTCCCTCGTGATGGCACAAGGAGCAAATGAAGGCATCGGATCGTCCGTGCGCCGGACAATGCCCTCCGGTCGGCGGGATGCCCCGCTGCTCTCCCCGCGATGGCTCGATGAACGAGGCATTGTCAACACTGCCAAGCAAAAAGTTTGACTGTCAGAAATAACGTCGATACAACAAGGCAAGCAATTGCAAATGCAGAAGAAAGAAATGCATTTAAAAGACGGCTACAGGATACCCGCCGTCACCCCTGTCTCCAACGGATATCCCGTGGGGGGCATTTGTTGAACCCGAAAAAATATCGGGATTTAAACAAAGCCTGGGCAATAAATCTGCCCGGAAGGAAATATGGAGTTTTGGGAGAAAACCCCGATCTCCCCCATGTCGAACACCTGAGATAAACGGGTTTGAGTTCATATTTTAATCTGATTTAGTTCGGATGATGTATTGAACGTGACGTTCGAAGGTCCATTAGAGTGGAACATATATCCTCTGACGGGCAACGTCAACGTCCAGCAGTGCGTCCAAGTGTGCGCATGGCGTGCACGTGTCCGGGTGGGCAAAACGGTCTTGACGTTCGAAAACGGAGACAAACGCACGTCAAATGGCTGCGAATGCATGTCAAACGGCTACAAACGGGCGTCAGCGGGCAGTCAAATGGGCAGGTAAGACCCCCGGGGCCCACCTTTATAGCCTGTACGGCTTGGGCACCCCCGACGGGGTCTGCCTGCGCAGAAGCCACCCCCCGCGGAGTGGTTCTGTGCGGACCCAGCGGGGTGGTCCGCCGGCCCTACCCAGGCCGCTGCACCCCCTGCCGCGGGGGGGTTTGTGCGCCAGGCCCAAAGGGGCCACAGCCCCCCTAGCGGCCCTAAAAACCTCTATAAATAGGGGGGCAGTGGCCATGAAGAGCAGGAGACTTGCACTTGACCCTTCAGACTTTTGGAGAAGAATCCACTGTTTGTGCTCAGTTCTGGGGGAGGGAAAATACCTCTCTCCAAGCTCCAGTCGTCCGCACGTGCACACTCTGTCCCCGTGCTCCGTCCGCCTCGTAATGTGGGAAGGAGAAGACACCGCCGGTCAATATAAAAAGACCCGAAGTTTTGTAATTAAGTCCTTCCGTGTTTTAAAATAACACGCATGTGAAGGCACGTTTATGTAAATATCCAATGGAGGCACATACACTCCATTGAGGACAGATATACAAATGTCATAAATACAAAAAATATTTGAGGATATTTGTGGAATTTTAATTGTCATCTAAATTCCCTAATTTCGGCAAAGGTCTTTTGACAAACGTATTGTATCGAAGGTATTCGGGTTTTTACTCGATGTAAATGAAACACCGACTTCGGTCGGTAGGGAATGGTCCAGTACACGACCACCTCAGTCGCCTGATAAACGGACGCGCGCGGAAAAAAATATAAAATACTCGAGGGCTCAGGGTTTATACCCAATGCACCTCATAAATATAAAATCTTTGTCTGTTATTTTAAACAGTCTGGCACGCCCATGCATAAGACTTACATGCATCCGCATTACATCGTCAAAAAATTTCTCCTCTTTCTGAGGAGGTCTCTTCCGCATTCCACAATCATCAACAAGTTTTTTACATTATCTATCTCATATTATAGAACAATTTCGTCAGGCATCACAAGCAAGTCGAAGGTCTTTTGCGGAAGAGGACTATCTTCGACTTACTGGTCAACATCTAGGTCAAGGTAGTGGCCATGCATCTTCTGGACAAGGGAGTTAAAGTGCTGGGGTGAGTACAAATATATCTGAGGTTCCAGTAGACAAGGTTTGCCATATGGATCTCGGCTTCGTCTCGGAGGGCTTGAAGAGAGGAGATCTCGGAGAGATCTCGGTAAAATCTCGGGAGATCAAATCTCAAGATATTGAGATACAAAAATGATATATACACATATATGTATCCTATGTGAGAACAAAAAGATTATTTTTAAGCAAAACAAATAATTGGATACATTGATAGCCATCATTAGTACATCTGTACATGTTACAATTAGATGTCACAAGAATCAAGAACAACAATCTAGTAAGAATCATGAGTTTTAATAAGTTCATATCATAATTTTAAACAATAAGTAACAACAAATAAGCAAGAATTAACAGGCATGAGAAATATTCAAAAAATAAAGCAAGAATTAAGTAGATTATGTAAAAAAACCTAAAACATTAACAAGAATTAAAAATTCAGAAATGAAAGATGTCATTCGGATCTTGATTTTATCTCGAGAGGATTGTAGAGAGGAGACATTGGGGAAATCTCATATAAATCTCAAGAGACCAGAAGCACTAACAAAAACTATATTAAGTATATATTTCCGAGGGACCATTTGTAATCTCATCCAGTTAACCACTCAACATGAGAAAGAAGACTCAAGAAAAAAGTTGCCTATAAGACTTGCAGTGGACAAATTAGTCATGGCTAGGAGCCTTCCTCTTTTAGGAAGGCATTTAAATAGCAACCACGTGGTGTGATGGTTGGGGAAGGAAGTGATGGATTTCAACATGCTGAATGAGACAAAGGATCTCAAGAGATCTTGGCATCAGGTGTCTCGTTGTTGAACCCCAAAAAGGCATGATAAACATTTACCAAAAGAAGTACTCGGGAGGCCTGAAGATGTGTGGAGTTCCCACTAAAAAGAATTTCTGAATAGAAGATATGTGGAATGTCCAATAGAAGGACTTCCTGAATTTTTAAGGTATGTGGAATATCCACTAGAAGGAATTTCTGAACTGAAGGAATTTCTGAACTATGAGGGATGCCCAGCTGAAAAGAGCCCATGGATCTATTTATACTGATCCAAGTGGTTAAAACACCTAGAAAGATGTCTTGGAAGCAAAGTGATGCATGCCTTAAAACCAAGGCAATTCACACCTTAAAGACAGAAAATTCAGAAAGCAAAGCATTTGGTTCCTTGAAGACAAGGTAAAAAAAGAGAAAAGACTTGAAGACAAAGCAACTTATGCCTTGAAGGCAAGGTAAAAGTGGGACTGAAGTCCCCCTCCAAGCCAAGGGAGAAGCCTTATAAATACCATTGGCATTAAGCCCTCCAGAAAAAAAAACAAAGTTCAGAATAGAATGACACTCCACACAAATTGGTGTACGGAAGAAATCCGGCAGTATGAGGTCCATGAAGACCAAGCATGAAGTACAAGTACAAGTACAAGCACAAGAACAAGCCGGCGACAGAAGCTCCGAGGATGCAAGTGCAGCTCTTCACGGGCAAAACTCCGAGCAAAGGGGAGCGGGATTTCAACAAACCAGTCCCCCTAAATGAGCCCCTTATAGCCTATTTATAGGCCATCCTCCCCCCCATTTTAAAACAACCCTTAGGTGTAAGGGGAATGGGGGGAAGAGAGGGCGGTTGGAGGGGAGGCCCACCCCCTTCAACTTCTGAAACATGAAACCGGTTGGGGGGTGCTCCCCCCAACCGGTTTTATGTAAAATCAGGTTGGAGGGGAGGCCCCCTCCAACCTTTTAATATAAAACCGGTTGGGGGGACTCCCCCTCCAACTAGTTTTATATAAAAACAGGTGGAGGGGACCCCCCTCCAACCGGTTTTATAAAAAAAAAAAACAGAAAAAACAGGTTGGAGGGGACCCCCCTCCAACCTGTTTAAAGTAAAACCGGTTGGGGGGTGCTCCCCTCCAACCGGTTTTACATGAAAACAGGTTGAGGGGAACCCCCCCAACCTGTTTTATGTAAAATCAGGTTGGGGGGTGACCGCACCCCCAACCTGTTTTATATAAAACAGGTTGGAGGGGGAACCCCCCCAACCGGTTTAATATTAAACAGGTTGGGGGGGTGTTCACACCCCCAACCTGTTTAATGTTAAACAGGTTGGGGGTGTCCCCCCAACCGAAATGGGGGTTCTCCCCCCTCCTTCTCTTGTTTATGCAGGGAGGGGAGGAGAGGCCAGCCCCCTATAAAAGGGGAAGCACCCCCCTTCATCTAAAATGGAGGAGAAACCCCCATAAACCCCCATATGCTGGCCGGCCAAACCCCAAAAACCCCCCACATGCTGTGAAAAACCAGTCCCCCAAATCCTTGTAAACCAGTCCCCAAAAATCCCTGCTAGTTGGCAATCCCCCAAGCCTTGTAAACCAGTCCCAAAACCCTTGTAAACCAGTCCCTCCAAGCCTTGTAAGGCCGGGTTCTGAAATTTTCAGAAATATTGCAAATCTTCTTGTTCTCCCGATCTCCTTCCATCCGTTCTTCCAATTCTTTGGTTTGGCGTGAAGGTATTGGCTTATTCCTTGTTCAATATGGAGTGAGGAGTGCCCGATAACGTGGAAAAGAGCGGGAGATCGCCATCGTATACGGCTCCGATATCTCCCTCGCGCCACATCCCCACATCGAGCAAGTCTCTGTGGGGATCCAGGGGTTTAAATACCGTCCATATCGAGCAAGTCTCTATGGACATATGGTATTTAAACACCCTCTGTTCTCTCTCTCTTGGTATATTTATACCCTACATCGAGCAAGTCTCTGTGGGGGATTCAGGGGTTTAAATACTGCCCATATCGAGCAAGTCTCTATGGACATATGGTATTTAAACATCCTTTGTTCTCTCTCTCTCGGTATATTTATACCCCACATCGAGCAAGTCTCTGTGGGGGATTCAGGGGTTTAAATACTGTCCATATCGAGCAAGTCTCTATGGGCATATGGTATTTAAACACCCTTTGTTCTCTCTTTCTTGGTATATTTATACCCCACATCGAGCAAGTCTCTGTGGGGGATTCAGGGGTTTAAATACTGCCCATATCGAGCAAGTCTCTGGACATATGGTATTTAAACATCCTTTGTTCTCTCTCTCTCGGTATATTTATACCCCACATCGAGCAAGTCTCTGTGGGGGATTCAGGGGTTTAAATACTGTCCATATCGAGCAAGTCTCTATGGCATATGGTATTTAAACACCCTTTGTTCTCTCTCTCTTGGTATATTTATACCCCACATCGAGCAAGTCTCTGTGGGGGATTCAGGGGTTTAAATACTGCCCATATCGAGCAAGTCTCTATGGACATATGGTATTTAAACATCCTTTGTTCTCTCTCTCTCGGTATATTTATACCCCACACCGAGCAAGTCTCTGTGGTTTAAATACCCTTTGAATACGGACGTTTAGATGCCTTGTACTCATATGTATATATTCCGTCAAGGAGACTCTGCTCAAGCAGGGATTCTGCTCGAGAGCATATCTGTATAATCATAAATCCCACGTTTATATGCATATGTTTTCTTGAGGAAACTCTGTCTAAACAGAAACTCTCCTCAAATACATACTTATATAATTGTGAGTCTATGTTCATACGGATATGAATCCTGAGTTGAACTCTGCCTATGCAGGGGTTCTACCCGAGAACATATCCATATAAGTACAATCATATGTATATATTTCCTTAAGGACACTCCGTCAAGACGGAAATTCCGTCCTAAAATTTACTCAAAGGAAACTCATACTTTTCAAAAAAAACAAACACCCTTTTTCAAACTTGGACTCATTCTGTTCAAAATAAACAAAGCAAAAATGTTGTCTCGAAATTTCTTACAGATGCATATATTCTCGCCCACGCTATGAAATGGTATTCGGGTTGAAACAGGTGTAATACGACATCTAAAGCTTTTAACTCGATGTAAATGTAACATCGGTTCCGATCGATGGAGACAGGGGTCCAGCACACGCCACCCCAATCGCCTGATGATTAAAAGGCACGGAATCAAAGAAGTTCAGATCAAAACACGGCGCACTCATCCGTTTCACGGATATGTAAAAATTCTTTCTCTGCATTGCGCAGACCCTTACTCCTGCCTGGCAGGCAGGCTGGCACGCCCGCAATACAAAGTCAAAAGATAATGAACAAAATCCTTCAAATGAAGGAAGAAAGGAAAGGATAGAGAAAAAAAAATTCCCGTGTCCACACTCGTACATCTCGGATATCGGCAAGCTGGAGAGACAGAGAATCTCGAGAGATCTCGAGAGATTCTCGGGAGATTGCAAACCATGCCAGTAGATATCCCTAGAGACGTCGATCCTAGAGTGGGACTATTGAACCCATTTCTCACCAAACGGAGGGAGAAGTAACCATCCATTTCTGTAGCCTTCAAGAATTTGAAAATATGCTAGGAGAAGATAGGAAGAGCGATGTCAAGATGGTTCTTCTTCAACAGCATACCGGCTAATGCAGCAAAAGGACCATATTATGAGTCAATGATCGAGACTATTGGTGAAGTGGGCAAAGGGGTAGAAGACCCTACCTCTTATGAAATCTACTACAAGTACTTGGACTTGGAGGTTGAAGATATGAAGGCATATGTTTCCACTTTTGAATGCATATGGCATGAATATGGTTGCACGTTAATGTGCGATGGATGGACAGGTATGTACAACACATTTGGTCAGTTAATTGTTATTAATTAATAACACATAGGTTTTAATTTTTCTTATGGAATTGTGCAGGCATTACACGAAGAAGTATGATAAACTTCTTAATCTACTATAAAGCAGGGACTGTTTTTTAGAAGTCGGTAGACGCTTTTGGCAAGGTGAAGAATGCGGAGTACCTATTTCAGTTGATGGACAACATGGTGGAGGACATCAAAGAGAGAAGAATAGTCCAAGTGGTAACTGACCATGCAACGGCTTTTAAGTTGGCAGGCCAAAAACTAATGGAGAAAAGGGAACACTTGTATTGGGTTCCTTGCTCCGCGCACTGCATTGACCTAATGCTAGAAGATATTTGTGAAGATCCAATGGTGGAAAATGTAGTGAACAACGCAAGATTCATAACCACCTTCATCTACAATCACAACAACATATTGGACATCATGAGGATGCATACACATGGACGGGAGTTGCTTTGGCCAGGAGCTACGAGATTTGCATCCCAATATATTGCATTGGATAGCATAAATGGCCAACGTAGCAACCTTATTAGGATGGTAGCATCTGAAGAGTGGGAGAACTATATGTCCCGACATGCTCCTACATGGGTGAGGGAGAAGGGAAAGAAGGTGACCGACATTATTCAATCAAAGCCATTTTGGAAGGGGGTGCAAAATGTTTTGAATGTAGTAGAACTGCTTGTCCGAGTCTTTAGGGGCAGTAGATGGGGAGAGGAGATCCGAGATGGGCTACTTGTACGAGGCTATGGATCGAGCAAAGGAGCTCATCCAAATGAACAACAAAACGACTGTGGAACGCGGAAGAAAGATTGAGAGATTTCTTTTCTTTTTGATACATACACGCGGTATTTATCCGTTTATGTGGGAAAAAAAACGTGCGTGCATGTATGTCTTATGCATGGGCGTGCCAGACTGTTTAAAATAAACAGACTAAAAGATTTGATATTTACGATGTGTATCGGGTATAAACCCTAAGCCCTCAAATATTTCATATATTTATTCCGCGCACGTCCGTTTATCAGGCGATTAGGGTGGTCGTGTAGTGGACCATTCCCCACCGACTGAAGTCGGTGTTTCGTTTACATCGGGTGAAAACCCGAAGACCTTTGATACAATACGTTTGTTAAAAGACCTTTGCCGAATTAGGGAATTTAGATGACAATTAAAATTTCACAAATATACTCAAATGCACATATATATTTATGACATTTGTATATGTGTTCTCAACGGGGTGAATGTGCCTACATTGGGCGTTTACATAAATGTGCCTTCACATACGTGTTATTTTAAAACACAGGACTTATTTACAAAATGTCGGGTCATATAATATATGGACCTGCGATGTCTTCTTCCTCCACGTTACGAAGCACAGACGGAGCACGGGGACAAAGCGTGCCTGAGAGGTATTTTCCCCCTGAGCACAAACACTTGTAGGGCCTTCTCCCCAAAGTCTCTCCAAGAGTCTTAAGGAGCTCAAGTTCAAGTCCCTTCAAGGTTTTTCAAAGTGTATTCCTTCAAGCCCCCTACCCCGTATTTATAGGGGTGCTGCGGGCTGGACAGGGGCTGCGGAGGGCCAGGGCCCGCAGGCCACCCCCGCTGGAGGTGGTCGCCCGGGGACACACCCCCGCGGGGGGTGTCCGCACGGCGCGCACCCCAGCAGGGGATGGTTTTGGCGTCGGGACACACTCGCAGGGGGTGTTCCGTCCAGAACCACCCCGGGGGGGTGGCTTCTGTGCACATGCACCTCGTGGGGGGTGTCCCATCCGTACATGCTATAAAGGCGGGCCCCCCGGGGTCTTCTCTGCCCATTTGACTGCCCGTTGACGGGCGTTTGACGTCCATTTGCAGCCGTTTGACGTGCGTTTGCTTCCGTTTTCGAACGTCGAGGCCGTTTTGCCTGCCCGGACACGTGCACGACGTGCGCGTGCTTGGACGCACTTGTTGGACGTCGACTTTGCCCGACAGAGGGTACATACCTTGCCATGTCGGCTCATCGAACGTCGCGTTTAACATGTCATCCGAATTAAATCGGACTAAAATATAAGCTCGAACCCATTTATCTCAGGTGTTCGACACGGGGGAGATTGGGGTTTTTCCCAAAACTCTGTACTTTTCCGAGCGAATTTATTGCCCGGGCTCTGTTTAAATCCCGGTATTTTTTCTGTGTTCAACAAATGCCCCCACGGGATGTCCGTCGGAGACGGGGCGACGGCAGGTATCCCGTGGCTGCTTTTTAAAATGCATTTCTTCTTCTGCACTTGTAATTGCCTGCCTTGCTGTATCCTCGTTATTTCTGACAGTCAATCTTTTGCTTGGCAGTGTTGACAATGCCCATTGATCGAGCCATCGCGGGGGGAGAGCAGCGGGGCATCCCGTCGACTAGAGGGGATGTCCGGCGCACGGACGATCCAATGCCTTTATTTGCTCCTTGTGCCATTGTTGAACCCAGAAAATATCGGGGCTTAAACAAACCCCGGGCGACAAATACGCCCTGGGGGAGCCGGGAGCAAACTCCCGATCTCTCCCGCTCGGATGTCAGAAACAAACGGGTCCGAGTATTTGTGTCAATCCGGGGCGACCTGGAAGCGGGATGCCCGAGAAGCTCGTCGACGGCAAAGAGTACATACCCCGGATGTCAGAAACCCCGTGTCCGGATCAACGTTCGAAACCGCGCCCGAAGCCGAAGAGTGCGGGGAAGTCAAATGCACGTGCCTCCAGAAAACGGAGACAAACGCACGTGGGACAGCCGGAGAAGCACAAGCGGCGCACGTGTGCACGTGCGCGGCACGGCCGACAACCAACGAACCAAGCACGGGAGGCCCACAGAGCTCTCTCCCAGAAGAACAGGAGGAAATGGCCAAGGAGTGGAGCCCCTACCCCATTTATAGGGGGGGCCAAGCGGTGGCACCCCCGCCGGTTCCTGGCGGGGGCGCACCCCCGCCGGTTCGGGCGGGGGCGCACCCCCGCCGGTTCCTGGCGGGGGTCGCACCCCCGCGGTTCGGCGGGGTGCGGCACCCCGCCAGTCCGGGCGGGGGCCGCACCCGTCGGTTCGGCGGGGGGCGACACCCCGCCGGTTCGGGCGGGGGCCGCACCCCGCCGGTTCGGCGAGGGGCCGCACCCCCGCCGGTTCGGCGGGGCCGCACCCCGCCGGTTCGGCGGGGTGCGCACCCCCGCCGGTCCGGGCGGGGGCCGCACCCCCGCCGGTTCGGCGGGGTGCCGCACCCCGCGGTTCGGCGGGGTGCCGCACCCCCGCCAGGTTGGGCGGGGGCCGCACCCCGCCAGTCCGGGCGGGGTGCCGCACCCCGCCGGTTTGCCGCTCGTGTGCGCACCCCCGCCAGTCCGTGCACCCCGCCGGTCAGTGCCTCTCTGCCGTGCTGCCTCGGCGCTCGCGCCCGTCCTCGACGCTCGAGCCCGCGCACCCCCGCCGGGGAGGATACCCCCGCCGCTTCGGTCCCCGAGGCCCTATAAATAGGGGGCATACCCCCATTGCAACGGATGCCATCTTCGGCCCAAACACGCCCTAAAGCTTCCTCCCTCGAGCAGACGCCTGTAAACCAGTTGGTCCGGGTGTGGTCCGTGCGTGAGCTTATACAGGCCGCACGTGTCGGGAAAGGTCTTGGACACCCATGGTGCTTTGTCTCCGTGGCCGGGCCCTCCTGCGCTCGCTTCATAGAGACGCCACAGGTTGTTACGAGACCCCGTTGGCCATGTTAAGTCCTCCGGTGTCATTAAACGACACACGTCGAGGCCCCATGTGTAAGTCCTCCGGTGTCATAAAACGACACTCGTCGAGGCGCATATGTTTAAGTCCTCCGGTGTCACAAAAGACACACGTAGAGGCACGTTACCTTGTGGAGGCACAAACACCCCATTAGTAACAAAAAAATTGTACTCCTTACCATGTAAACGTCCGACGGAGGCACAAAACCCTGTCGTCGACGTCATGTACATGATTGTGTATATACGCCAGTGGAGGTACAAAACCCCATTAAAGGCGCAAATGTAAATGTCATAAATATAAATGACATGAGCATGCTTGAATAAAATTGTGGAAATTTATTTGTCATCTGCCTTTCTTCTTTAAAGTTCGGCATACGGTTTTAATAAACATTCGCATTCGAAGGTATTCGAGGTTTACTCGATGTAAATGAAACATCGACTTCGGTCGGTGGGGAACGGTCCAGTACACGACCACTCCAATCGCCCTGAACGCGAGAGCGCACGCGGAAAATAAATGAAATGAAATTCGAGGGTATCAAGGTTTGCACCTAATACCCCTCGCAAAATAAATCTTTGTCTGTTTCCGTAAACAGTCTGGCACGCCCAAAACAAAATCTTCATTCCAGAAAAGAGATGAGGGAGAAATAAATTTGAAAGAAAGAAAGAGAAAAAAATCCGCGTTCCAACAGCCATTACCAAGGAGAGCTCACCCAGGCTTGACCGCGGCGTCACGGTGTACACCGGGGGCCCTTGGAGGAGCAATCACCGTCAGAGGGCACGGTGGACTTAGACTTCGTTGTCAGATTTGACGGAGTGTCTGCTATCTGCTGGGCGATGACTGCCCCAAGCACTTTCCCTGGATGAGCATTTGTTGCCGTTATCCAGAGGTTGTTCCCCGACGAATGGGAGGGTCCTGCCAGTCTTTGGCGACCGAAGGGTCAAGTTGGAGAGGGCCGTCCTGGTAGGCCGAGACAGCATGATGGGGACGTGCGGTTTCAGTTACCCCAGCTTTCCCCTCGGTTATCCCATTCAGGTGCAGTTCTCTGATGCAGACCAGTTGGGGCTATTTGGCTCCGAGTTGGCTCACCCCATCAGGGGGGTTCCAGTTGTGCCGGCCACTTGGGAGGTCCACAGGCAGCATAAGGCCGAGGCATCTTTCACCGGACATACCTTACTGCCTTCGGGCAATCAGTTTGCGTCGGAGGGCTATGACCGGCTCTGCTTCCTCGACCGAATCATGAGTGGAGACGTTGCCAGTTGTTATGACAGGTGGTCCGTGGTTTCGTCTCACCGCTTCCGTTTCGGTGCAATATAGTGGCTAATGGGGGTCTTGCACCATTACTACGAACTGCTGGACCAGATTGGCCTTTGTCACGCGGTCACAACCGCTCTTTACAACTATCCTTGCCATTCCGGGTTGCTGCAGGCTTTAGTCGAGAGGTTCAACCGGAGGGGGAGACTTGCTTTGACTTGTGGGCTTTCCACAGAGTTTCTGGCCTTCCTATCTCCGGCCGTTTCTACGAGGAGGTGTGTCTGGACGACTTCCATCGTGGCTACTCTTCTGGGGCAGGTTCCTACATCATGCCACACAACTTCAGGTATTTGATGAAGGTCTGGCGAGTGTTCGCATAAAAATTTGTCAAAGCCCCATCTCCGAGAAAAGCAAAGTTCAAGACGGAATGATATTCCGCAGAAGTCACAACACGGAACAAATCCGACAGCACGAGGTCCATAAAGACCAAGTGTGAAGTACAAATACAAGTACACGGAAAGAAATCTAGCAGCACGAGGTCCATAAAGACCAAGTATGAAGTACAAGTACACGTACAAGCACAAGAACAAGCCCAATGGAAGCTCCACGGGTGTAAATTCAAGTCTCCGTCAAGCAAAACTCCGAGCGAAGAGAAGCAGATTTCAGCAACTTGAGTACCCGTGAAATGGGTATGCAATGGTCTATTATAGACAATTCTCCCCTCCTAATGTTTTATACAAAAACGTGGGAGGCTAATCTTTTATATAAAAACTTAAGAGGCTAATGTTTTATATAAAAACTTGGGAGGCTAATGTTTTATATAAAAACTGGGAGGCTGATGTTTTCATATAAAAAACATTGGATCCTAATGTTTTTCTATACAAAACGGTTGGAGGGGAGATCCCCCAACCGGTTTTATACAAAACTGGTTGGGGGAGATTCCCTTGGGGGGTTCCCCCCTCTAAACGGTTTTACATAAAACCGGTTGGAGGGGTCCCCCCTCCAACCGGATGTCTCCCCCTCCAACCGGATGGGTCTCCCCCTCTCCTTCTCCTGCGCAATGCAGCAAGGGGAGGAGGGCAGTCCCCTATAAAAGGGGGTGCACCCCCTCTATGGAGGGGGCTGGTGGCTCATGCATATCCCCCACCCGGCTGGAAAAACCAGTCCCAAAGACCTTGTAAAAACCATCCCTCAAACCCTTGGATTCCATATACCCCAAGAGGCAAAGGGCTGGCTTACATGCCTCTAAGTCCTCATATCCCCCCCCCCCCCCCTAAAAACTTGCTGGTGCAACCCTCAAAAGCCTTGTAAACCAGTCCCCTAAATCCCTGGAAAAACCAGTCCCCAAGCTTTGTAAAGTCTCCTTGTTCTGGAAGGAAATTTCAGAAATAGCAAATCTCCTTCTTCCAATCCCCTTAAATTCGTTCTTCCAATTTCTGGTTCGGAGTGAAGGTATTGGTCCATTCCTTGCTCAATATGGAGTGAGAGGAGCGTTCGATAGCGCGGAAGAAAACGGGAGATCGCCATCGTATACGGCATCAACATCTCCTCGTCCCCTCCATGGAGGATTTCTCCGAAGTTCTATAGTATATTTCATATCTCCACATTGAGCAAGACTCTGTGGGGATTTTCGGGGTTTAAATACCGTCCGTATCGAGCAAGACTCTACGGACATATGGTATTTAAATACCCTTGTATGTTGTGCTCTAAATGCCTCCATATCAAGCAAGACTCTGGGGGAATTTTTCGGGGTTTAAATACCGTCGTATCGAGCAAGACTTACGGACATATGGTATTTAAATACCCTTGTATGTTGTGCTCTAAATGCCTCCATATTGAGCAAGACTTAGGGGTGGACATTTAGAGGCCGTTTGTTCTTGTACTTACATGTATATGTTTCTTCAAGGAGACTCTGCCCAAGCAGAGATTCTACCCAAGAACATATTGTATGACATCTCGTGCTTATTATATGATTTCTTGAGAAGACTCTGTCCAAACCATGGTTTGCCGAGTCGGAATCGGAAGGCGAATCGGGTTGCTTCTGATTCGCCCCGATCCCCCCGAATCGGTGCGAATCGCACCGATTCGCATGGGTATATTATATAAATATATATAATATGATATATATATTGCAGTATATTTTTATGTATTACATATATGATATAGTATTATATATATATTTATATTATATATAAAGGGAATCGGGGCGAATCAGGCGAATCAGGGATCGAGTTTCCCTGATCCGCTCCGATTCGGGGGAATCGGGCCGATTCGCCCCGCCATGACAAACCATGGTCCAAATAGAGATTCTGCTCAAATACATATTCATATAATCATTGTTTATGCTCATAGAAATATGATTTTGAGTTGAACTCTGCCACGCGGAGGTTACCCGGGAACATATTGTGTAAGCGCAATCTTATAAAATATATTTCCTCAAGGATATTCGTCTAAATGAGGGTTCTCCCCAAGAATGTGCTGTATGTTAATTATGTGCATACGTCTCCCAAAAGAAAGATCCGTCCAAGCGGAATTCCGTCCCGGAAGATATTCATATATTCACAAAAGTTGTGCTATATGCATACATTCGTCGGGAGAAACTCGATCTAAAGTAGATCCCGTCGGAAAATATTCATATGTTCATAAGTATATAAAAGGGACTCCCTTGAACGGAAATCTTGTCCTAAAGAAAATGTGGTACTCGTTCAACCACGAGATAATTCTGCTAATGACAAGTTCCACAAAGGAAACTCATACTCTTCTCCCTATCATAAATGTTCTTTCAAAAAGGGACCCCATTTCAAACTTAAAACTCATTCTGTCCAAAAAAATAAACAAAAGAAGAAAATGTGTATCAGGATTTCCTAGATGCATATATTCGCCTATGCTATGAAATGGTATTCGAGTTGAAACTGGTGTAATACGACACCTAAGACTTTTAACTCGATTAAATGTAACATCGATTCCGATCGATGGAGACAGGGGTCCAGCACACGCCACCCTAATCGCCTGATGATAAAGGCACAGAATCAAAGAAGTCCAGATCAAAACATGGCGCACTCGTCCGTTTCACGGACATACAAATTCTTTATCCGCATCGCGCAGACCTTATTTCTGTCTGGTAGACAGTCTGGCACGCCTCACAATACAAAGTCAAAATATGATAAACCATAACGAACCTCCCCATAATAATAGGGAAGAGGGGAAAATTCCCGTGTCTACAGCTGGCACGCCCGTGGGACTCCTTCTCACCATTCATAGCAAAAGGGCGAGATATATGCATCTTTCTTCATAAAAATCCTAATACTGATGATTTCCCTGAAGGTACTCCGTGAAGGCGCTCGAAGGTACCTGGGCGAAGAAAAGCAAATCCCTAATTGTTGAAGATGGCCGTCACTTAAGGACTGCTCGTCGTCAACAACCATGCCAGGCTTGGCTACCTGGCAACTCCGATCGTATTCGGAGATTTCTCAGCAGTCGTTGGATCCCTTACTTCCTAGGGGTGGTTCCGACTCGTCAAGAGGGGATGCTGTTCAAAAGTCTCCTTCCAACAAATCAACAAAGAAGACCAGCAGGAGTCGTGCTAATACTAGAGCCGTCCTGCTGCCATCAACAAGGGCACCCAAATGCTCTCCAAAAATAATGCTGCCAAAAGGACCAAATCCCACCCAACTCAAATCCGGGACTTTCTCGGTCCAGACAGTTTTCTTAAATCATAGCTCCCGTCTCTTCGCAACGAGGGGCAAAACAAAAATCATAAAAGCAAAAGGCGCCTACTGCTACCTCAAGATCGGCAAGTCCATCATGATCGGAGGTCTGCGGGTGCGGATTGATGGAAGCCAACCTGTCATCCCACGTGATAGGTATGTTCCAAAATCTGACCTCGAATCGCTTCTCGTCTCTGCGGTGGTTTCGAGGAGAACAAGAAGTTTCCAAGAAGAAAGCGGTGTCAAACAAGGCACCCGGGCATTTACCCAAATTCAAACAAATCTGGGTTCCCAAAAGGAGGCTCAAAAGCTCAAAAAGATGCAAGCAAATACACAAACAACGTTCAACAAGAGAAGCAATGTCAAACAAGCTTCTCGTCAACATGCTGAACCCAGTACCATCAAGGACAAAAAAGAAAGGAACATACAAGAAATCAAGCTATACTCCTCAAGGCCCGGACAATATCCGGGTAGTCTAAGAAAATTCAATTCATCAACTCAAACCTCGCGTATCGATCCCTGATCATATACAACGAATCTCAGTATTTGATAGGCTGGGGGCAATTTCTAATGCCAGTACCCGTCTGTCAAAAAGACGACGCGTTACATGGGCAGCTGAGGAGAAACCCAAAGCTTATAATCTTCTCATGCTATGCCTCTGGGAATGACTCGGTGAACAAGGAACAAATTGCGGAAGCCACTTCAAATAATCCCGTGAAGCTATCAGGCAATTTGCCAGAAGAAACGCCAGCCCGGCGGACAAGCTGAAACATCTGGTCAAGCTCCCCCTCGTGTTGATTGTCAACATGAGGGAATTCAAATCCTTCTTCGAATAAACAAATGTTCAAATTGAAGAAGGTGGACCTTCAACTTTAAACATCAATCCCGTGATCGACTTGCCGACAAAGGAAAATTTCCAGGCCATGTCAGATGACGACAAATATCAAGTGATGCAGCGATGCCAATCTCAAATGGCTGTGCTTCTAAATGAAATGAGGCAACTGGTAACTACAAGCCTCCGCCATTCTGTGGAGCCAGTCTCCACTCAAAATCAACATCCAGATGGGCTGCCCCGGCAAATCATCCGGCAACTTCTACAGCTGGTCTTCTTCCTCAAACTACGGGTCAGGATATCATTGATCCGTCCAATATTATGCTCCCTCAAACAGAAGCAATTCAAGGTGTTGCCATACAAAGGCATGAGATATTAAAGATTATTCAAGATATGTTCGCTCAGCAGAGCGAAGGTATTCAAGTGGCAGATTTATATTCTGTCCCATATCCAATACATCATAAATTCAAGAAGCTACCAGAAACATGCCCTAAAGTCCCAAAACTACCAAAGTTTAACGGACATGGGTTACCACAAGAACATCTGGCGCATTATATCATTGCCTTGGGCAAGCTTGCCACTGAAGAATCAAATCTTCTCAGATATTTTGCAACTTCCTTGACTGGAGTCACATTTTAATGGTATTCAAAGCTCAAGTCCAACTCAGTTGCTGATTGGGCAGATATGCAAAAACAATTCCTTGACCGTTTCAAACGGTTGAAAGGTAGGTCTCTCTCGCCGAGCTATGCTCCCTCAAACAAAAGACAGGGGAGTCAGCAATTGACTTCATCAAAAGGTGGAGAGAGTTTAGCATGAAATGCAACACAACCCCTCCCGCTCAAGAAGATGCAATCTCTATCTTCGAAGAGGCCTCATATAACAGTCAACGAGAAACTCTTGGGAAGAAATATCAAGAGTTTCGATCAATTGAATTTTGCAGTAGCAGAATTGAGATGTTCCTAGCCGAGCAAATGGCTCATACATCTTATAAAGGCAAGCTCCCAAAGAGCGCAAGCAGCCAACAAAAGAGGTCAATGTTGTTGACTTCTCACCTGATAATGAAGCAAAGGGGGCAGTAATCTCTCCTGTCCCAAAGAAGAAATCAGAAGCTAAAGCTCCAGCCCATCATTGGCGGAGCGCATGAAGACTCCCGATTCCTTCAAAAAGGAGCATACTAGGAAGCTCTTCGATCTGCCTTGACAACCAATTGATATCACTGCCAGAACCAAAGAAGCCGACAGATGTCAGCAAGATCAATCAACCCAATATTGCCTGTATCACCGTATGGTGGGGCATCCAGTTGAAGATTGCTATGTCTCAAAAATGAGGTCCAGAAAATGATCCAAGAAGGCCTCATATCCATGCAAAACAGTCTGATTGATCCTCCTCAGCCTCACGCTTGGGATCGACCAGGGCAATCTGTCAATGTCATACATATGACAGAACTCGCAACAAATTCAAAATAATGAGGTAGATCCTCCATGTATCCTCTCAAGATAATTCAGGAGCCCATTCTCCACCAAGACATGATCCACATAGAATAATGAGGAGAGTCCAAAGGCAAATCCTACGACTCCAACAAGGCCAGCAACAATTGCGTCAAATTGTGCAAAGTGTGGAAAGACGTCTAGATACTCCTGCTCAGGTACCCTGCACTCACAAATAGTTCCTATGCAAGCCCATATATATCCGGAGCAGCCTCCTATGTCACCATATGCAGACTCAATTGGGTGGCTATCTGAAGGACCTTCAACTCCTATCGAGCCGGCAAGATTATACTCTTTCCCTCGACATCAAACTTTTTCACTCTTTCGGTTATGCCTTCAGTCCGGATTGATGAATTATTCAGCTTCGGCAGAAATATTAGCCAACTATTGCCCATATCATCAAATGATGGGTCATAGTATTGAAGACTGCATAAAATTCAAAGATGATGTCCAAAGGCTAATTGGACAGGGATAATTAACCTGGGTGTTCATCAGGTCAACCTCCACAGCTCATACTGGACAACCACCAAATGGACCGGCTAACTCCGGGTTCCACTCGGTGAATGTCATTAATGCGTCATCATCTTCTGGTCTCCTCAGTCAACATTAGAGGAGGCTTCAAATCATAATTATCCAGTCAATGGTATATAGATGCGCGTCCTCTACAACAGCGCTCATTTGCCATAAAGAATACCAAGCTTATATTTGATAATCTCAGAAGGCAAGGTCTGGTAACCATATTTAAACCAGCACCTTATATCTTTCAAAGTGAAAAGGAGATGCATGATTATTGTGAATATCATGCCAAAGCAATACATCCACCGAAGATTGCCCGGAGCTCCACGATCTGATCAAAACTCATATCTGAGAAGGAAAGATTGATCAATATGGGAACTCCTTGGCACCAGCAATGGGGTGTCACAACAAACATATCATCCAAGCCATAATTTCAAGCGTTATATCCAGAAATATGTGAATATTATCATCATCAGCTGGGCTATGGACAATATAGAAGCAAAGCCGAAGAAGACCAATTCAAAATTGGTCTTTTTCGATATAGAAATGCAATCTTAGAAGAAGCTGCGGCAAAGCCAATCTCGCAACAAGTAGAGGAGTTCGTGGATGATTATCACCAACTCCCATCTTCAATTGTTGAAGGAGCAATCAATTCCACCTTTGAATCACAAGCTTTACAAGGTGAATGGGTCAATGTGGGCCCTTGAAAATCAGCCAAATCCAAAAGAGCCAGCAACTCTACAGCAAGGAATGGCTCTAGCAAAGGGAGCATCTCAAGTCATCTTCAGAGCAGAAAGTCATAAGCTCGCTTGAAGCTCTGCAGATAAGAAAAGAGAGAAAAATAGAAGGAAAAATGAAAAAGAAGAGTAAAGAAGTAAATGGAGTGTGATGCTGCTGCAGAGATGCCTCAAATACTCACACCTTCAGATGGTTCAAAAACTCGGCCGGTCGGGATCGGATCGGACGAGATGGCCGGTGGGCATCCGATCCGAGCCGGGGTAACCTAGCCGGTCCTTGAACGCGGATCGGACCGGCTCGGCGGGCTCGGCCGGCTCGCCGAGCCCGGCCGATCCGCCTCGGATCGGCCCGAGCCGGGCCGATCCTGTTCAACCTTTCATGGGGTGAGTCCAGGCCAATCCCAGGCTGAGTTCAGGCTGAGTCCACTGCGATTTCAGGCCTTATTACTGAATATCATTTAGTAAATGTTATTATTGTAGTTCATTTACTTAAGATATTACATGTAAATAAGGAAGTCCCCCATTTGAATCCAATAAAAAATATCAAAAAAATCATATCTCTACCAATAAAAAGTCAACTCTCACCGAAGAAGAAATCGCGATTCGTTGATTTTAGCGAAATGCTAACTTTTAATCTCTCATAATTTAGCTTATCTAAAAATTTGATAATTCAAATAAACATATGGAACACTAAAAATCTAAAGTCCGTAAAAAAAACAAACGTGATATGACTTCTCCAAGGGAGCCACTCTCCTACTGACAGCACTTAGTCTGCTTGAGACCTCTCAGGATTTGGTCAACCTAAGCTATCATTATCTAAAATCATGAGATTTTCACTTTTTAATTGAAAAGAATTAGAAAGTGACAATTCTCATGACTTGAGTGATGATAGTTAAGTGTGACCAAATCCTGAGAGGTCTCAAGCAGACTAAGTGTTGTCAGTAGGAGAGGGCTTCCTTGGAGAAGTCATATGCACGTGAATTTTTTACGGACTTGGATTTTTAGTGGTCCATATGGTTTATTTGAATTATCAAATTTTTAGATATGCTAAATTTGAGAGATTAAAAAATTAGCATTTCGCTAAAATCAACGAAATCACGATTTTCTTCTTCGGTGGGAGAGTTGACTTTTTATTGGTAGAGATATGATTTTTTTGATATTTTTATTGGATTCAAATGGGGGGTACTACCTTATTTACATGTATATCTTAAGTAAATGAAACTACAAATAATAACATTACTTAATGATATTCAGGTAAATAGACTGAAATCGCAGTGGACTCGGCCTGAACTCAGCCTGTATAAGATATACACCAGTATAATGGGCCGATCCACCCACCCCTGGCTCAGCCGGGCTCGGCCCGGCTCGGCGAGCCGGGGTCGGGACGCCGGGTCGGATCGGTTTTGGGTGCCGAACGATCCGATCCCGATCCCGGTTTTTGAACCTTGCTCACACCTCTTCAGACGCTCCAAAAGCTAATGATGATCTGGAAGAATACATACCCCAGGCCATCTGATAAGCTACCCTCGACAATACATTCTATGGGACGAGCTAGAGCGAAAATCCGGCTCCGGAGTTTGCTCTATCAATTACAGGTAGAAGCCCTAGAAGAAGGGGAGCACTATCTCTCAGCATGACTGAAGTCTATGTATGGAGATCGTGAAATCACCGTCAAGGAGTGGATTCCATGCTCAATTCCCACGTCTGCAAATATGGTATGCATACTCCACCAAAGGAGTGCAAACCGCTCAAGTGATAATACCAAACAAGCTGAGGATAACAATAAGCGTCGGCGGGCAAATAATCGTCATCGCAAGAGAAGGACGTGGTAAAGAGCAAAAAGCTGTATCTACCACTCCCAAGAAGCCTGATATTACAAAATCAAGCAAAGTCATACTCTTCCATGGCGAGGAATCGAAGCTCTGCCCGAAGCTGAGATACGAGCAGATTCTATGTCTCGATCCTTCAGATGAAGAAATAAAAATGCCCAATATGCATGCTATACAAAAGAGAAGAGCCAAAGTCCATATGCTTCATCAAATGAGCCGGACAACGCTCCGCCATTTCCAAAATGAAAGGCTATTAAGCCCTCTCTCTCAAAAGAATCTCTTAAGCCAAAAAGAGCCATCTAAATCCTGATTGAGGGATCCCCCTCATTGGATCAAAATGTGTTGAAGCCAATAACAGGATTCTTCAGCAACTCAAATCACTCCCAATCAATATCACTGTTTGGGAGGCAATACTTGCATGGAAGGAAGAATCGCCGGGATCGAGCCAGAATCGCTCGATCCCGGATCGGACGACCCCCCAAGGACCGATTCCCCCTTGAAGCCCCCCAAAACCCCAAATTTCCGGCTGGATCGACCCAACTCAGTAGGATCGAGTGGACGCTCGAGTCGAACCGGATCGATCGATCCCCGGCTCGATTCAGTCGATCAAGATGATTCAGGTCGATTCCATCAGGCTACCTTCAGGATCCTCTTCAGGCAGGGTTGTCAGGATCTCCTTATTTACTGAATATCATTTAAGTAAATGTTAGTATTGTAGTTTCATTTACTTAAGATATTACATGTAAATAAGGAAGTACCCCCCATTTGAATCTAATAAAATATCAAAAAAATCATATCTCTTACCAATAAAAAGTCAACTCTCCCATCGAGAAGAAAATCGCGATTTTGGTTGATTTTAGCGAAATGCTAACTTTCTAATCTCTCGTAATTTAGTTATCTAAAAATTTGAAATTCAAATAAACACATGGAACACTAAAATTCAAAGTCGGTAAAAAAAGTCAAAGTGCATGTGACTTCTCAATGGAGTCACCTCTTACTGACAGCACTAGTCTGCTTGAGACCTCTCAGGATTTGGTCAAACTTAAGTTATCATCATCCAAACCTCTTAGAATTTGGTCAAATTGAGCTACCATCACCCAACTCATGACACTCATGAGTTTGGGTGATGATAGCTAGGTTGACCAAATCCTAAGAGGTCTCAGTAGACTTAGTACTGTCAGTAGAGAGCGGCTTCTTGGAGAAGTCATATGCACTTTTGATTTTTGTGTTGGACTTTAGATTTTTAGTATTTTATTAGACTTATTTGAATTATAAAATTTTAAATATGTCAAATTATGAGAGATTAGAAAGTTGCTACTTGATAAAATCACAAAAATGCGATTTTCTTCTTGGATGGCAGAGTTGACTTTTTATTAGTAAGAGATGTGATTTTTTTAATATTTTTATTGGATTCAAATGGGGGATATTTCCATATTTACATGTAATATCTTAAATAAATGAAACTACAAATTTTAACATTTACTTAAATGGTATTTAGGTAATAATACACCAAGTCTTTAATATTTTATACTTTTCTTGTATTATTATAGTAGTAATAATACACAAAATCTTATGTTTCATATATTATGAATGCAGATTGTTTTTTATGCAAATATTAGTTCTTTCAATTTATCAGATTTTCCCTCATTTTTACTGTTTTTTCTATTTTTTCCTGAATTTTCCTGAATTTTTCCCCAAAAAAACCATTTTATAAACTGGCCGATCCAGGATCGGCCAGACTTCCCTTGGATCCATGGGATCTTGCGATCCGATCCGATCCAGGATCGGATCGAGCCTGGTCGATCCCGATCCCGATTCCGATCTTGCCTTCCATGATTACTTGGAGTAAAGATTTGAGAGAAACTCTCGTCAAAATACTCCAAGAACTAGAAACATATGAAGCTCATATGCCTGATTTCCATGCTCAGATATATGAGGCGTTGGCAGCAACTGTCACCTTCACAGATAAAGACATGTTGCTAGCTTCTCCATGCCACAATCGTCCTTTATATATGAAGGGACAGGTGTTGAACGGCAAAAGTGTGACACGTTTATTTCAGCGGAAATTACGAAATCCATCAGATGATGGTCCGGCGACTAGCCTAGTTGAAGCCTATTTTGGCGGATGACGGTTCAAGTCGTGGACATGATGAAAGGGGCCGTTGGGCACGAAAATTAAATGTTGGTTATCAGCAGGCCTGGTTACTATACATTTCAGCAGCCTGCTCAGAGGCCGAAAAGTTGTGATTTAAAATGACCCCAAGGTTATTTAGTTACAAACTTATTAGCGGGATCCTTCCCCAAAATTCAGCAGGGGAGTTCCGGCCCTTAAAATGGTGCCCGGAGTCCCGGTAAATGAAAGTACAAGGAGACATGTCTCCGTCCAAAGTACGAAGTACGGAAATATCCGGCAGCACAAGGTCTATAGACCGAGTACGAAGGACAAGTACAAAGAACAAGCTCGAGAAGAACTCCGAGGCTTGCAAAGGCACCCTCTGATCGGGCAGAACTCCGAGAAGTTGGGGCGAAGCGCCAAGGAAACGGAGCCGGACTCCAGCAGCACCTCCGGCAGCACAAGGTCTATAGACCGAATACAAAGAACAAGCACAAAGAACAAGCTCTAGGAAGAACTCCGAGGCTTGCAAAAGCACCCTCCGATCGGGCAAAACTCCGAGAAGTCGGGCGAAACTCCAAAAAAGCAGGACTTCAGCAGCACCTCCGGGCTCCAACAAGTCCTGGAAATGAGGGTATAGGGGGGGTATTTATAGACAAAATCCCCCCTCTCTCCCTCTCTTTCCATCGGTTAGGTCCCCATAACCGATGGTGACCTCACAATGAGGTCACCATCGGTTAAGGGGGGGTCTCCCCCTAACCGATGGTGACCTCAACATGAGGTCACCATCGGTTAAGGGGTAACCGATGGTGACCTAAGCATGAGGTCACCATCGGTGCCCCTAACGATGGTGACCTCATGATGAGGTCACCATTGGTTAAGGGGGACTCTCCCCTAACCGATGGTGACCTCATCATGAGGTCACCATCGGTTGGGGCACTCTCTCTCTCCCCTCTCCCACATGTAAGGGGCCGAAACCCCTATAAATACCCCCCTATTCCAAAGGAAAGGAAGAGGAAAATTTTGCTCCGGCGAAGCCCTGTTGGAAAAATTCCAAGAAAATAGAAAAGAGCATTTGCTCATTCCCTCTCTCATTCTCAAATCCCTCCCGTCCGGTGTGAAGGTACAAATCCGCTTCTTTAGCCCGATAGGCCAGGCGCGGAGAGGAGAGCGGTCGCGAAATCGTCATCAGCATTCCCTCTTAACCTCCATCCCCCACATCGAGCGAGTCTCTGTGGGGTGATATTCCGGGGTTTAAATGCCGTCCATATCGAGCGAGTCTCTATGGACACATGGTATTTAAATACCATGTTCTCCCCGCCCTCGAGCGAGTCTCTGGGATGGTGGATTTTGTGCTTATATGTATATGTTCTTGAGGAGACTCTGCCCAAGCAGAGGTTCTGCCCAAGGACATATTCGTATATTCGCAAATTGGTTTCTTTATATATGTTTTTAAGACGAAACTCTGCCCAAGCGGAGGTTCCGTCCACGAACACATATATAAAGATCACAAATTTGTAATTATACAAATATGTTCTTAAGGAGAATCTTACCCGGGCAAAAATCTCTCTCAGGGGACGTATCCATGTAAATACAAACTCGTGTTATATGTATATGTTTCTTAGAGGAAACTCTGCCCAAGCGGAGGTTCTGTCCGAGAACATATTCGTATGTTCACAAATTTATGTTCTTATGTATATGTTTCTTAGAGGAAACTCTGCCCAAATGGAGACTCCCCAAGAACATATCCATAAAATCACGAATTTGTGCCTATACGCATATGTCTCTTAGGAGGAATCTTGCCTGGACAAAGTTCCCTCTAAATTCATATCCGTATAATCACAAACTTCATGTTTATATAATATATTTTCTAGTGGAATCTCTGCCCAAATAGAGACTCCGCCCGAGAATATATCTATATAATCACAAATATGCCCAATTTGTATATGTTTTCTCAAAAAAAGGGGGGGGGGGGAACTCCGTCATACGGGGGGCTCCTTCTTATTGGATACTCTGCTCAAGCGGAGATACCATTTGAGAATATATTTACAAAGTGCAAATTTGTGATATACACATATATCTCTTTAGGCAAAGTCCCTCCGGGTTAAGTTTCTCCCGAGAATATAGGATATATGGATATAAGCATATGCCAACATGAAAATATTGCTACAAGGAACCCTGCCTAAGTGGGGATTCACCAAGACACATTCACATATTCAAAAATTGAAATAAAAAATGATTGTGATAATATACACACATCCAAAGAAAAAAGGAAGTGGACAAGAACCGTGCTCAGATCCCTAAATGGGAGCACATATGCACCTCCACGAGAAATATACCGTGGAAAGGACTTCGGATATAAAATCACGAATGGGACAAGAACTTCCGTGGGATACATCCATATGATCTCCGGAAATGGACCACACAATACGAAATGAGGAGAAAAGAAACTCTACCTCGAAACTCGGACTCTGCTCAGAAATGCATGCAAAAGAACCCATATAAAAATTTGCACAATCATCCTTCTAATATGGAAGTGTTACTCTGGGTTATAACACCCCCAAGTTCAGAATAAAATCTTCGGCATATACCGTTCACAATAAAATCTCCATGTTTCCCAATGAAAAACCCATAAACCAACCTTTTGTAAAAAGGAGGAGAAAAGACCTCAAATCGGTCCTCGGGTATTGTTGAACCCAAAAAATATCGGGATTTAAACAAGTCCCGGGTGGCAAACTCGTCCGGAAATCCACAAAAGGCTGGGAAGAAACTCCGGTCTCCCTCACTCGAACACCTGAGATAAATGGGTTTGAGTTCGGACGTCCACCCAGAACGAGCCGGAGGATGACGCTTAAAAAGCCCGTCAATGGCGGAAATGCGCGCCCCGGACAGCCGAAACTCAATGTTCGGACTCGCGTTAAGATCGCGTACGACTCGGATGGGTCCGAAAAGGTAAAATGCACGTGCCCTCCAAAAATGGGGTCAAACGCACGCGAAACGGGCAAAAACGCACGTCAAAGCACGTCAAATGCATGCGGGCATGTGTGCGCACGTGTGCCGCACGTGCCATGACAAACCAGCAAAACTCCCAGAAATCCTCTCGGAAATGACCAAGGACGGAGAGGGGCACCGGTCTGTGCCTCCGCCAGGTAGGGAGGGGCGCCAGTCTGCCCCCCCGCCAGGCAAAGAGGGGCGCCAGTCAGGCCCCTGACTGGCGGCCCCTCAGCCAGCCAAGAGGGGCGCCAGTCAGGCCCCTGACTGGCGGCCCCCTCAGCCAGCAGGAGGGCGCCAGTCAGCCCCTGACTGGCGGCCCCCTCAGCCAGCCAGGAGGGCCGCCGTCAGCCCCCTGAACGGCGGACCCCCTCAGCCAGCCAGGAGGGCCGCCGGTCAGCCCCCTGACGGCGGACCCCCAGCCAGCCAGGAGGGCCGCCGGTCAGCCCCCCTGACGGCGGACCCCCCTCCGCTTGCAGGAGGGGCGCCGGTCAGGGCCCTGACCGGCGGCCCCCTTTCTGCCAGCCAGAGAGGGCCGCCGGTTAGGCCCCCTAACCGGCGCCCCCCTCCGCCAGTCAGGCCCCTCGCGGGGCACCCCGCCGGTTAGCTCCCCTCAAAACCTATAAATAGGGGGCAACCTCCCATTTGAAGCATGCCATTCGGCCCCAAAAAAAAAGGGCGGATTCTGCCCAAAAACCAGGCCAGCCAAGAAAGAGGCCGAGACCGCAGCGAGCGTCGCAGAGAGTCGCCGAGAGCCCTACGTGCGCGAGCTTATATAGGCCGCACGTACGGGGGAGAAAGTCTTTGGCGTCTGTCGGTTTCTACCTCCACGATCGGGCCCTCCTGCGCTCGTCCGTGAGAAGACACCACAGGTTGTCATACGACCCCGGCGTTTTCATTTAAGTCCTCCGGTGTCATAAAACGACGCACGTCGAGGCCCATTTAAGTCCTCCGTCGTCATCAAACGACGCACGTCGAGGCCATATTTAAGTCCTCCGTCGTCATCAAACGACGCACGTCGAGGCCATGTTTAAGTCCTCCGGTGTCATAAAACGACACTCGTGAGGCACATGTTTAAGTCCTCCGTCGTCATCAAACGAGCACGTCGAGGGCCAGGCCCATGTCTAAGTCCTCCGTCGTCATCAAACGACGCCGTAGAGGATGTTGCCTCAGGCGGAGCACAAACACCCCGCCAGGGGCATACCCCCATTTGAAGGGAGGACGATGGACGATTCGGATTGGGCCATAGAACGGTTCGAGCTCCGAACACACGCCTCTCGGCCCAGAGTCTGCCCGTGCTCAAGGTGGTCCGTGCGTGAGCTTGTATAGGCCGCACGAGTCGGGGGAGGTCTTCGACACCCGTTGGTGCTTCCTCTCCGTGGTCGAGCCCTCCTGCGTTCGCCCACACGGAGACACCACAGTTGTTATAAGACCACCAAGGCATGTACTTAAGTCCTCCGGCGTCATAAAACGACGCACGTCGAGGCATGTACTTAAGCCTCCGGTGTCATAAAACGACGCACGTCGAGGCATGTACTTAAGTCCTCCGGCGTCATAAAACGATGCACGTCGAGGCATATGTTTAAGTCCTCCGGTGTCGTAAAAGACACACGTTGAGGCATGTTAACCTATGGAGGCACAAACACCCCACTGGTAAACATATGTACCCACTATCGTGTAAACGTCCGACGGAGGCACATACACCCTGTCGTCGACGTCCATGTACTTGGCTTGTTATATACACGCCCAGTGGAGGTACAAACCCCACTAAAGGCGTACATGTAAATGTAAACGTCATGTCATAAATATAAATGACATGAGCATGCTTGAATAAAATTGTGGAAATTCATTTGTCATCTGCCTTTTCTTCTTTAAATTTCGGCATACGGTCTTTTAACAAACATTACGCATTCGAAGGTATTCGAGTGTTATACTCGATGTAAATGAAACATCGACTTCGGTCGGTGGGGAACGGTCCAGTACACGACCACTCCAATCGCCCTGAACGCGAGCGCACGCGGAAAATAAATTCGAGGGTATCAGGGTTCGCACCCAATACTCCTCATAAAATAATCTTTGTCTGTTTCTCGCAAACAGTCTGGCACGCCCACGCAAAGATCCATCTCGAAGACGAGAGGGATGGATCGAAAGAAAGAAAAAAGAAAATTCCGCGTTCCAACAATCTGGCACGCCCGGTGGGACTGTTCCTGCCTTCCATGCATATGTAAAAAGACCGTATGCCGATATAGAAATAAAAAGATATTTCCAATCACAGGTACAGGAGCGAAAGCCGGCGACAGAAGCCCGTCTCCACCTGCAACTCAAGCTTGCTCGATGGCCGCCGTCACCTACGGTCCGCAAGTCATCGCATGCCACGCCAAATGTGGCTACCTCGCCGTCCCGCTCGTGTTCGGCGACTTTCCTGCAGTGGTGGGATCCCCCTACTTCCTAGGGGTGGTCCCCGCCGTCCAAGCTACCCCGAAGGCGGCGCCTGAAGCTACTGCAACCAGGGGCACCAAACCCCGTTCAAGCCAAGGCCGAGTCTTCTCGGTTAACACCATCTCTTGCGTCGCAGTCCCTAGAAAACGGGGGCAGCGCCAGGGACGCAGGGGCAGCAAGCCCCACGCAGTCGTCTCCAACTCCGGCAAAACCGTGCTAGTTGGTGACATCCGCGTCAGGCTCGATGGAGGCGAGCCGATATTGCCCCGGGACAGAAGCGTCCCTACGGTGGCAACCTCCAACAAATACGCTCCCCTCCAGGGGATGCGTCAAGAAGATCGGGACTCCCCAAAGGAGCCCAACAGGGGCAGGCATCAAGCTCGGCGCCCCAACCGCCTCGCAAAATGAGGCAAATGTGGGTGACCAAGCAGGAAGCCCGCCACATCAAACAAGCCAGAGCGGACCAACCCGCCGATGGCTCCACGAAGGCGACGGTACTGGGCGAGAAAAAGCCCAAGAACCGAACCTCCTCGTCCCCGCGGACATAAACGCAGGGGCATTTATAGGAAGCCCAACTTCGTCCCCGCCCAAGCGGAAACTGCTGAAGGGGGAGACGCCAGTCAAGCCGGAGCTTCCACATCTCGAGTCTCGGTCTTTGAAAGACTGAGCGCCTCAGTCTTCACCAGGCTGGGAGCAGTAATCCGTCCAAGCACTCAGAAGCCCAAGAAGCGGAGAGTGCAGCGGACGCTGAAGAAGGTGGAGGCATGAAGATCTTCACCTGCTACGCTTCTGGAAGGGAAGCACCTGGGCCATCCGGCATCCCTGCGGGAGCGCTCAGGATAAACGAGCCCGGCAGGACGACGAAGCTGTCCTCCGGTACACCCGGAACGCTGCCAGGAGACTTCTCAAGGGCAGCAAGGCACTCAGGCTGAGCCCTCGAACCTGGGACAACTTCTCGAGCCTCCACTCGATCGCGATCAAAGGCCCCTTCCGGGTCAGGTCCAACTGGACCCCGAAGGAGGGGAAGAAGACGAAGTCGCCAGCCTCCGCCTCGGAGATCAGCAACTGCCGGCTGACGGGGAGCAAACTGAAGTGTTCCTCATGCCGCCAACCAGAGCTGCCTTCCAAGCGATGACGGACGACGCCAAGTATGATTTCATACAGCGTTGGCAGGCTGAAATGGCCGCTCTCCTGGCCGAGCGAGGACAACAGGCGGGGGCAAATGCGCCACGCCGCCTAGTGCCGACGGCAAACCAAAATGCTCGGACAAGACATCAACAAGGCGACCTGCCCGATGTCAACACACGCATAGCCGCGGTCAACGACTATACTGTCGATCCGGTCCAACAGCCACGCAGGGGCATAAATTCCCAAGCCTCCGCGGCTGAAGATATCGTCGCCCAGCGGCGAATGATTGAGAAGATCGTGGACGACCGCTTTGCTCAGCGAGGCGAGGGAACTGCCACTGTGGATCTCTACAGTGTGCCGTATCCCGTCCACCATCAATTCAAGAAGCTGCCACCGGACTTCCCTAAGGCGCCAAAGTTGCAGAAGTTTGATGGACAAGGCTCACCAAATGAGCACCTGGCCTACTACATAACGGCCATGGGAGAGTTGGCATTCGATGAATCCTACCTCCTCCGCTACTTCGCAACGTCCCTGACAGGCACCGCCTTCCAGTGGTACTCCAGGTTGAGGCCCAACTCCATTGTCGATTGGGCCGACCTCCAAAAGAAGTTCATCGACCGCTTCCAGACGGCCGAGAGAAAGGTGTCGCTCGCAGAGCTGTGTTCCCTCAGGCAAAGAAAAGGAGAAACGGCACTCGACTTCATCAAGCGGTGGCGTGACTTCAGCATGAGGTGCGACAACCCCCGACACAAGAAGATGCCATAACCATCTGTCGACGGGGCCTGGCGGCGCAAATAAGCGAAAAGCTGCTGGGAACAAACATCAAGGGTTTCGACCAGCTCAACGCGGTCGTGGCGGAGATCGAAATGTTCTTCGCCGACAACCCGATGCAAGCTCCCCAAAAATTAAGGGCAAGGAGCGCGCTGTGGGCAGAGAAGCCAATGCTGTGGACTTCGCCCCGCAAGCAAGGGGAAGAAGGTCATGACCTCCGGCGCTCCAAGCAAGAAGGTGGAAGAAAAGCCGCCTCCAACTTCGCTGCCACAGCGTATGAGCACGCCGTATTCCTTCAAAAGGGACCATACGAAGATGCTCTTCAAGCTGTGCATGAAGAATGACTTGCTCAAGCTTCCGGCCTTGAGAAGACCAAGTGAAGCGGATAGGGTGGATGAACCAAATTACTGTCTCTACCACCGCATGCTGGGGCACTCCGTCGAGGACTGCTATGTCTTCAAGAACGAGGTACAGAAGCTGATCCAGAGTCGCCTCATCACCATGCACGAACATTTGGTCGATCCCCCACAGCCCCATGCTTGGGACCAATCGAGGCAGTCGGCCAATGTCATCCATGTCAATGCGCCGCCTCCCGAGCCAGAAGACCCCGAGGCAAATCCTTGGGACGCTCATTCCACCAACGGATGGGAGGGGGATCACCCCTCAGCCTCGGAGCACAGGACATGGTCCGAGACAGTGCAAAACCTGGAAAGACAGGTCCAGTCACTGCGGCACGGTCAGCGCCAGACGTTGATGTACCTAAGGACCATGCAAGAGAGCCTGACAACCCTCCAGCAAGGACTCCAAGGGCCCGCGGGCACACCTGCGCCCCGGACGCGCCCTCCCTGCGGGGGATGGATCTCGGAGGAGTCTTCGAATCCGTCTGATGACGAAATCGCCGGGAGATTGTACTCCTTCCCGCGACATCGGACGCTGGCACTCTACCGCACCTGCTTGCGAGCAGGACTATTGGGCTGCCAGCCGCCAACAAGCGTCCCGCCAAACTACTGCATATACCATCAAGATGCAGGGCACGCTTTAGAGGACTGCCACGTCTTCAAAGACAAGGTTGAAGCATGGGTCAACCAAGGGATTATTGACTTGGGCAACTCCCGGGTCAACCCGCCGCAGCCTCACATTCGCGAATGGACGGACCATTCAGCTGACGTTGTCACGCATACAGTCAACGTCATCGACCCGCCGGAAATTATACACCGGTGGCCTTCACCTTTCCGGACCCGGATATGTAGAAGCGGCTCATCCGGCGAAGCCCCTACCTGGTGGTGCCCGGGAGGGAGAGTTCCCCGTCACAGCCGCTTGGCGACCGGAAACGTTGGGGAAATCTTCGAAAAGCTCCTACAACGAGGTGTCGTGATGGCTCATACACCGCCGCCGACGTACACTGAAAGGGAGTTGAACCACCCCATGTACTGTCGGTACCACGCCTTGCTGCTGCACCCTACAGACAGGTGCCCCGATGTCCGGGGTTGGGTCGAGTCCCTTATCCAAAAGGGGAAAATCGACCCGGAAGGCAATTCCATGGTCCTGATGAGAGCCAGGGAAGCAGCCCAGCGGGAATTTGAAGAAAGCGACTATATGCGCTTCAAGAACCTCCGAGCCCCCGAAGCTGATGAACAAGGGTGGCTCGTACCGCCGATGTCGTCCATAGCTGACGCTGAAGGCGCGAGCTTGGGGCAGCAATTCAGGAACATATCCCTGAAAGAGCAGCCCATCTTAAGATGCAATCGAGAGGACCCGGATATGACAGAAGGCGGCTCATCTGACGAGGCCCCTGCCCTATGGTATCCCGGGTGGCGAGTCTCCCCGAATCTCTTTGCGACCGCAAAGACCGGGGAGATCTTCGAAAGACTCTTGCAGCAAGGCTGTGTAAAGGCGCACAGGCCGCCACCAACATACACGGAGAGGGAGTTAAACCACCCCATGTATTGCAAATACCATGCCATGCTGCTGCATCCTACGGACATGTGTCCGATTGTCCGAGACTGGGTCAAGTCCCTCATCCAAGAAGGGAAGATCGACTCAGAAGGTAATCCGACAGTCCGAGCCGAGGTCAGGGAAGAAGCCCAGCAACAACTTCCTCGGCGAAAGAAGGGGTCTCGACGACACAAGTCTCCCCTCCCCTGAGCAAGCTCGGGAAATAAGAGCAAGGGGCAGTGCTTCGAGAACTCGCCTCCGCGAATACTCAAGCGCCAAGAAAAAGACTGCAGGGGCAAGAAGCCGGTGACAGAGCCAGCCGCCCCGGAACCGAGCCCCTATTGGGCCGAGTTCCAACAACTGCCGCCCGAGGTAGTCGAGCAGGCAATTGACTCCACTTTCCAGCATCAACAAGATGAAGCTGGTTGGACGACGGTGGCGTCCAGAATGCGCACTCTGTCAATATTCCCTAAGAGGGGAAGGTCGCACGGTCGTCTTGGCCGGGAGACTACCCCTCAAGCGACAGAGCAAGCCAAGCCGCTGACGCCGCTCGAAATGGCGCGCGCAGTGCAGCAAGAAAAGAACCGGCGCAAGAACATGAAAAGGCGCCTAAAGAAGCAAGCTGAGCGAGAGGAGGCCGCGGCAGCCCCAGCAAAGCTCACTCCACTCCAGAAGCTGCAAAAGCTCATTGACGATCTGGAGGAGTATATTCCCTCCAAACCACTTGGGGAGTCCCTCTGGACATATACATCCCGTGGGAAGAGATGGAGCGCAAAACAAGGCTAAAAGCTGGCTCCATCAAATGCTGCAAAGGGCTCAAGAAGGCGAGAAGCTGCCTCTGCCCGAAGAACTGGCCATCTTCTATAAGGAAGATGAAATCACCATCGAGAAGCTGGAAGAAATGCTGAAAGACTTCTCGTGCAACATGGTGTCGATACCGCCGCCAGCAAGCTTGCAATCACCGGCCGTTACGCCCCTTGTGGCAACATATCGGCGCCGCAACCGAGGCAAAGGAAAGGGCCGTGGACGAGGAAAGAAATCCTCTCCGTCCCCCAGCGAGAAAACAACTCGCCCGACCTGGGCAAGACTATTGTCTTCCGAGGAGAAGAGCCTCGGCCTGCCCCGGAAATAGAGGTGCGGGCGAACTCCTTCATCTTCGACCCATCTGACGAGGAAGAAGAAGAGCAGCGGGACATCGCTAGTGGGCTCTCCGATCGGAGGGCCGCCCAGCCAGTCCCCTTCGCCCTGTCCGACGACGAAGAGCATGGGGGATGGGCGATCCCCAGCAAGTTTCTCAATCGGAAAACTCCTGTCTCGGCCGTCCGGCCCACTCCGTCCGAAGCGGCAAAGAAGAAACCGCCGCCCCGGAGGAGGATGGCCTAGGCTCGTTGTTCGAAGAAAAGCCGGACGAACAGCCAGTGGCAAGACGGGTCAACCAATTCGGGCAACCGATAAAAGCCCTGGAGGATACCATCCCACCGTTGGATCAAACCCGTGCCCGGGCTGACCGCAAAATCATACAGCATATGAAGCGGTTCCCGACCAACATCACCATATGGGATGCCATTGCCTGGAGCAAAGAGTTGAGAACGGCGCTCGTCAAAATCTTGCAAGAGCCCGAGGTCTACGAAGCTGACGTGACCGAACTCCAGGCGCAAGCCCTAGAAGCACTGGTGGCGGAGGTGACCTTCTCCGACAAGGACATGCTGTTGCCGACGCTATACCACAACCGCCCGTTGTATATGCAAGGAAAAGTCAACGGGCATGAGCTCAACCGGATCCTGGTTGACCCCGGGGCGTCGATCAACATCATGCCCCTGAAGACCTTCAAGTCTTTATATCTCACGCCCTACTTGCAGAGGGTAAATGACATCCGAATCGCTGGATTCAACCAGAATTCTGAGAACGCCTTGGGAAAGGTGGAAGTACAGCTGGCCATGGACGGCCTCACCACTAAGGTCGTGTTTTACATCATCAATGCAAACACGTCCTACAAAGCCCTCCTGGGAAGACCCTGGCTCCATGAAAATCGGGTCGTCCCCTCGACTCTCCACCAATGTATAAAATACATCAAAGAAGGAGAGCAGCATACGGTCTTTGCCGACCGAGCCCCGTTCCGCCCAAATGAATGCAACCTGGCGGACGCTCAGCTGTACTTCGGCGAGCCTCTCGGCAAGCCAACCACCGCGTCAAAAGGCAAGGAAAAACAAAATGCCGACGCAAACCAAGCAAGCCAAGATCGGGACGAGGAAGAGCTCTTTACGGTCAACAAAGACCTCCTTGAAGCTCACCGGCTCAGCCGCCTCGCCGAATCCACCACGCCCGGGCCAAGTTGCCCAGAAAGGCGTGAAATCAACTATGAAGCAAACGCCGTCGGCGAGATCATCAACCGAAGCATCTCCTTGCCGCCGGCGTACATGCAGCTGCCCTTCCATAGGGAGGAGCAATGGGTGGAACGACTAAAGACGTTCGTTGTCACCCATTACAGAACCGACAGTCTCGAAGAAGGCGAGACGCCGAAGCCGATCCTCTTCTACAAAGGAGACCCGCTTCCTGGGCCCCTCGAAGACGACTTCGGCTGGAGCCAAGCGACTCAAGTCGCCCCAGAGCCCGTTCAAGAAATGGACGACATGCCCGAGCACATCAAGAAATTGTGCCGAAGGCAGAAGATTGCACAAATGCAAGACCCCTCGCGACGGGAGTACTTCCATCAGCTGTGGTACCCGAAGCAACTCCGAGGGCAACCTCCCTTTGTGCAAAAGACACTCGGGGGTTGGGCTATGGTCGGAGGCGCAATGCGAGGCCTACCATACGGTCAACACCGTTGGGCTCGCGCCCTCACCTGACCAGTGCTCTCCCGGGGGGCAATCTCCTACCCCCGCTACAAAGCCGCAGCAGGGGGAGGCCGCCCTCGTCCCACCAAACGGGACGTCGTGCCAAGAAGCACCTCAAAGCGAAGGAAGTCATTTCTGGCCGATCACAGAAGAAGGCTTCAGATATTATGACGTCCACGTTGCTGACTCCGATGAAGAAAAGGATTTCATCGACCTGCAGCCAGCACCCCGTGAACTCGAAGACGGCGGACAAGCTACGGTCGACGAACTGGTCGAACTCGACCTCGGGGAACCAGAAGAACCCGACCAATCTTCGTCAGCGCTCTCCTGAACGAGGAAGAAAGACAGTCATACCGGCATCTCTTGCTGGAATTCAAAGACTGTTTCGCGTGGACATACAAAGAAATGCCAGGCCTGGACCCCTCCGTGGCTGAGCATGAGTTGTCCATACTCCCCGCAGCGAAGCCGGTCAAGCAGGCCCAACGGCGTATGCGCCACGAGCTGGAGCTGAAAGTAAATGCCGAGGTGGACAGACTTCTTCAAGTCGACTTCACCGAGCCATGCATCTATCCAACGTGGCTAGCCAACATAGTGCCGGTCAAGAAAAAGAACGGCGAAGTCCGAATCTGTATCGACTACAGGGACTTGAACAAAGCTTGCCCGAAGGATGACTTCCCGGTCCCGATCACCGAAACTATGATCGACATGACCACAGGGCATGAAGCGCTCTCCTTCATGGACGGGTCGTCAGGCTACAATCAAATCCGCATGGCACCCAAAGATAAGGGTCATACCGCCTTTAGGTCCCCAAAGGGATCTACAACTATAAAAGAATGCCCTTCGGCCTGAAAACGCCGGAGCCACCTATCAACGAGCCATGACCAAGATCTTCGGAGAAATGCTCCATGACTCGGTCGAGTGCTACGTTGATGATCTGGTCGTCAAGACCAAAAGGCGGGAAGATCACCTAGGCGACTTACGCCAGGTCTTCGAAAGGCTTCGCCAACATCAACTGAAGATGAACCCGATGAAGTGCGCCTTCGGCGTATCGAGCGGCAAATTCCTCGGCTTCGTTGTCAAATACCGCGGGATAGAAATTGATCCCGTCAAAATCAAGGCTATCAGAGAGCTGCCGCCGCCGAAAACCTTAACGGAGCTGAAATCTCTCCAAGGAAGGGGCTACATAAGGCGGTTCATCTCCAACCTTGCGGGCAGGTGCGCCCCCTTCAGCAAATGATGAAAAAGGAGCCCCATTTATATGGGACCAAGAGTGCCAAGATACTTTTGAAGAAATCAAAGAGTATCTCCTTACTCCCCTGTCTTGGGAGCCCCAGTGAAAGATAAGCCGCTCATCCTCTACATCGCGGCCATGGAAACGTCGCTGGGAGCGCTCCTGGCGCAAACAAATGAGGAAGGCAAGGAGCAACGCTACCTCAGCAGGATGCTGGGTCCGGAGCACCATCAGCAGAGGCGGAGGCAGGCGCGCCGAGAAACGGCAGCCCCGCGCGGCCCGTCAAGAAATTACGGCACTATCTGCTAGCCCATCAGGTCAGCCTCATCTCGAGGATAGACCCGCTAAAAGCGCTCCTCACCCAACCTGTACTGTCAGGAAGGATGGGAAAATGGGCTCTTCTCCTCATGGAGTTCGATATCACCTTCGTCCCGAGAAAAGCAATCAAAGGGCAAGGTATGGCGGAGTTCCTGGCGGCGCATCCGCTCCCAGCCGGCTCTCCCCTCGAGTTCAAGCTTCCGGAAGAGGAACGCTCTCATCCCCCACGGGGAGGGGACCCAACAAAAAGAAGTCCCCATTCAAGAAAGTGGGAACACTCTCGCCATAGAGTTACCACACTGGGAACTCTACTTTGATGGCGCTTCCCGGGTGCTCAAGCAAACTGACGGCACCACACTTATACCTCCGGAGCGGGCATTGTCCTGGTGACTCCACAAGGGGGAATACTGCACAACTCATGTGCCCTCATGAAGCCATTGACCAACAATCAAGCAGAATATGAAGCGCTGATCGTGGGACTTCAACTGGCTGCCGAAATGGGCATCAAGTGCATAAAAGTCTACGGAGACTCACAGTTGGTCATCCGTCAAGTGCTGGGAGATTACGAAGTTCGGAAAAAGGAACTGATCCCCTATCATGCCAAAGTAATGAAGCTCCGCGAGAGATTCTGCTTGTTCGAAATCGGACATGTCCCTAGAGGGCAAAACTCTCAGGCGGATGCGCTAGCCAAACTGGCGTCCGCCCTAAAGCTTCCTCCCGAAGGGGAGTTGGGGATAACTGTCCGACATAGGAGGCTGATGCCCAGTGTTCTCGAGGACGACTCCGACCCAGAAAATGCAGAGGTCAACGCCCTCGAAGAAGAAGCCAGTCAAGAAGAAGACTGGCGCCAGCCGATCATTCAAATAAAGAACGGTTGGCTGCCTTCAGATCGGGCCGAACGACGACGTCCGACTGCTGCGGCGGGCCACATCATATCAAATGATCGGGGACCAACTATATCGGCTTGTCCATGAAAAAGACAAGTCTGTCCTCCTCCGATGTCTCTCCCCTAAAGAAGCCAAAGTCATCATGCACGAAGTCCACTCTGGACTGTGCGGAGCTCATCAAGCGGGAGACAAGATGAAAATCAACATCAAGCTAAAAGGCTTCTTCTGGCCGACTATGTACGCAGATTGCGTCCAGTACGCTCGTGCATGTCATCAATGCCAGGTCTTCAGTTCGGTGCCAAGAAAGCCGCCGAGCGAATTACATCCAACCGCCCCCACATGGCCCTTCGCCGAATGGGGAATGGATGTCGTGGGACCATTCCCACCGTCCTCTGGCGGCCACAAGTTTATCCTGGCAGCCACCGACTATTTCTCCGATGGGCAGAAGCATCCCTCTCCGGGAGGTGACCGGGGTAGCCGTTGCAAAATTTGTCAAGCAACACCTGATTTACAGGTTCGGCACCCCTCATCGGATCGTATCAGATAACGGTACGCCCTTCAGAAACAAAACGATATATGCGTTGGCGGCCAAATTCCAGATAGATTGGAGGACGTCAACGGTATACAACCCTCAAGCCAATGGTCTGGCGGAAGCCTTCAACAAGACCCTTTGCAAACTGCTTGCCAAGATAGTCGGCAACCGCAAACGCGATTGGGGGGAGAAAATACACGAAGCTCTCTGGGCATACCGAACGGTCTACAAGACCCCTACGGGGTTCTCTCTTTCTCTTTGGTGTATGGAGCTGAAGCCATGCTCCCCATCGAAATTGAAATGTCATCCTACAGGGTAGCCGTTTATACCGGTCTCCAACCCGAGGAGCGACAAGAAATTGAAAGAAGGTTGGAGGAATTGTCCGACCTAGAGGGCCAAAGGTTGGAAGCATACAAACATCTCCAAGCCTATCAAGCCCGCATGACCCGAGCCTACGACAAGCTAGTCAGGCCTCGTGTCTTCAAGAAAGGTGACCTCGTCATGGTCAAGCAAAGAGAAGTCATGGCAGGCAAATCAAGTGGCAAACTCCAGCCAAACTGGCGCGGACCGTACGTGGTCACGGAGTGTATGAAGGCGGAGGATACACGCTGGCAACACACGCCGGCGATCGCCCCTTTCCACCACTAAATGGCAAGCATCTCAAAATGTACTTTGCCCCTGAGCATGAATTCCTAGGGCAACAGCCCTCTGAACCCTTTAGCCAATAAACCCCCAGAAGGTCGGCTAAAACTCCTCCTTGGTCAGCAAACCACCCGGTCGCCAAGTCAACTCCCTTTAGCCAACAAACCCCCAGAAGGTCGGCTAAAACTCCTCCTTGGCAACAAACCATCCCGGTCGACCAAGTCAAATCCCTTAGCCAATAAACCCCCAGAAGGTCGGCTAAAACTCCTGGTCAGCAAACCGCCAGGTCGACCAAGTCAAACTCCTTAGCCAACAAACCCCCAGAAGGTCGGCTAAAACTCCTCCTTGGTCAGCAAACCGTCCGGGTCGACCAAGTCAACTTCGACCAATAACCCCTATGGGGGTCAAACCAAAACCCTTAGCCAGCAAACCCCAAGAAGGTAGGTACCCCCTTTGGCAAATAAACCTCCGCGGCGGTCAAAACCTACCCTTAGCCAGCAAACCCCAAGAAGGTAGGCTATCCTGGACCAAAAACCTCCGCGGTCGGTCAAACCCTAAACCTTAGCCAGCAAACCGCAATGGTAGGCTAAATCCAGATGGCAGATCCCGTGATCAACTGTCCAGGGTCCTACCCCCCTAGACAAAAAAGAAGGAAGAAGAAAAAAAAAAAAACAAGAAAAAGGGACTGAAAATAGAGATGTCCCGGCGGACTTATCATCCTCCAAAAAGGGATGTTCGAGGGCAAAAAGGCTCAAACCCGCTGAGGTGAAAACCGAAAGGGCGCCTAGGCAAAAATGGGCAACCCCTCGGTGGAAAACCCGGAAAGGGCGCCCGGGAAAAGCTTAGAGGGGGCCATCCCGTGAAAACCCGAAAGGGCGCTTGGGATGGTAATGTGAATAAAAAAAAATGAAAGAAGCAATGAAACCGACCCCCCTGAGGGGAGGAAGTCCGTTCGAGCTAAGGGTCCACCCGTCGAACGACCAGGAATATGAAGCGGTTGTTGAGCCAAGCCCAAACAGGCCGTCTCGACACCAAACTCGGTCGGTACCCAAATGCTTGATAAATGTGAGAAAATGCAAAATTCAAGCAGAAGATGCCGAGAGCAAGCCTGGGAAAAGCCAATAAGGCAAATCCAGAAAGAGAAATACAAAAAATCAGTCGGGGGGTAAAGCCAGAAAAGGCAAGCCTCCCGACTAAGGATCAAAGCCAGGTTGCTGGACAAAGCCCGAGAAGGCCAGCCCCAGCACCCGAAATGTTGCAACAGATCTGGAGGATGCCAGAAATGCAACGTTCAAAAGACATCGCTCGAACTTACCGGTCCGAGAAACCGAGCAGAGCGCAGGACAAGTCAAGCCAAGAAACACGGCGCCCAAAGGAAGAAGTCGCTAAAAAAGCCCCGAGAAGGCCAGCCCCAACACAAAAATGTTGCATCAGATCTTGAGGAAATGCCAGAAATGCAAGATTCAAGACGGATGAAGACAGCCAAGGTCAGCTCCAGCAAAGTCAAGGAGCAGCTCTTCGATGAAACTCACCCTAGAGTTGACCTGGTGGAGCGGGTCCATGTTACTTCCTGAAGTGATGTGCGCTCTCCTGGGTCCTCTCATGGGAACTCTTGAGTTGAAAACAAATCTGAAAAATACACGAGCGAGGAGAGCTGATGGCTCAGTCGAGAAGCATAGCAAGTTTGATCGCCGGCTCAACCGCAACAACAGATTGTTGTCCTAAGTTGCTGGCGACACTACACAAGTATTGAAGCGCATCGCTGTGGTTTTCAACCCAAATCCCTGCCAAGTCATTAAGACCAGGGGTAGAGTTTGATAATCGCCACGGGATACCGCCTTCGTCTTCGCCTCTGACGGATATCCGTGGGGGGCATTTGTTGAACCCGAAAAATATCGGGATTTAAACAAGTCCGGGTGGCAAACTCGTCCGGAAATCCACAAAAGGCTAGGAAGAAACTCCGGTCTCCCTCACTCGAACACCTGAGATAAATGGGTTGAGTTCGGACGTCCACCCAGAACGAGCCGGAGGATGACGCTTAAAAAGCCTGTCAATGGCGGAAATGCGCGCCCCGGACAGCCGAAACTCAATATTCGGACTCGCGTTAAAGATCGCGTATGACTCGGATGGGTCCGAAAAGGTAAAATGCACATGCCCTCCAAAAATGGGGTCAAACGCACGCGAAACGGGCAAAAACG
Source organism: Colocasia esculenta (assembly GCA_014218235.1). Classification (NCBI taxonomy): domain Eukaryota; kingdom Viridiplantae; phylum Streptophyta; class Magnoliopsida; order Alismatales; family Araceae; genus Colocasia; species Colocasia esculenta. The sequence continues at coordinate 155,893,209 of CM024754.1, forward strand.
CACGTCAAATGCACGTCAAATGCATGCGGGCATGTGTGCGCACGTGTGCCGCACGTGCCATGACAAACAAACCAGCAAAACTCCCAGAAATCATCTCGGAAATGACCAAGGACGGAGAGGGGCACCGGTCTGTGCCTCCGCCAGGTAGGGAGGGGCGCCAGTCTGCCCCCCCGCCAGGCAAAGAGGGGCGCCAGTCAGGCCCCTGACTGGCGGCCCCTCAGCCAGCCAAGAGGGGCGCCAGTCAGGCCCCTGATGGCGGCCCCCTCAGCAGCAGGAGGGCCGCAGTCAGCCCCCTGACTGGCGGCCCCTCAGCCAGCCAGGAGGGCCGCCGGTCAGCCCCCCTGACGGCGGACCCCCTCAGCCAGCCAGGAGGGCCGCCGGTCAGCCCCCCCTGACCGGCGGACCCCCTCAGCCGGCCAGGAGGGCCGCCGGTCAGCCCCCCCTGACCGGCGGACCCCCCTCCGCTTGCAGGAGGGGCGCCGGTCAGGGCCCTGACCGGCGGCCCCTTTCTGCCAGCCAGAGAGGGCCGCCGGTTAGGCCCCCTAACCGGCGCCCCCCTCCGCCAGTCAGGCCCTCGCGGGGCACCCCGCCGGTTAGCTCCCCTCAAAACTATAAATAGGGGGCAACCTCCCCATTTGAAAGCATGCCATTCGGCCCCAAAAAAAAAGGGCGGATTCTGCCCAAAAACCAGGCCAGCCAAGAAAGAGGCCGAGCACCGCAGCGAGCGTCTCGCAGAGAGTCGCCGAGAGCCCTACGTGCGCGAGCTTATATAGGCCGCACGTACGGGGAGAAAGTCTTTGGCGTCTGTCGGTGTTCTATCCTCCACGATCGGGCTCTCCTGCGCTCGTCCGTGAGAAGACACCACAGGTTGTCATACGACCCCGCGTTTTCATTTAAGTCCTCTGGTGTCATAAAATGACGCACGTCGAGGCCCATATTTAAGTCCTCCGTCGTCATCAAACGACGCACGTCGAGGCCATATTTAAGTCCTCCGTCGTCATCAAACGACGCACGTCGAGGCCATGTTTAAGTCCTCCGGTGTCATAAAACGACACTCGTGAGGCACATGTTTAAAGTCCTCCGTCGTCATCAAACGACGCACGTCGAGGCCCATGTCTAAAGTCCTCCGTCGTCATCAAACGACGCACGTAGAGGCAATGTTGCTCAGGCGGAGGCACAAACACCCCGCCAGGGGCATACCCCCATTTGAAGGGAGACGATGGACGATTCGGATTGGGCCATAGAACGGTTCTGAGCTCCGAACACACGCCTCTCGGCCCAGAGTCTGCCCGTGCTCAAAGGTGGTCCGTGCGTGAGCTTGTATAGGCCGCACGAGTCGGGGGAGGTCTTCGACACCCGTTGGTGCTTCCTCTCCGTGGTCGAGCCCTCCTGCGTTCGCCCACACGGAGACACCACAGGTTGTTATAAACACCAAGGCATGTACTTAAGTCCTCGGCGCCATAAACGACGCACGTCGAGGCATGTACTTAAGCCCTCCGGTGTCATAAAACGACGCACGTCGAGGCATGTACTTAAGTCCTCCGGCGTCATAAAACGATGCACGTCGAGGCACATATATTTAAGTCCTCCGGTGTCGTAAAAGGACACGCGTTGAGGCATGTTAACCTATGGAGGCACAAACACCCCACTGGTAACACATATGTACCCACTATCGTGTAAACGTCCGACGGAGGCACATACACCCTGCCGTCGACGTCCATGTACTTGGCTTGTTATATACACGCCCAGTGGAGGTACAAAACCCCACTAAAGGCGTACATGTAAATGTAAGCGTCATGTCATAAATATAAATGACATGAGCATGCTTGAATAAAATTGTGGAAATTCATTTGTCATCTGCCTTTTTTCTTTAAATTTCGGCATACGGTCTTTTAACAAACATTACGCATTCGAAGGTATTCGAGTGTTATACTCGATGTAAATGAAACATCGACTTCGGTCGGTGGGGAACGGTCCAGTACACGACCACTCCAATCGCCCTGAACGCGAGCGCACGCGGAAAATAAATTCGAGGGTATCAGGGTTCGCACCCAATACTCCTCATAAAATAATCTTTGTCTGTTTCTCGCAAACAGTCTGGCACGCCCACGCAAAGATCCATCTCGAAGACGAGAGGGATGGATCGAAAGAAAGAAAATTAAGAAAATTCCGCGTTCCAACAGGTATATACCCGCTCCCCTTTTCAAAAGAAATCAAACTTTGACTCCCAAAAAGGCAGTCATTTCAAAAATAAAATATCCAAAACAAAAGTATTTCAAAACAATCAAAAGAAAGGAAAAACATGTCATAATCAGGATTTTCTAAGGAAAAGCATGCATATTTTTCTCGTCCTTTACTATGAAATGGTATTCGGGTTTAGACCGGTATTAAATAATACCAAGTGTCCTAACTCGATGTAAATGTAACATCGATTCCGATCGATGGAGACAGAGGTCCAGCACATGCTACCCTAATCACCTGATGAGAATAGACATGGGACTCAAGAAGTTCAGATAAAAAACGGCGCACCCGTCCGTTCGCGGACACACCCGTCCGTTCCACGGACACCATACCCGTCCGTTCCACGGACACCATACCTGTCCGTTCCCCGGACACCAAAATTCTTCTTCCGCATCGCGCGGACTCTTTTTCTGTCTGTTAGACAGGCTGGCACGCCCCCGCAAATATCAAAATATAAACAATAAATACATACGCCAAATAAAATGAATGAACCAATCCCCACAATATTTTATAAGGAAAACTCCTCCCCCGTGTCAACAGCTGGCACGCCCGGTGGGACCTCTTCTCACCATTCATAGTAAAAAGGATGAGACTTATATGCTGTTATGAAAATCCTGATACTGCTATTTCCTTTTGAAGGTACTTAAAAGAAACAAATCCCAAACTGTTGAAGATGGCCGTCACTTATGGACCGCTAGTCGTCAACAACCAAGCCATGTTCGGTTACCTGGCGACTCCGATCATATTCGGAGATTTCCCTGCAGTCGTCGGATCCCTTTCTTTCTGGAGTGGTTCCGGCCATCAACAGGAGGAAGCTGCTCAAATATCTTCTCCCACAAATCAACCAAGAAGAGTCACAACAACAATGGACGTGTCAAGGCTCGTTCCGCTCCTGTCAATCAACTCATACAGCTCAAAAGGGTAACTCCCTAAGGAGCGCAACTTGCCTGCAAAAGAAGTCAATACTATCGACTTCTTGCCTAGTGATGAAGCGAAGGGGGCAGTAATCCCCACTACCTCAAGAAAGAAACCGGAACCAAAGATACCTCCGCCTACATTGGCCGAGCGTATGAAGGCTCCTTATTCTTTCAGGAAAAGAGCATACCAGGAAACTTTTCGATCTCTGCCTGATAATCAATTGATATCACTGCCAACACCAAAGAAGCCGGCAGATATCGGTAAGGTCAATCAGCCCAATTATTGCCCGTATCACCGTATGGTGGGGCATCCAATTGAAGATTGCTTTGTCTTCAAGAACGAAGCTCAAAAGGTAATCCAAGAAGGCCGTATATCTATGCAAAATGGTCTGGTTGATCCTCCACAGCCTCATACTTCGGATTAGCCAGAACAATCTGTCATGTTTACATACGGCGGAACCCGCCACAAGCTCAAGGAATCCTGAGGTGGATCTTCATGTAACCACCTCAAGATACTTCTGGAGCTCATTCCCCGCCGAGATCTAGGCATCACGGTACAAGGAAAACAATACAAAGGGTACAAAGGCAGCTCGAGCAATTACAACAAAGCCAACAGGAGCTGCGCCAAATCATGCAAAGTATAGAGAGGCGTCAGGATGTGCCTATTCAGGAATCCCACGCCTTCCAACCTGCTTATGTTTATCCACTCCATATCCGGAGCTGCCCCTATGCCGCCATTTCAAGACCCGATCGGGTGGTTCCTTGAAAATCCTCAAAATCCTGTCGAGCCGGCAAGGTCATATTCCTTCCGTCGCCAGCATACACTGCCCCTCTTCCGGCTATGTCTACGATCAGGATATATGGACTATCTAGTCCCGGAAGAGTTGAGACCCAACTATTGCCCATATCATCAACTGCTGGGACACGTCATTGAAGACTGTCCAAATTTCAAGCATGAAGTGGAAGAGCTGATCCAGCAAGGACTCATCATATGGGTAATTTCTGGTCAATCCCCCACAACCTCATATCAACCACCATCAAATGAGCCATACAATCCTGGACCTTATTCGGTCAATGTCATCAATGCATCATCCTCTGGGGTTCTTGAACCGGAGGGACAACTGCCTATGCCGCATCCATATCTATCCAGCCGATGGTATGATGATTGGCATCCTCTACATCGACGCTCATTTGATCTAAAAGATACTCAAGCCATATTCAATCAGCTTAAGATCAGAGGATTGATAAAAGTATTTGATCCTGAGCCTTATACTTCCGAAAGGGAAAGGGAGTCACATCTCTACTGTGAATATCATGCCAGAGTCATGCACTCTACCAAAGATTGCTCAGATCTCCATGATTGGATCGAAACAAAGATCCCGAGGGAATAATTGATCAGGAGGGAATTTCCTGACCCCCTCACCACAAATATATGATCCAAGTCCACAGTTCCAAGCACAATATCAAGATCTATGTGAATATTATCATCGCCAGTTGGGCTATGGACGGCATAGAAGCAAGGCTGATGTTGAGCAATTCAGAGTTGGCCTGTTTCAATATAGAAACGGAATATCAGAAAATGCTGCCGCGAAACCAATCTCGCAGCAAGCTGAGGAGTTTGTAGATGATTACTACCAACCCTCCTGAAATTGTTGAAGGAGCAATCAACTCAACCTTTCAGGCACAACCCTCGGAAGCTGAATGGGTCACTGTTGGCCCTCGAAAGTCAAGAAATTTAGGAGATCCGGCAAATCTATCGCCAAGGGTCGCCCTAGCAGAAAAAATATTCCTGAGCCATCTTCAGAGCAAGAAGTGATGAATTCACTAGAAGCTCTACAAATAAAGAATAGAGAGAAAAATAGAAAAAGAATGAAAAAAGAAATGGAGGATGTTATGCAGCAGAAGCTCCTCAGCAGCTGACGGCTGTCCAAAGACTCCAGCTGCTGATTAATGAGCTGGAAGAATATGAAATCTCCGAGCCCTCTAATAAACCAACGCTCGACCAATATATCCCTTGGGAAGAAATCGAGCGAAAGAGGCGGCTCCGTAACTGGCTATTGCAAGTTCAACATGAAGCACTCCAAGAAGGCGACCTCCCTCCTTCGCCGAATCTGAGTCTCTTCAATGGGGATGAAGAAATCACCATGGAACAGTTGGACTCTATGTTCAGCTCTTTCCATTGCTATATGGTGTTCATTCCTCCTCCAAAGGAGCTACAAACTCCCACAAGTAATACTACTGCGCAAACGGGAGATAAACCAACGACGCTAGTATATCAGCGTCGACCTCCAGGCAATTCAAATCGTCATCCTAAAAAGAGTCGTGGTAGGCATCAAAAGGCAGCATCTTCCACTACCAAGCAGCCAGATAAGATTATACTCTTTCATGGCGAAGGAGCAAAGCCTCTGCCCGAACCTCAAATCCGGGTGGACTCTTATATATTTGATCCTTCAGATGAAGAAGGGGGACTACTCGACAAGGTTCCTCAATCTGGAGATAAAAACTCAAACCCATATGTTCCATCAAATGAGCCAGACAGTGTTCCTCCTCTTCCTAATGAGAAGCTATTGGCTCCTATCTCTCAGAATAAACCCGTCAAATCAAAAGAGCCTTCTGGGTCCTCATCAAGGGAATCCTCCCGCTTGGACCAGATAAGCTCCGAAGCTGACGGCAAAATTCTTCAGCAATTACAGTCACTTCCCGTCAACATTACTGTCTGGGAAGCGATCGCCTGGAGTAAAGACTTGAGGGAAACTCTCGTCAAAATACTCCAAGAGCCAGAAACTTATGAAGCCCATATGGCAAATTTCAAGCACAAGCATATGAAGCACTGGCAGCAAATGTCACCTTCACTGATGAAGATTTGCTATTATCTTCCTCATATCACAATCGCCCCTTATATATGAAGGGAAAGATCAACAACATGCGTTGAATCGGATCCTGGTTGATCCAGGAGCATCCATCAATCTAATGCCTTCAAGACCTTTCAATCTCTATATCTTATGCCCTATATGCAAAGGGTGAAGGATGTGAAAATAACAGGATTCAATCAGAATTCGGAAAAAGCCATCGGAAAGGTCACCGTCAACTTGACTCTGGGAGACTTTGTCACCAGGGTGACCTTCTTCATTATTGATGCCAATACATCATATAGAGTCTTGCTTGGAAGACCTTGGCTGCATGAAAATTGGGTCATTCCATCAACTCTTCATCAATGCATTAAATATGCAAAAGAAGGGAAGCAGCACACAGTCTTTGCTGATCAAGCCCCGTTTCGGGAAGATGAATGCAACCTGACTGATGCCCCTTTATATCTTGGAGGACCAAATCTTCAACCCTCCTCCCTCCCTAAAGGGAAGGGTAAGCAAATTCAATCCTCAAATGAAGACAATGAAACTGGCGAGCTTTTTGTGATAAACAAAAGCCTTGCCATGTTACCTGCAAATACCTCTCAAAGTAAAGCAACCCGCCTAGAACGGCGGAACATCAGTTATGAAGCTGATCATGCAAGTCAAGTTATCAATGGGAGCATTCCTCTGCCATCCAACTGCATGCAGATCTGCTCTCTAAAGCAAGAACAAAGTGTCTGGCGATTAAAATCTTTCGTCGTCACTCATCAAAGAAAAGAAAGAAGAAAGAATGCAAGAAAGGCAGCAAAGCCAATCCTCTTCTACAAAGGGGAATCAATCCTTCCAACTTATATAGGGGATGATTTTGGTTGGAAGATAGGTCCAATAACCAACTGGAATCAATACAAGAAATGCCGATATGCCAGAAAAGATTAAGGAGATGTGCAGAAAGCAGAAAATCCTCAGGTACAAGATGTTTCCCGAAGAAATTTCTTCAAGCAACTATGGGAACCTTCTCAAGTCCGGGGCAACCTCATTCTCTGGAAGGATAACAGAGGATTAGGTTATGATACCAAATCCTCCTATACAGTCAATGTTGTCGGATCATCACCAGAGGTCTGCAGCACGGAGAATAATCAGGAGTCCTCCAACTCCAACTCTCAAATACTACTTCAACTCTATCAAATGAAGAGCTCAGAAAAATTCTGTAAGCAATCTTCATCCACAAACTCTGAAGATAGGAATCTCTATGAAGTCTACGTCACCAACTCCGATGACGAGGAAGATTTCATAGATCTGCAACCAGCTCCCAAGAAATGAAGATGGTGGACAGGCCACTATTGATGAATTAATTGAACTCAATCTCGGGAATCAACAAGATCCCCGACCAATCTTATCAGCACCCTTCTTGATGAACAAGAGAGGCAATCTTATCAAATCTTCTGCTGGAATTCCAAGACTGTTTTGCTTGGAATTATAAAGAAATGCCGGGACTGGAGCCATCAGTTGCTGAGCATGCATTATCCATACTGCACACGGCCAAGCCTGTCAAACAAGCTCAAAGGCGTATGCGGCATGAACTAGAATTGAAAATAAATACTGAAGTCGACAAGCTTTCTGAAGTGGACTTCATCGAGCCGTGCATATATCCAATATGGCTCGCCAATATTGTTCCAGTGAAGAAAAAGAATGGTCAAATCCGAATATGCATTGACTACAGGGACTTGAATAAAGCATGTCCCAAGGATGATTTCCCAGTTTCAATCACTGAAACTATGGTGGATATGACCAACGGCTATGAAGCCTTGTCATTTATGGACGGGTCTTCCGGCTACAATCAAGTCCGGATGGCGATCAAAGATAAAGATCATACTGCATTCAGATCACCCAAAGGTGTCTTCAACTACAAAAGAATGCCCTTTGCTTGAAAAATGCAGGGGCTACATATCAAAGAGCCATGACCAAGATATCAATGAAATGATCCATGATGTGGTTGAATGCTATGTGGATGACTTAGTCGTCAAAACCAAAAAACGGGATGATCATCTATACGATCTTCGCCGTGTTTTTGAAAGGCTTCGCCAATTCAAATGAAAGATGAACCCTATGAAATGTGCATTCGGGGTTTCAAGTGGCAAGTTCCTGGGCTTCATCGTCAAATACCGGGGAATAGAAATAGACCCCGATAAAATCAAGGCGATCCAGCAACTGCCTTCTCCTCAAAATTTGACAGAGCTAAGGTCACTCCAAGGGAGATTAGCCTATATCAGGCGATTCATATCCAATCTCTCAGGAAGATGCATGCCGTTCGGCAAACTAATGAAGAAGGATGCTCCCTTCATCTAGGACCAAGAATGTCAGGATGCTCTTGAACAAATCAAAGAATATCTTCTCACTCCTCCAGTCCTAGGGGCGCCAGTTATTGGAAAGCCTCTTATACTCTATATTGCAGCTATGGATGCTTCTCTGGGAGCTCTATTGGCACAAACAAATGAAGATGATAAAGAGCAAGCTTTATATTATCTTAGCAGAAAGCTAATTGGTCCGGAGCTCCGGTATGCTCCAATGGAAAAAGTGTGCCTAGCACTGGTATTTGCTGTAAAGAAATTGAGGCATTACCTGCTGGCCCATGAAATCAAACTCATCTCCAAGTATGATCCAATCAAGTATCTGCTAAGGCAACCCATATTGTCAGGAAGACTCGCGAAATGGGCTCTGCTCCTTATGGAATTTGATATCACATACATCCCACAAAGGGCAATCAAAGGGCAAGGCTTGGCCGAATTCTTGGCCGCGCATCCAGTGCCAAAAGATTCCCCTTTGTTTATAAACCTCCCGGAAGAAGAACAAAAAACTTTCTCCTGCAAGTGAAAATTTAGTTCTCGAAGAGGTTGCCACAATTGAGCTACCCTCTTGGGAATTATATTTTGATGGAGCTTCCCGAACTCTCCATTATACTGATGGTTCTACCACCGTCTCTACTGGAGCAGGGATCGTCTTAGTCACTCCACAGGAGGAATCTTATACAATTCCTGTGCTCTTATGAAGCCACTCACAAATAATGAAGCCGAATATGAAGCTCTGATTATGGGCTCCGGCTGGCTCTCGAAATGGGAATCAAAGGCATACAAGTTTATGGTTACTCACAGCTGGTCATCGACAAATATTGGGCCAGTATGAAGTCGTAAACCACAATTGCTTCCATACTATACCACTGTTATGAAGCTCAAAGAAAAATTCAATTTCTTCGACATATCTCATGTGCCGAGAAGTGAAAATTCTCAGGCTGATGCTTTGGCCAAATTGGCCTCTGCCATAAAATTGCCTCCTGAAGGGAATTGGACATAAGTGTCCGCCACAGAAGGCTCATGCGAGTATCCTCGACGCTGAGTCTAAGTTATGATTGAAGGAAGCACATACTATAGAGCAAGATACAACGAATGAATCTGAAGATTGGCGCGAGCCGATTATTAAGATCAAGGGAGGTTGGCTTCCTTCTGATCGAGCACAAAGAATTCAGCTCTTACGTAGGGCTACATCATATCAAATAATATCAGATCAACTATATAAGCTGGTCTATGAAAAGAAAGGGCCAGTCCTCCTCAGATGCTTATCCCCCAAAGAAGCCAAAATCATCATGAAAGAAGTTCACTCGGGCTGTGTGGTGCCACCAAGCAGGAGAAAAGATGAAAATCAATATCAAGTTAAAAGGCTTCTACTGGCCTACCATGTACGCGGATTGCATCCAATATGCCGTACATGTCATCAGTGCCAAGCATTTGGCCCTATACCAAGGAAATCACCAAATGTATTACACCCCACTGCGCCAACATGGCCGTTCGCCGAATGGGGTATGGATATTGTGGGACCATTCCCACCCTCATCTCAAGGCCACAAGTTCATACTGGCTGCTACAGATTGTTTCTCTCGGTGGCTGAAGCTATCCCATTAGGGAGGTAACCGGAGAATCAGTCGCCAAATTTGTCAAGCAGAACATAATATACAGATTTGGGACTCCTCACAGGATCATATCTGATAATGGGTCACAATTCAGAAATAAAACAATATATGCCTTGGTGGCGAAATTCCATATGGATTGGAGGACCGTCAGATATAATCCACAGGCAAATGGGTTGGCAGAAGCCTTCAATAAAACCCTCTGTAAATTGCTCGCCAAGATAGTCGGCAACAGAAAGCGGGAATGGGGAGAAAAGGTTCATGAAGCTTTGTGGGCTTATCGAACTGTGTATAAAACCCCTACCGGATGTTCGCCCTTCTCCTTGGTATACGGAGCTGAGGCCATGATCCCTATAGAAATTGAAATGGCATCCTATCGGGTGGCAATCCAAAGTGAACTACAAAATCAAGATCAAGACCAAATAGAAAGGAGACTCGAGGAGCTCTCCAATCTAGAAGGAAGGCGTCTTGAAGCATACAAGTCTCTCCAAATATATCAGGCTAGAATGGTTCGAGCATTCGACAAATTAGCAAGACCCAGAGCTTTTAAGCAAGGGGATCTTGTCATGGTCAAATGCAGAGAAGCAATGGCCGGAAAGTCATGTGGCAAACTTCAACCCACCTGGCTCGGTCATATATCGTCACTCTGGCATATGAAGGAGGCGCATACCGGCTAGTTGACCATAAAGGTAATGTGCCTTTTCCCCCGCTCAATGGGAAACACCTGAAACTGTACCATGCGCCAGAA
>CM024754.1:155904020-155971917 GCA_014218235.1 Colocasia esculenta
CACGTCCGTTTATCAGGCGATTAGGGTGGTCGTGTAGTGGACTATTCCCCACCGACTGAAGTCGGTGTTTTCGTTTACATCGGGTGAAAACCCGAAGACCTTTGATACAATACGTTTGTTAAAAGACCTTTGCCGAATTAGGGAATTAGATGACAATAAATTTCACAAATATACTCAAATGCACATATATATTTTTGACATTTGTATATGTGTCCTCAACGGGGTGAATGTGCCTACATTGGGCGTTTACATAAATGTGCCTTCACATACGTGTTATTTTAAAAACACAGGACTTATTTACAAAATGTCGGGTCATATATATATGGACCTGCGATGTCTTCTTCCTCCCACGTTACGAAGCACAGACGGAGCACGGGGACAAAGCACGTGCCTGAGAGGTATTTTCCCCCCTGAGCACAAACACTTTGTAGGGCCTTCTCCCCAAAAGTCTCTTCCAAGAGTCTTAAGGAGCTCAAGTTCAAGTCCCTCAAGGTTTTTCAAAGTGTATTCCTTCAAGCCCCCTACCCCGTATTTATAGGGTGCTGCGGGCTGGACAGGGGCTGCGGAGGGCCAGGGCCCGCAGGCCACCCGCTGCTGGGTGTGTCGCCCCGGGGACACACCTCCGCGGGGGGTGTCCGCACGGCGCGCACCCCAGCAGGGGATGGTTTTGGCGCCGGACACACTCGCAGGGGGTTTCCGTCCAGAACCACCCCGGGGGGGGGGGGGTGGCTTCTGTGCACATGCACCTCGTGGGGGGTGTCCCATCCGTACATGCTATAAAGGCTGGCCCCCGGGGTCTTCTCTGCCCATTTGACTGCCCGTTGACGGGCGTTTGACGTCCATTGCACCGTTTGACGTGCGTTTGCTTCCGTTTTCGAACGTCGAGGCCGTTTTGCCTGCCCGACACGTGCACGACGTGCGCGTGCTTGGACGCACTTGTTGAACGTCGACTTTGCCCGACAGAGAGTACATACCTCGCCATGTCGGCTCATCGAACGTCGCGTTTAACATGTCATCCGAATTAAATCGGACTAAATATAGCTCGAACCCATTTATCTCAGGTGTTCGACACGGGGAGATTGGGTTTTTCTCAAAACTCTGTACTTTTCCGAGCGAATTATTGCCCGGGCTCTGTTTAAATCCCGGTATTTTTTCTGTGTTCAACAAATGCCCCCACGGGATGTCCGTCGGAGACGGGGCGACGGCAGGTATCCCGTGGCCGCTTTTTAAAATGCATTTCTTCTTCTGCACTTGTAATTGCCTGCCTTGCTGTATCCTCGTTATTTCTGACAGTCAATCTTTTTGCTTGGCAGTGTTGACAATGCCCCATTGATCGAGCCATCGCGGGGAGAGCAGCGGGGCATCCCGTCGACTAGAGGGGATTGTCCGGCGCACGGACGATCCAATGCCTTTATTTGCTCCTTGTGCCATTGTTGAACCCGGAAAATATCGGGCTTAAACAAACCCCGGGCGACAAATACGCCCTGGGGGAGCCGGGAGCAAACTCCCGATCTCTCCCGCTCGGATGTCGAAACAAAGGGTCCGAGTATTTGTGTCAATCCGGGCGACCTGGAAGCGGATGCCCGAGAAGCTCGTCGACGGCAAAGAGTACATACCCCGGATGTCAGAAACCCCGTGTCCGGATCAACGTTCGAAACCGCGCCCGAAGCCGAAGAGGGCGGGGAAGTCAAATGCACGTGCCTCCAGAAAACGGAGACAACGCACGTGGGACGGCCGGAGAAGCACAAGCGGCGCACGTGTGCACGTGCGCGGCACGGCCGACAACCAACGAACCAAGCACGGAGCCCACAGAGCTCTCTCCCAGAAGAACAGGAGGAAATGGCCAGGAGTGGAGCCCCCACCCCATTTATAGGGGGGCCAGGCGTGGCACCCCCGCCGGTTCCTGGCGGGGCCGCACCCCCGCCGGTTCGGGCGGGGGCCACCCCCGCCGGTTCCTGCGGGGGTCGCACCCCCGCCGGTTCGGCGGGGTGCGGCACCCTCGCCGGTCCGGGCGGGGGCCGCACCCCCGCCGGTTCGGCGGAGTGCGGCACCCCCGCCGGTCCGGCGGGGGCCGCACCCCCGCCGGTTCGGCGGGGTGCGCACCCCCGCCGGTTCGGCGGGGTGCGCACCCCCGCCGGTTCGGCGGGGGCCGCACCCCCGCCGGTTCGGCGGGGTGCCGCACCCCCCCAGGTTGGGCGGGGGCCGCACCCCCGCCAGTCCGGCGGGGTGCCGCACCCCCGCCGTTTGCCCGCTCGTGTGCGCACCCCCGCCAGTCGTGCACCCCCGCCGGTCATGCCTCTCTCTCGCCGTGCTGCCTCGGCGCTCGCGCCCGTCCTCGACGCTAGAGCCCGCGCACCCCCGCCGGGAGGATACCCCCGCCGGTTCGGTCCCCGAGGCCCTATAAATAGGGGGGCATACCCTCATTGCAACGGATGCCATCTTCGGCCCTAAACACGCCCTAAAGCTTCCTCCTTCGAGCAGGCGCCTGTAAACCAGTTGGTCCGAGTGTGGTCCGTGCGTGAGCTTATACAGGCCGCACGTGTCGGAAAGGTCTTGGACACCCATTGGTGCTTTGTCTCCGTGGCCGGGCCCTCCTGCGCTCGCTTCATAGAGACGCCACAGGTTGTTACGAGACCCCCGTTGGCCATGTTTAAGTCCTCCGGTGTCATTAAACGACACCGTCGAGGCCCCATGTGTAAGTCCTCCGGTGTCATAAAACGACACTCGTCGAGGCGCATATGTTTTAAGTCCTCCGTGTCACAAAAAGACACACGTAGAGGCACGTTACCTTTTGGAGGCACAAACCACCCCATTAGTAACAAAAAAATGTACTCCTTACCATGTAAACGTCCGACGGAGGCACAAACACCCTGTCGTCGACGCTCATGTACATGACTTGTTATATACACGCCCAGTGGAGGTACAAAACCCCATTAAAGGCGCAAATGTAAATGTCATAATATAAATGACATGAGCATGCTTGAATAAAATTGTGGAAATTTATTTGTCATCTGCCTTTTCTTCTTTAAAGTTCGGCATACGGTCTTTTAATAAACATTACGCATTCGAAGGTATTCGAGTGTTATACTCGATGTAAATGAACATCGACTCGGTCGGTGGGGATGTTCCAGTACACGACCACTCCAATCGCCCTGAACGCGAGCGCACGCGGAAAATAAATGAAATGAAATTCGAGGGTATCAGGGTTTGCACCCAATACCCCTCGCAAAATAAATCTTTGTCTGTTTCCCGTAAACAGTCTGGCCGCCCCAAACAAAATTCTTCATTCTAGAAAAGAGATGAGGGAGAAATAAATTTGAAAGAAAGAAAGAAAAAAAATCCGCGTTCCAACAGCCATTACCAAGAGAGCTCACCAGGCTTGACCGCGGCGTCACGGTGTACACCCGGGGCCCTTGGAGGAGCAATCACCGTCAGAGGGCACGGTGGACTTAGACTTCGTTGTCAGATTTGACGGAGTGTACTGCTATCTGCTGGGCGATGACTGCCCCAAGCACTTTCCCCTGGATGAGCATTTGTTCCCATTTATCCAGAGGTTTGTCCCCGACGAATGGGAGGGTCCTGCCAGTCTTTTGGCGACCGAACGGGTCAAGTTGGAGAGGGCCGTCCTGGTAGGCCGAGACAGCATGATGGGGACGTGCGGTTTCAGTTACCCCAGCTTCCCCCTCGGTTATCCCATTCAGGTGCAGTTCTCTGATGCAGACCAGTTGGGGCTATTTGGCTCCGAGTTGGCTCACCCCATCGGGGGGTTCCAGTTGTGCCGGCCACTTGGGAGTCCACAGGCAGCATAAGGCCGAGGCATCTTTCACCGGACATACCTTACTGCCTTCGGGCAATCAGTTTGCGCCGGAGGGCTATGACCGCTCTGCTTCCTCGATCGAATCATGAGTGGAGACGTTGCCAGTTGGTATGACAGGTGGTCCGTGGTTTCGTCTCACCGCTTCCGTTTCGGTGCAATATAGTGGCTAATGGGGGTCTTGCACCATTACTACGAACTGTTGGACCAGATTGGCCTTTGTCACGCGGTCACGACCGCTCTTTACAACTATCCTTGCCATTCCGGGTTGCTGCAGCTTTAGTCGAGACGTTCAACCGGAGGGGGAGACTTGCTTTGACTTGTGGGCTTCCACAGAGTTTCTAGCCTTCCTATCTCCGGCCGTTTCTACGAGGAGTGTGTGTCTGGAGACGACTTCCATCGTGGCTACTCTTCTGGGGCAGGTTCCTACATCATGCCACACACTTCAGGTATTTGATGAAGGTCTGGCGAGTGTTGGCATAAAAAATTTGTCAAAGCCCCATCTCCGAGAAAAGCAAAGTTCAAGACGGATGATATTCCGCAGAAGTCACACACGGAACAATCCGACAGCACGAGGTCACATAAAGACCAAGTGTGAAGTACAATACAAGTACACGGAAGAATCTAGCAGCACGAGGTCCATAAAGACCAAGTATGAAGTACAAGTACACGTACAAGCACAAGAACAAGCCCAATGGAAGCTCCACGGGTGTAAAATCAAGTCTCCGTCAAGCAAAACTCCGAGCGAGAAGCAGATTTCAGCAACTCGAGTACCCGTGAAATGGGGCATGCAATGGTCTATTTATACAATTCCCCCCTCCTAATGTTTTTATACAAAGCGTTGGGAGGCTAATCTTTTATATAAAAACTTAGAGGCTAATGTTTTTATATAAAAACTTGGGAGGCTAATGTTTTTTTATAAAAACATGGGAGGCTGATGTTTTCATATAAAAAACATTGGATCCTAATGTTTTTATATAAAAACGTTGGAGGGATCTCTCCCCCTCCAACCGTTTTGTATAGAAAACGGTGGAGGGGAGATCCCCTAACCGGTTTTATACAAAACTGGTTGGGGGAGATTCCTTGGGGGGTTCCCCCCTCCAACCGGTTTTACATAAAACCGGTTGGAGGGGTCTCCCCCTCCAACCGGATGGGGTTCTCCCCCTCTCCTTCTTTTGCGCAATGCAGCAGGGAGGAGGGCAGTCCCCTATAAAAGGGGTGCACCCCCTCATATGGAGGGGGCTGGTGGCTCATGCATATCCCCCCACCCGGCTGGAAAAACCAGTCCCAAAGACCTTGTAAAAACCATCCCTCAAACCCCTTGGATTCCCATATCCCAAGAGGCAAAGGGCTGGCTTACATGCCTCTAAGTCCTCATACCCCCCCCCCCCCCCCCCCCTAAAAACTTGCTGTTGCAACCCTCAAAAGCCTTGTAAACCAGTCCCCTAAATCCCTGGAAAAACCAGTCCCCAAGCTTGTAAAGTCTCCTTGTTCTGGAAGGAAAATTTCAGAAATAGCAAATCTCCCTTCTTCCATCCTTTAAATTCGTTCTTCCAATTCTGGTTCGGAGTGAAGGTATTGGTCCATTCCTTGCTCAATATGGAGTGAGGAGCGTTCGATAGCGCGGAAGAAAACGGGAGATCGCCATCGTATACGGCATCAACATCTCCCTCGTCCCCTCCATGGAGGATTTCTCCGAAGTTCTATAGTATATTTCATATCTCCACATTGAGCAAACTCTGTGGGATTTTTCGGGGTTTAAATACCGTCCGTATCGAGCAAGACTCTACGGACATATGGTATTTAAATACCCTTGTATGTTGTGCTCTAAATGCCTCCATATCAAGCAAGACTCTGGGGAATTTTTCGGGGTTTAAATACCGTCCGTATCGAGCAAGACTCTACGGACATATGGTATTTAAATACCCTTGTATGGTGTGCTCTAAATGCCTCCATATTGAGCAAGACTCTATGGGTACGGACATTTAGAGGCCGTTTGTTCTTGTACTTACATGTATATGTTTCTTCAAGGAGACTCTGCCCAAGCAGAGGTTCTACCCAAGAACATATTTGTATGACAATCTCGTGCTTATATGCATATGATTTCTTGAGAAGACTCTGTCCAAACCATGGTTTGCCGAGTCGGAATCGGAAGGCGAATCGGGTTGCTTCTGATTCGCCCCGATTCCCCCGAATCGGTGCGAATCGCACCGATTCGCATGGGTATATTATATATAATATATATAATATGATATATATATATTGCAGATATTTTTATGTATTCATATATGATATAATATTATATAATATTTATATTATATATAAAGGGAATCGGGGCGAATCAGGCGAATCTGGGATCGAGTTTCCCCTGATCCGCTCCGATTCGGGGGAATCGGGCCGATTCGCCCCGCCATGACAAACCATGGTCCAAACAGAGATTCTGCTCAAATACATATTCATATAATCATTGTTTTATGCTCATAGAAATATGATTTTTGAGTTGAACTCTGCCACGCGGAGGTTCTACCCGAGAACATATTCGTGTAAGCGCAATCTTATAAATATATTTCCTCAAGGATATTCGTCTAAATGAGGGTTCTCCCCAAGAATGTGCCTGTATGTTCATAATTATGTGCATACGTCTCCCAAAAGAAAGATCCGTCCAAGCGGAAATTCCGTCCCGGAAGATATTCATATATTCACAAAAGTTGTGCTTATATGCATACATTCGTCGGGAGAAACTCGATTCTAAAGGAGATCCCGTCGGAAATATATTCATATGTTCATAAGTATATAAAAGGGACTCCCTTGAACGGAAATCTTGTCCTAAAGAAAATGTTTATACTCGTTCAACCACGAGATAATTCTGCTAATGACAAGTTCCACAAAGGAAACTCATACTCTTCTCCCTATCATAAATGTTCTTTTCAAAAAGGATGACCCCATTTTCAAACTTAAAACTCATTCTGTCCAAAAAAATAAACAAAAGAAGAAAATGTTGTATCAGGATTTCCTATAGATGCATATATTTTCGCCATGCTATGAAATGGTATTCGAGTTGAAACTGGTGTTAATACGACACCTAAGACTTTTAACTCGATGTAATGTAACATCGATTCCGATCGATGGAGACAGGGGTCCAGCACACGCCACCCTAATCGCCTGATGATTAAAGGCACGGAATCAAAGAAGTCCAGATCAAAACATGGCGCACTCGTCCGTTCACGGACATAAAATTCTTTATCCGCATCGCGCAGACCTTTTATTTCTGTCTGGTAGACAGTCTGGCACGCCTCACAATACAAAGTCAAATATGAAACCATAACGAACCTCCCCATAATAATGGGAGAGGGAAAAATTCCCGTGTCTACAGCTGGCACGCCCGGTGGGACTCCTTCTCACCATTCATAGCAAAAGGGCGAGATATATGCATCTTTCTTCATAAATCCTAATACTGATGATTTCCCTGAAGGTACTCCGTGAAGGCGCCTCGAAGGTACCTGGGCGAAGAAAAGCAATCCCTAATTGTTGAAGATGGCCGTCACTTAAGGACCGCTCGTCGTCAACAACCATGCCAGGCTTGGCTACCTGGCAACTCCGATCGTATTCGGAGATTTCTCAACAGTCGTGGATCCCCTTACTTCCTAGGGGTGGTTCCGACTCGTCAAGAGGAGGATGCTGTTCAAAAGTCTCCTTCCAACAAATCAACAAAGAAGACCAGCAGGAGTCGTGCTAATACTAGAGCCCGTCCTGCTGCCATCAACAAGGGCACCCAAATGCTCTCCAAAAATAATGCTGCCAAAAGGACCAAATCCCACCCAACTCAAATCCGGACTTTCTCGGTCCAGACAGTTTTCTTCAAAATCATAGCTCCCATCTCTTCGCAACGAGGGCAAAACAAAAATCATAAAAGCAAAAGGCCGCCTACTGCTACCTCAAGATCCGGCAAGTCCATCATGATCGGAGGTCTGCGGGTGCTGATTGATGGAAGCCAACCTGTCATCCCACGTGATAGGTATGTTCCAACAATTCCGACCTCGAATCGCTTCTCGTCTCTGCGGTGGTTTCGAGGAGAACAAGAAGTTTCCAAGAAGAAAGCCGGTGTCAAACAAGGCACCCGGCATTTACCCAAATTCAAACAAATCTGGGTTCCCAAAAAGGAGGCTCAAAAGCTCAAAAAGATGCAAGCAAATACACCAACAACGTTCAGCAAGAGAAGCAATGTCAAACAAGCTTCTCGTCAACATGCTGAACCCAAGTACCATCAAGGACAAAAAAGAAATGGAACATACAAGAAATCAAGCTATACTCCTCAAGGCCCGGACAATATCCGGGTAGTCCTAAGAAAATTCAATTCATCAACTCAAACCTCACGTATCGATCCCTGATCATATACAACGAATCTCAGTATTTGATAGGCTGGGGGCAATTTCTAATGCAGTACCCGTCTGCAAAAAGACGACGCGTTACATGGGCAGCTGAGGAGAAACCCAAGCTTATAATCTTCTCATGCTATGCCTCTGGGAATGCTCTGGTGAACAAGCTGAACAAATTGCGGAAGCCACTTCAAATAATCCGCTGAAGCTATCAGGCAATTTGCCAGAAGAAACCGCCAGCCCGCGGACAAGCTGAAACATCTGGTCAGCTCCCCCTCGTGTTGATTGTCAACATGAGGGAATTCAATCCCCTTCTTCGAATAAACAAATGTTCAAATTGAAGAAGGTGGACCTTCAACTTTAAACATCAATCCCGTGATCGACTTGCCGACAAAGGAAAATTTCCAGGCCATGTCAGATGACGACAATATCAAGTGATGCAGCGATGCCAATCTCAAATGGCTGTGCTTCTAAATGAATGAGGCAACTGGTAACTACAAGCCTCCGCCATTCTGTGGAGCCAGTCTCCACTCAAAATCAACATCCAGATGGGCTGCCCCGGCAAATCATCCGGCAACTTCTACAGTGTGTCTTCTTCCTCAAACTACGGGTCAGGATATCATTGATCCGTCCAATATTATGCCCCTCAAAACAAGCAATTCAAGGTGTTGCCATACAAAGGCATGAGATATTAAAGATTATTCAAGATATGTTCGCTCAGCAGAGCGAAGGTATTCAAGTGGCAGATTTATATTCTGTCCCATATCCAATACATCATAAATTCCAAGAAGCTACCAGAAACATGCCCTAAAGTCCCAAAACTACCAAAGTTTAACGGACATGGTTACCACAAGAACATCTGGCGCATTATCATCATTGCCTTGGGCGAGCTTGCCACTGAAGAATCAAATCTTCTCAGATATTTGCAACTTCCTTGACTGGAGTCACATTTCAATGTATTCAAAGCTCAAGTCCACTCAGTTGCTGATTGGGCAGATATGCAAAAACAATTCCTTGACCGTTTCCAAACGGTTGAAAGGAAGGTCTCTCTCGCCGAGCTATGCTCCCTCAAACAAAAGACAGGGGAGTCAGCAATTGACTTCATCAAAAGTGGAGAGAGTTTAGCATGAAATGCAACAACCCCTCCCGCTCAAGAAGATGCAATCTCTATCTTCCGAAGAGGCCTCATATCAACAGTCAACGAGAAACTCTTGGGAAGAAATATCAAGAGTTTCGATCAATTGAATTCTGCAGTAGCAGAAATTGAGATGTTCCCTAGCCGAGCAAATTGCTCATACATCTTAAAGGCAAGCTCCCCAAAGAGCGCAAGCAGCCACAAAGAGGTCAATGTGTTGACTTCTCACCTGATAATGAAGCAAAGGGGCAGTAATCTCTCCTGTCCCAAAGAAGAAATCAGAAGCTAAAGCTCCAGCCCCATCATTGGCGGAGCGCATGAAGACTCCCGATTCCTTCAAAAAGGAGCATACTAGGAAGCTCTTCGATCTCTGCCTTGACAACCAATTGATATCACTGCCAGAACCAAGAAGCCGACAGATGTCAGCAAGATCAATCAACCCAATATTGCCTGTATCACCGTATGGTGGGGCATCCAGTTGAAGATTGCTATGTCTTCAAAATGAGGTCCAGAAAATGATCCAAGAAGGCCTCATATCCATGCAAACCAGTCTGATTGATCCTCCTCACCTCACGCTTGGGATCGACCAGGGCAATCTGTCAATGTCATACATATGACAGAAACTCGCAACCAATTCAAATCATAATGAGGTAGATCCTCCATGTATCCCCCTCAAGATAATTCAGGAGCCCATTCTCCACCAAGACATGATCCACATAGAATGAGGAGAGAGTCCAAAGGCAAATCCTACGACTCCAACAAGGCCAGCACAATTGCGTCAATTGTGCAAAGTGTGGAAAGACGTCTAGATACTCCTGCTCAGGTACCCTGCACTCCACAAATAGTTCCTATGCAAGCCCATATATATCCGGAGCAGCCTCCTATGTCACCATATGCAGACTCAATTGGGTGGCTATCTGAAGGACCTTCAACTCCTATCGAGCCGGCAAGATTATACTCTTTCCCTCGACATCAACTTTTTCACTCTTTCGTTTGTATGCCTTCAGTCCGGATTGATGAATTATTCAGCTTCGGCAGAAATATTAGCCAACTATTGCCCAATCATCAAATGATGGGTCATAGTATTGAAGACTGCATAAAATTCAAAGATGATGTCCAAAGGCTAATTGGACAAGGGATAATTAACCTGGGTGTTCATCAGGTCAACCCTCCACAGCCTCATACTGGACAACCACCAAATGGACCGGCTAACTCCGGGTTCCACTCGGTGAATGTCATTAATGCGTCATCATCTTCTGGTCTTCCTCAGTCAACATTAGAGGAGGCTTCAAATCCATATTTATCCAGTCAATGGTATATAGATGCGCGTCCTCTACAACAACGCTCATTTGCCATAAAGAATACCAAGCTTATATTTGATAATCTCAGAAGGCAAGGTCTGGTAACCATATTTAAACCAGCACCTTATATCTTTCAAAGTGAAAAGGAGATGCATGATTATTGTGAATATCATGCCAAAGCAATACATCCCACCGAAGATTGCCCGGAGCTCCACGATCTGATCAAAACTCATATCCGAGAAGGAAAGATTGATCAATATGGGAACTCCTTGGCACCAGCAAATGGGGTGTCACAACAAACATATCATCCAAGCCCATAATTTCAAGCGTTATATCCAGAAATATGTGAATATTATCATCATCAGCTGGGCTATGGACAATATAGAAGCAAAGCCGAAGAAGACCAATTCAAATTGGTCTTTTCGATATAGAAATGCAATCTCAGAAGAAGCTGCGGCGAAGCCAATCTCGCAACAAGTAGAGGAGTTCGTGGATGATTATCACCAACTCCCATCTTTATTGTTGAAGGAGCAATCAATTCCACCTTTGAATCACAAGCTTTACAAGGTGAAGGGTCAATGTGGGCCCTTGAAAATCAGCCAAATCCAAAAGAGCCAGCACTCTACAGCAAGGAATGGCTCCAGCAAAAGAGCATCTCCAAGTCATCTTCAGAGCAGAAAGTCATAAGCTCGCTTGAAGCTCTGCAGATAAGAAATAGAGAGAAAAATAGAAGGAAAAATGAAAAAAGAAGAGTAAAGAAGTAAATGGAGTGTGATGCTGCTGCAGAGATGCCTCAAATACTCACACCTCTTCAGACGCTCCAAAAGCTAATTGATGATCTGGAAGAATACATACCTCCCAGGACATCTGAAAAGCTACCCTCGTATCATACATTCTATGGGACCGAGCTAGAGCGAAAAATCCGCTCCGGAGTTTGCTCTATCAATTACAGGTAGAAGCCAGGGGAGCGACTAGCACATCTCTCAGCATGACTGAAGTCTATGTATGGAATCGTGAAATCACCGTCAGGAGTTGATTCCATGCTCATTCCCACGTCTGCAATATGGTATGCATACCTCCACCAAAGGAGTTGCAAACCGCTCCAAGTGATAATACCAACACTGAGGATAAGCCAATAAAGCGTCGGCCGGCAAATAATTGTCATCGCAAGAAAGGACGTGGTAAAGAACAAAAAGCTGTATCTACCACTCCCAAGAAGCTTGATATTACAAAATCAAGCAAAGTCATACTCTTCCATGGCGAGGAATCGAAGCCTCTGCCCGAAGCTGAGATACGAGCAGATTCCTATGTCTTCGATCCTTCAGATGAAGAATAAAAATTGCCCAATATGCCTGCTCATATAAAAGAGAAGAGCCAAAGTCCATATGCTTCATCAAATGAGCCGGACAACGCTCCTCCATTTCCAAATGAAAGGCTATTAAGCCCTCTCTCTCAAAAGAAATCTCTTAAGCCAAAAGAGCCATCTAAATCCTTGATTGAGGGATCCCCCTCATTGGATCAAACATGTGTTGAAGCCAATAACAGGATTCTTCAGCAACTCAAATCACTCCCAATCAATATCACTGTTTGGGAGGCAATTACTTGGAGTAAAGATTTGAGAGAAACTCTCGTCAAAATACTCCAAGAACTAGAAACATATGAAGCTCATATGCCTGATTTCCATGCTCAGATATATGAGGCGTTGGCAGCAACTGTCACCTTCACAGATAAAGACATGTTGCTAGCTTCTCCATGCCACAATCGTCCTTTATATATGAAGGGACAGGTCAACGACAATGAATTAAATCGGATCCTGATCGATCCGGGGGCATCTATCAATATAATGCCCTACAAAACCTTTGAATCTCTACATCTCATGCCCTATATGCAACAATAAAAGATGTACGGATCACTGGTTTCAACCAAAATTCTGAAGAAGCCACTGGAAGAGTCACAATTGACCTAATTCTGGGAAACTTCGCCACTAAGGTAACCTTCTATATTATTGATGCTGATACAACATATAGAATATTGCTTGGAAGGCCCTGGCTACATGAAAATTGGGTCATCCCATCGACACTCCATCAATGCATCAAATATGCCAAGGAAGGAAAACAACATACAGTCTTTGCTGATCAAGCCCCATTTCGGGAAGATGAATGCAATTTGACTGATGCCCTCTTATTATCTCGGGGGACCAGTTCCTCAAACCCCTGCCCGGCCTAAAGGGAAGGGTAAACAAATCAAACCCTCGGATGAAGATAGTGAGACTGGCGAGCTCTTTGTAATAAACAAAAATTTTGCCGAATCCCATGCAAAGAATTTTCGACGCATATCAACCCGTCCTGAAAAGCAAAGCATCAACCATAAGGTTGATCATGCAAGTCAAGTCATTAGTGGGAGCATTCCTTTGCCTCTCAATTGCTTGCAGATCAGCTTCCCAAAGCAAGATCAAAGTGTTCAACGACTGAAAACATTCGTCGTCACTTATCAAAGAAAAGAAGAGAAGGAAAAAGCCAGAAAGGCATCAAAGCTAATCCACTTCTATAAAGGGGAGCCAATAGCTCAAACATCCCTCGATGATGATTTTGATTGGGAAAATCAGACCCAAAATCATCCTGAGCCAATAGAAGAAATGGCAGATATGCTAGAAAGCATCAAAGAAATGTGCAAGAAGCAAAATATTCCCCAGGTCCAAAATACCTCCCGCCAGAATTTCTTCAAGCAATTATGGGAACCAGCAATTATGGGAACCTTCACAAGTGCGAGGACAACCTCCATTTCTCAGAAAAGATATAAAAGAACTAGGTTATGAAGCCAAGGTCTTCTTCTCAGCCAATGTTGTTGGGCTACTACCAGATACTTGCGGTGCAAGAAGCAGCCAAGCATCTTCCAATTCCAACTCTCAAAAAGATATTTTCTGTCCCACCAAGGGACCATTAAACGAAGAATCGTCGGAAGAATCTGACGAGCAATCTTCGCCAATAAATTCTGGAGATACAAATTTCTACGAAGTTCTAGTCGCCTACCCTGACGACGAAGAAGACTTCGTAGATCTTCAACCAGCTCCTCAAGAAATTGAAGATGGAGGACAGGCCACTGTTGATGAATTAATTGAGCTCAATCTCGGGGATCAAGAAAACCCCCGGCCAGTTTTCATCAGTACCCTTCTTGATGAACAAGAAAGGGAATCTTATAAAATCTTCCTTCTGGAATTCCAAGACTGTTTTGCTTGGAATTATAAGGAAATGCCCGGGCTGGAGCCATTAGTTGCTGAGCATGAACTATCTATACTTCATACAGCCAAGCCTGTCAAACAAGCTCAAAGGCGCATGCGTTATGAGCTGGAGCTGAAAGTTAATATTGAAGTTGACAAACTCTCTGAAGTAGACTTCATCGAGCCATGCATATATCCAATTTGGCTCGCCAATATTGTTCCAGTAAAGAAAAAGAACGGTCAAGTCCGAATATGCATTGACTACAGGGACTTGAACAAAGCATGTCCCAAAGATGATTTCCCAGTTCCAATCACAGAAACTATGGTGGATATGACCACCGGCCATGAAGCTCTATCTTTTATGGACGGGTCTTCAGGCTATAATCAAATCCGGATGGCGATCAAAGATAAAGATCATACTGCATTCAGATCACCCAAAGGTATCTTCAACTACAAAAGGATGCCCTTCGGCTTGAAGAATGCAGGAGCCACATACCAAAGAGCCATGACCAAGATATTCAATGAGATGATTCATGATATAGTTGAATGCTATGTGGATGACTTAGTCGTCAAAACCAAAAAATGGGAAGACCATTTATCTGATCTTCGCCGTGTTTTTGAAAGACTTCGTCAATTCAAATTGAAAATGAACCCCATGAAATGTGCATTTGAGGTTTCAAGTGGCAAGTTCTTGGGCTTCATCGTCAAATATCGGGGAATAGAAATAGATCCCGACAAAATCAAGGCGATCCAGCAACTGCCATCTCCTCAAAATCTGATCGAGCTAAGGTCATTTCAAGGGAAATTAGCCTATATTAGGCGATTCATCTCTAATCTCTCAGGAACATCCATGCCCTTCGGCAAGTGATGAAAAAAGATGCTCCCTCATATGGGATCAAGATGCCAAGCTGCCTTCGAGCAAAAAAACAATATCTTCTCACTCCACTAGTGTTGGGAGCCCCAATCGCTGGAAAATCTCTCATACTCTATATTGCAGCTGTGGACGCCTCTTTGGGAGCTCTATTAGCACAAATAAATGAAGAAGGCGAGGAGCAACCTCTATATTATCTCAGCAGGAAGCTGATTGGTCCAGAACTTCGATATGCTCCAATGGAGAAAGTCTGCCTAGCACTGATATTTGCCGCCAAGAAATTACGGCATTATCTGCTGGCTCATGAAATCAAACTCATCTCCAAGTATGATCCACTCAAATATCTGCTGAGGCAACCCATATTGTCAGGAAGGCTCGCAAAATGGGCTTTGCTCCTCATGGAGTTTGATATCACATACGTCCCACAAAGGGCAATCAAAGGGCAAGGTTTGGCTGAATCTTGGCTGCACATCCAGTGCCAGAAGATTCTCCCTTGTCTATAGATCTTCCAAGAAGAAGAAACTCTTTCCCTGCAAATGAAAGAGATAATCAAACCCAAGAAAATCCAAACTCCTAAGAGGTCATCACAATTGAATTACCCTCTTGGGAATTATATTTTGATGGAGCTTCTCGGACTCTCCACCATACAGATGGTTCTGCCAACCTCTCTACCTGGGCAGGTATTGTCTTGGTCACTCCCTAAGGAGGAATATTATATAATTCTTGTGCTCTCATGAAGCCGCTCACAATAATGAAGCTGAATATGAAGCTCTAATTATGGGCTCCGGCTGGCTCTCGAAATGGGGGTCAAAAGTATACAAATTTGGTGACTCACAACTGGTCATCCGACAAGTGTTGGGCCAGTATGAAGTCCGAAAGGAACAACTGCTTCCATACTATATCACGGTCATGAAGCTCAAAGAACAATTCAACTTCTTCGACATATCTCATGTGCCAAGAAGTGGAAATTCTCAGGCAGATGCTCTTGCTAAATTGGCCTCTGCCATAAAACTGCCTCCCGAAGGAGAATTGGACATAATTGTCCGTCATAGAAGACTCATGTCGAGTGTTCTCGACGATGAGTCCAATATTGCAATTGAGGAAGTATACAATATAGAAGAAAATACAGCAAATGAAGATTGGCGTGAGCCGATTATCAAAATCAAGAAAGGTTGGCTACCTCCTAATCGAGCTCAGAAAGTTCAGCTCTTACGTAGAGTTGCGTCATATCAATTGATAGGAAAACAACTATACAGATTGATCCACGAAAGAAAAGGACTGGTCCTTCTCCGATGTTTATCTCTCAAAGAAGCCAAAATCATAATGAAAGAAGTTCACTCTGGACTGTGTGGTGCACACCAGGCAGGAGACAAGATGAAAATCAATATCAAGCTAAAAGGCTTCTACTTGCCTACCATGTACGCGGATTGCATCCAATATGCCCGTACATGTCATCAATTCCAAGCCTTCGGCCCCGTGCCGAGGAAATCTCCAAATATGCTACATCCTATAGCGCCAACATGGCCCTTTGCAGAATGGGAAATGGATATTGTGGGACCATTCCCACCCTCATCTCAAGGTCACAAATTTATATTGGCTGCCACATATTATTTCTCTCGATGGGCTGAAGCTATCCCATTAAGGGAGGTAACAGGAGAATCAGTCGCCAAATTCGTCAAGCAAAACATAATATACAGATTTGGTACCCCGCACAGGATCGTATCCGATAATGGGTCACAAGTCAGAAACAAAACAATATATGCCTTGGCGGTCAAATTCCATTTTGATTGGAGAACATCTTCAGTATACAATCCACAAGCAAATGGGTTGGTCGATGCCTTCAACAAAACTCTCTGCAAGTTGCTTGCCAAAATAGTCGGCAATAGAAAGCGGGAATGGGGAGAAAAAGTTCATGAAGCTCTTTGGGCTTATCGAACAGTATATAAAACCCCCATCGGATGTTCGCCTTTCTCCTTGGTATATGGAGCTGAGGCAATGATACCCATCGAAATTGAAATGACATCCTATCGGGTGGCAATTCAAAATAAATTTCAAAGTCAAGATCAAAGTCAAATAAAAAGAAGACTTGAGGAGCTCTCCAATCTAGAAGGAAAGTGGCTCGAAGCATATAAATCACTCCAAGTATATCAAGCTAGAATGGCTCGTGCCTTCGATAAATTGGCAAGACCAAGAGCATTCAAGCAAGGACACCTCGTCATGGTCAAATGCAGAGAAGCAATGGCAGAAAAGTCATGTGGCAAATTACAGCCCACTTGGCTTGGCCCATATATGGTCACCTTGGCATATGAAGGAGGTGCACATCGGCTAGTTGACCACAAAGGTACTGTGCCCTTTCCTCCACTCAATGGCAAACACCTGAAGTTATATCATGCACCAGAACATGAATTCCCTGGCCAGTCATCAAGACAAAAGCCCGGTCATCCAAATAGGCATGAAGCCGAAGAAGAATGAAAGGTATCCTTTCCAAGAACTGATGCTGAAATAAAGATTGCCATAGATGGGGGCAAAGGAATCAAATCTTCTCCTGTTCACCATACAATATAAATCTATGAATTCCTTCGCCCTGCCAAAGCTTGAAGCCAAGGGTACTCTATGTATAAACCCAAGAAGCAAATGAAAGTCGAAGGGTTATTTTGCATCTTCTGCCAAATGTGATTCCAAAACTATAGCCAGCAAACCACAAAGGTAGGCTATATCAAACTCAAGCTTATGGCCAATAAGCCATCAAGGCAGGCCATATCCATAGCCAGCAAACCACAAAGGTAGGCTATATCAAATCCATACTCATAGCCAGCAAACCACAAATGTAGGCTATACCAAATCCGAATTCCAAACTCGTAGCCAGTAAGCCAACAAGGCAGGCCATATTCAAACCCAAATTCAAAATCATAGCCAGCAAACCACAAAGGTAGGCTATACCAAATCCAAATTTAAACCATAGCCAATAAGCCATCAAGGTAGGCCATATCAAATCCAAATTTCAAATCCATAGCCAGCAAACCATAAAGGTAGGCTACCTCAAATCTAAGTCCTAAATCCATACCAATAAGCCATCAAGCAGGCCATATCAAATCCAAATTTTAAATCCATAGCCAGCAAACCACAAAGGTAGGCTACCACAAATCCAAGTCCTAAACCATAGCCAATAAGCTAGCAAAGCAGGCCATATCCAAACCCAAATCCAAATTTCAAATCCATAGCCAGTAAACCACAAAGGTAGGCTATGTCAAATCCATACTCCAAGTCCTAAACCATAGCCAGTAAGCCATCAAGGCAGGCTATACTCAAATCCAAATTCCGAACCCATAGCCAGAAAACCACAAAGGTAGGCTATATCAAACCCAATTCAAATCCATAGCCAGCAAACCACAAAGGTAGGCTATATCCAATCCAAATCATAAATTCACCGCCAACAAACCACAAAGGTAGGCGAAATCAAACCCAAACTCCAATCATAGCCAACAAGCCACCAAGGCGGGCATACCTAAATTCAATTCAAAATCATATCCAATCCCAGGATGTATATCAAAACCAAATACCAAATGTAGCCACAAACCATCAAGGTAGGCTGAACCCAACACAAACCCAAATTTGAAACCAAAATCTATACCTAAATTCAAAATCATAGCCAGCAAACTATAAAGATAGGCTACACCAAATTCCAATACCAAACTCTTGGCCCAAAAAGCCATTAAGGAGAGCTAAGTCAATTCAAAAGCTCAAAGTCCCACCTGCAAGCCACAAAAGCCAGCTAGCTCAAATTCTAATCCCAATCATCCCCAGTAAGCCATCAAGGCAGGCTATACCCAAATATAATTCCAAACCTATAGCCCGCAAACCACAAAGCTAGGCTATATCAAACCCAAACTCCAGTCATAGCCAACAAGCCACCAAGGCAGGCCATACTCAAATCCATGGCCATCAAACCACAAAGGTAGGCTATCTCAAATCCGAATTCTAACCGTAGCCAGAAAACAACAAAGGTATGCTATATTCCAAATCCTTAGCCAGCAAACCATAAAGGTAGGCTATATCAAATCCAAACTCAAAGCTATGGCCAGTAAGCCATCAAGGCAGGCCATATTCGGGTACAAATCCCAAATCCATAGCCATCAAACCACGAAGGTAGGCTATATCAAATCCAAACTCAAGATCATGGCCAGTAAACCATCAAGGCAGGCCATATCCAAATGCAATTTCAAACCCATAGCCACAAACCACCAAGGTAGGCTAAACCAAAACCAAAACCAAAACCGAACCAAATCCAGAACCAAATCAAACCCAAGTCCTATATCCAGATCCAAATCCCATATTCTGATCTGAGTACCATAAAGGTAAGCCAGCATATTCACATCCACACCCAAACAAAAAAACCAATGCCAGCAAATCCATCCAGAAATCAATGAAATGTCTCGAATACTGAATATCAAAAGAAAAAAAAAGAGAAGAAAAGAAAGGGGTTAAAAATAGAGATACCCCGATGGACTTAAGAACACAACCACATTGTGTTCTTAAGGGTAAAAAGATAAAAAAAATCCAGCTGAGGTGAAAACCCGAAAGGGCGCTTCAGGCAAAAATGGAAAACCCCTCAACGTGAAAACCCACAAGGGCGCGTTAGAAAAAGCTAAAGGGGGCCAGTTTCAGTGAAAACCCGAAAGGGCACTGGGACTGGTAATGTGAAAAAAAAAATCATAAAAAAAAATCAATCAAGAAGAAAAAGGAAGAAAAGAAAGGGGTTAAAAATAGAGATACCCCGATGGACTTAAGAACACATAAGGGTAAAAAGATCAAAAATCCGGCTGAGGTGAAAACCCGAAAGGGCGCTTCATGCAAAAATGGATAACCCCTCAACGTGAAAACCCGCAAAGGCGCGTTGGAAAAACTAAGGGGGGCCAGTTTCAGCTAAAAAACCCGAAAGGGCGCTGAGGTTGGTAATGTGAAAAAAAAAAACGAAAAGAAAAGAGAAAGAAAAAGGAAAAGGGATGGAAGGGAGGACTTCTCTGTCCTTCATTTTGTATTTACAGAATTACAAGCCGCTCTGTAATAAACAAGCAGAGCATAATAGTTGCTGCATACAAGACAAGAGGCAGAATGGAAGAACCTATACACAATCACTTCAACCTAAAACGAAGTCAGGAAGGTTTCTTCCTCTTCAGTCGTTCGACTTCTTTGGTCTTGGAAGATATGGAACGGCGATATTCTTCATCATCTCTAACAAAGGCAGCCTCCTCTTCGGAGTCCTTGGCGTCATCCTTGACTTCCTGGCCCAGAGAAGATCGTGCCTCCTTAGTTCCCTCTGCAGACGGATGATATTTTCCATCTCTGCAGTAATTTTCAGCTTCCGCGTTTTCCGGCCTTTACACACTTCAGTAATCCAGGAGCCTCGTCTATCAGCGTCACTGGCCAATGAACAAAGGTCACCTTCTAAAGTCTGGATCCGTTGGTCATAAGCGGCCCAGACTACATTACCATGGCGGCGACATACTTCGCCCCAGATATCTTCAACAAATGCCATCCATCGATCCTGAACGATACCCGAGTTAAAGGCTAGCATAGTTTTTTCCTTCAATACTCGCTTGACAGCATCAATCGGTGGAGGATCTTCTGAGTCTACCACTGCTCTGACCCAGCTGAGGAGAAAATCCCAAAGGTCCTTGTCCTCAGGACCTGGACTTGGCCTGTCCCTTGTGGGCCATTCTACGCCATGCCCAGATAAAGCATTAAGTCCCAGTGGCGGGGACCCACCATCGTCAAAATCCGGAGGTGGTGGATTACCTGGCGCATAACAAGTATATGTATCAGCAACTGACGATGAAGCTGGAAAAATCCAGAGGAAAATGAGAAAATGAAAGCTGCTATAACTCACTGGGTGAGGGATTCCTCTCCTCTACTTCTGCCTCAGGAATCAAAGGTCGAACAAAATTCGACTCTTCGGTACAAAGCTCCTGAGGAGCAGAGAAATAATCAACTACATGTAGATCTAAGCTTCCTCCATCAATTGGTGGTATGGATGGCTCAGGACTAGGGTCTGTCTGCCCAAGGAGCCCGGCGCCATCTGCGGTATCCCCAACTTGAAATGCAGAATACGCCTGTGATTCAAAAAATGGGCTCTCCAAATTCTCCCAAGGGAGGAAAGGTGAACTGGTTGCGAAGGTGGAATATGGATCCACCATTCCCCAGGAGAAAAGTTGGTCGCAGAAAGGCTGGCCACCTGAATACAAGAAAAGAAGTCAAGCATGAAAGAAAATATATTCGCCAAAGATTGTATATGAGCTCAGTAAAGAAAGTCACCCGCAGAAATTGGTTCTATGGCAGGATATTCCTCATCGGGCCTCGGGATATAAGCGTCAACAGGTGTAAAAGGATGCTGTTCTGCTAAGGCTCTAAACTCAGCATATGCAGAAGCACTATCGTCGCACCCCGTCACCGTTGTTTCAGGAAATGAACAGTTCGATGATGGCTCAATATTATCAACTTCTGATGCAAAATTGACACCTGCCTGAGAAGAACACCCATACTCCACTCCATAAAGAAGAGAGGAACCTCCAGGAAGAAAGCATGATTGCCTAAAGCAATCGGGTCAGCACTTCCCTTATTTGTCTCGTTATCTAAGACAGATAAGTTGAAAATGGGAAGAAAGGATAAGTCATGAATGACAATGATGAGAGAAGAAAAGAAAAGAAGAGAAAAGAAAATCACCACTAGATGAGGTGGAATCTGCCACCCTCCCTTTCCAGCCCTCTTGAGTCTGGGAGAAAAGGGAATATTCAAATGAGTCCCATCATTCCTGTCTCCAACAATTTCTGAAGCAAGAATGGCTGGAAATTCAATATAGATATGTCAAAAAATACCCACTCCACATATCTCCTTGAAGGAAAGATATGTCACAGCCATGGAGCAGAGCCAAAAAGATTAGCCTCAGCAGCAGAATTCCGCGTCAAATCCTAGATAAAGTCAAGAAGACAAGATTCAAAAAAAAAGATGTCGGATCCAATTCAAGCAAATGTCAAAAAGGCAGAACCTAGAAAAGGAATACCAAATACAACCTTCAATCAGGTTAGAATCTCAAGCCTCAAGAAAGAATTTCAAATCAAGTCATTGAATAGAACCTGAAAGATAAGTTCCAGCAATAAAATTTCCAACCCAACTCTAAGCAAGGTCAAAAAGACAAGCTTCGGGAAGGGAATCCTAAATCAAGTCCTCAACAAAGCCAGAAAGGCAAGTCTCAAAAAAGTTTTCTGGGTGAAGTCAGAAAGACAAAGACCTAGGCAAACAGATCAGAATCAGTTCTGAGTAAATCCAAGAAGCGGAGCTGGTAGCTCAACACAAGAAGCATGGCAAAGCTGATCGTGGCCCAAGGTTGCGGACGTCACAGTGAAGTACTGAAGCGCATCAACTATGGCTATGATTTTTCAGTCCAAATTCCTCATCAAGTCATAAAGACAGGAGGCAAAGCTCGAAGAACACACGAGACATCCTCCTTTGCCTTCGGCTTCGGTGCACATCCCGTGGGGGGCATTTGTTGGCATAAAAATTTGTCAAAGCCCCATCTCCAAGAAAAGCAAAGTTCAAGACGGAATGATATTCCGCAGAAGTCACAACACGGAACAAATCCGACAGCACGAGGTCCATAAAGACCAAGTGTGAAGTACAAATACAAGTACACGGAAGAAATCCAGCAGCACGAGGTCCATAAAGACCAAGTATGAAGTACAAGTACAAGTACAAGCACAAGAACAAGCCCAATGGAAGCTCCACAGGTGTAAATTCAAGTCTCCGTCAAGCAAAACTCCGAGCGAAGAAGCAGATTTCAGCAACTCGAGTACCCCTGAAATGGGGCATGCAATGGTCTATTTATAGACAATTCTCCCCCTCCTAATGTTTTTATACAAAAACGTTGGGAGGCTAATGTTTTTATATAAAAACTTGGGAGGCTAATTAAAAAACATTGAATCCTAATGTTTTTATATAAAAATGTTGGAGGGATCTCTCCCCCTCCAACCGTTTTGTATAGAAAACGGTTGGAGGGGAGATCCCCCAACCGGTTTTATACAAAACTGGTTGGGGGAGATTCCCCCCCAACCGTTTTAATGTCAAAACGGTTGGGGGGTTCCCCCCTCCAACCGGTTTTACATAAAACGGTTGGAGGGGTCTCCCCCTCCAACCGGATGGGGTTCTCCCCCTCTCTTTCTCCTGCGCAATGCAGCAAGGGGAGGAGGGCAGTCCCCTATAAAAGGGGGTGCACCCCCTCATATGGAGGGGGCTGGTGGCTCATGCATATCCCCCCACCCTGCTGGAAAAACCAGTCCCAAAGACCTTGTAAAAACCATCCCCCAAACCCCTTGGATTCCCATATACCCCAAGAGGCAAAGGGCTGGCTTGCATGCCTCTAAGTCCTCATATCCCCCCCCCCTAAAAACCTGCTGGTTGCAACCCTCAAAAGCCTTGTAAACCAGTCCCCTAAATCCCTGGAAAAACCAGTCCCCAAGCTTTGTAAAGTCTCCTTGTTCTGGAAGGAAAATTTCAGAAATAGCAAATCTCCCTTCTTCCAATCCCCTTCAATTCGTTCTTCCAATTTCTGGTTCGGAGTGAAGGTATTGGTCCATTCCTTGCTCAATATGGAGTGAGGAGCGTTCGATAGCGCGGAAGAAAACGGGAGATCGTCATCGTATACGGCATCAACATCTCCCTCGTCCCCTCCATGGAGGATTTCTCCGAAGTTCTATAGTATATTTCATATCCCCACATTGAGCAAGACTCTATGGGGATTTTTCGGGGTTTAAATACCATCCGTATCGAGCAAGACTCTACGGACATATGGTATTTAAATACCCTTGTATGTTGTGCTCTAAATGCCTCCATATCAAGCAAGACTCTGTGAGAATTTTTCGGGGTTTAAATACCGTCCGTATCGAGCAAGACTCTACGGACATATGGTATTTAAATACCCTTGTATGTTGTGCTCTAAATGCCTCCATATTGAGCAAGACTCTATGGGTACAGACATTTAGAAGCCGTTTGTTCTTGTACTTACATGTATATGTTTCTTGAAGGAGACTCTGCCCAAGTAGAGATTCTACCCAAGAACATATTTGTATGATCATAATCTCGTGCTTATATGCATATGATTTCTTGAGAAGACTCTATCCAAACAGAGATTCTGCTCAAATACATATTCATATAATCATGGTTTTATGCTCATGGAAATATGTTTTTTGAGTTGAACTTTGCCCACGCGGAGGTTCTACCCGAGAACATATTCATGTAAGCGCAATCTTATAAATATATTTCCTCAAGGATATTCCGTCTAAATGAGGGTTCTCCCCAAGAATGTGCCTGTATGTTCATAATTATGTGCATACGTCTCCCAAAAGAAAGATCTGTCTAAGCGGAAATTCCGTCCGGAAGATATTCATATATTCACAAAAGTTGTGCTTATATGCATACATTCGTCGGGAGAAACTCGATTCTGAAGGAGATCCCGTCGGAAATATATTCATATGTTCATAAGTATATAAAAGGGACTCCCTTGAACGGAAATCTTGTCCTAAAGAAAATGTGTATACTCGTTCAACCATGAGATAGTTCTGCTAATGACAAGTTCCACAAAGGAAACTCATACTCTTCTCCCTATCAAATGTTCTTTTCAAAAAGGATGACCCCATTTCAAACTTAAAACTCATTATGTCCAAAAAAAATAAACAAAAGAAGAAAATGTTGTATCAGGATTTCCTATAGATGCATATATTCTCGCCTATGCTATGAAATGGTATTCGAGTTGAAACTGGTGTTAATACGACACCTAAGGCTTTTAACTCGATGTAAATGTAACATCGATTCCGATCGATGGAGACAGGGGTCCAGCACACGCCACCCTAATCGCCTGATGATTAAAGGCACAGAATCAAAGAAGTTCAGATCAAAACATGGCGCACTCGTCCGTTTCACGGACATACAAATTCTTTATCCGCATCACGCGGACCTTTTATTTCTGTCTGGTAGACAGTCTGGCACGCCTCGCAATACAAAGTCAAAACATGATAAACCAAAATGAACCTCCCTATAATAATGGGAGAGGGAAAAATTCCCGTGTCCCTAGCGAGACCTAGCCAGGTGCGGCAGAGAGCAGTGCCCCAAGGCTTCCTAGAAGAAGAAATGTATTTAAAAAAGTGGCCACAGGATACCCGCCGTCGTCCCGTCTCCGACGGATATCCTGTGGGGGGCATTTGTTGAACCCGGAAAAAATATCGAGATTTAAACAAAGCCCGGGCAATAATTCGCCTGGAAAAGTACGGAGTTTTGGGAAAAACCCCGATCTCCCCCGTGTTGAACACCTGAGATAAATAGGTTTGAGCTTATATTTTAGTCTGATTTAATTCGGATGACATGTTAAACACGGCGTTCGATGAGCCGATGTGGCGAGGTGTGTACCCTCTGTCGGGCAGCGTTAACGTCCAAAAGTGCGTCCAAGTGTGTGCACGTCGTACATGTGTTCGGGCAGGCAAAACGGCCTCGACGTTCGAAAACGGAAGCAAACGCACGTCAAACGGCTGCAAATGGACGTCAAACGCACGTCAACGGGCAGTCAAATGGGCAGACAAGACCCTGGGGGTCCCGCCTTTATAGCATGTATGGCTGGGACACCCCCCACGGGGTGTATGTGCGTAGAAGCCACCCCCTGCAGGGTGGTTCTGGGCGGAACACCCCCTGCGGGGGTGTCCCGGTGCCAAAACCACCTCCTGTGGGGGTGCGCGTTGCGCGGACACCCCCTGCGGAGGTGCGCCGTGTGCGGCCACTCCCAGCGGGGTGTGCTGCGCGCAGCCACCCCCAGCAGGGGTGCGCCCCGCGGGCCTTAGCCCATCCTCAGCACCACCCCCCCAGTGGGGGGGTTTGCACGCTCAAGACCTAAGGGGCCACAGCCCCTCCCAGCGCCCCCTTCAAACCCCTATAAATATGGGGTAGGGGCCATGAAGAAAAGTGGACTTGAACTTGAGCTCTTCAAGAAGACTTTTGGGAGAGACTTTTGGGAGAAGGCCCTACAAAGTGTTTGTGCTCAAGGGGGAAAATACCTCTCAGGCTCCCGGTAGCTGCACACGCGTGCTTTGTCCCCGTGCTCCGTCTGTGCTTCGTGACGTGGGAAGAAGACGACACCGCATGTCCATATATAAATTTAAAATAACACGTATGTGAAGAC
Organism: Colocasia esculenta; assembly: GCA_014218235.1. Classification (NCBI taxonomy): domain Eukaryota; kingdom Viridiplantae; phylum Streptophyta; class Magnoliopsida; order Alismatales; family Araceae; genus Colocasia; species Colocasia esculenta. The sequence continues at coordinate 155,929,950 of CM024754.1, forward strand.
ACATTTATGTAAACGCCCAATGGAGGCACATACACCCCATTGAGGATGTATATGCAAATGTCATAAATAAAAAATATATATTTGAGGATATTTGTGGAATTTTAATTGTCATCTAAATTCTCTAATTTCGGCAAAGGTCTTTTAACAAACGTATCGTATCAAAGGTATTCGGGTTTTTACCCGATGTAAATGAAACACTGACTCCGGTCGGTAGGGAATGGTCCAGTACACGACCACTCCAATCACTTGATAAACGGGCGCGCGCGGAATAAAAATATAAAATACTCGAGGGCTCAGGGTTTATACCCAATGCACCTCATAAAATATTAATTTTTTGTCTGTTTATTTTAAACAGTCTGGCACGCCCATGCATAAGACATACATTCACGCACATATTTTTTCCCACATAAACGGATAAATACCGCGCGTATGTTAAGAAACGAAAGAAATCCTTTTCCGCGTTCCACACCCGCCAACCAAGATCCGAGAAGCCAATACACTACAGCCCAAGCCACCATGTACTTTAAAACAGATTTAAGAGATCAATTCTAGATACTCAAGTAAATATATCAAAGACTTCATGAAACCAAGGTTCAAAATCTCGGGGATCGGGATCGGATCGGTCGGCCCAAAACCGATCCGACCCGGCGATCCCGAGCTCGGCTCGGCCGAGCCGGGCCGAGCCCGACCGGGTCTGGCCAAGCTAAAGGGGGGTGGATCGCCCCCCTTAAAAAAATTAAAAAAAAAATAGAAAAATATGAAAAAATAGGAAATATATGAACATTGTATTTATGAACTGAAATACATGAGAAAATTGTATTTATTGGAATCGTACATTATATTGTGTGGACATAAGGTTTACATAATCTGTCCAAGACATATAATGTTGGTAATATGCCTCATATTGAGTCAAATATTGACTATAGGCATCCGTGTTCGCATATATGATAGTGATTGGTGTGTAGCCCGGTATTTCAGGCACTTGATATGAGCCATATGACTCATATGAGTCATGTGAATGTGAATCGGACTTAGTGGATTGTGCATATGCTCCACCTCCGGTGTAATATGATGCATCCGGGTATTGAGGATATCCCAAGTAGCCTCCCTGCCCTTGGTAATATCCTTCAGTGGAAGCATAAGATGATGTATATATAGACCCCCAAGGCCTCCAAAGGCTCCAAAGAGCCGTTTCTGGCCGTTGGGGAACAGTCCCCAACGGCTAGAAAACGGCTAGTTTTGAACTAGCCGTTGGGGCTCGGATCGCCCCGGTCCGGCCCGATCCGCGGCGGACCGGCCCGGGCTCGGCGAGCCCGCCGAGCCCAGCCGAACCGGACGATCCGAGCCAAGGTTTGCCATATCGGATCTCGGCTTCGTCTCGGAGGGCTTGAAGAGAAGAGATCTCGGAGAGATCTCAGTAAAATCTCGGGAGATCAAATCTCAAGATATTGAGATACAAAAATGATATATACACATATATGTATCCTATGTGAGAACAAAAAGATTATTTTTAAGCAAAACAAATAATTGGATACATTGATAGCCATCATTAGTACATCTGTACATGTTACAATTAGATGTCACAAGAATCAAGAACAACAATCTAGTAAGAATCATGAGTTTTAATAAGTTCATATCATAATTTTAAACAATAAGTAACAACAAATAAGCAAGAATTAACAGGCATGAGAAATATTCAAAAAATAAAGCAAGAATTAAGTAGATTATGTAAAAAAAACCTAAAACATTAACAAGAAATAAAAATTCAGAAATGAAAGATGTCATTCGGATCTTGATTTTATCTCGAGAGGATTGTAGAGAAGAGACATTGGGGAAATCTCATATAAATCTCAAGAGACCAGAAGCACTAACAAAAACTATATTAAGTATATATTTCCGAGGGACCATTTGTAATCTCATCCAGTTAACCACTCAACATGAGAAAGAAGACTCAAGAAAAAAGTTGCCTATAAGACTTGCAGTGGACAAATTAGTCATGGCTAGGAGCCTTCCTCTTTTAGGAAGACATTTAAATAGCAACCACATGGTGTGATGGTTGGGGAAGGAAGTGATGGATTTCAACATGCTTGAATGAGACAAAGGATCTCAAGAGATCTTGGCATCAGGTGTCTCGTTGTTGAACCCCAAAAAGGCATGATAAACATTTACCAAAAGAAGTACTCGGGAGGCCTGAAGATGTGTGGAGTTCCCACTAAAAAGAATTTCTGAATAGAAGATATGTGGAATGTCCAATAGAAGGACTTCCTGAATTTTTAAGGTATGTGGAATATCCACTAGAAGGAATTTCTGAACTGAAGGAATTTCTGAACTATGAGGGATGCCCAGCTGAAAAGAGCCCATGGATCTATTTATACTGATCCAAGTGGTTAAAACACCTAGAAAGATGTCTTGGAAGCAAAGTGATGCATGCCTTAAAACCAAGGCAATTCACACCTTAAAGACAGAAAATTCAGAAAGCAAAGCATTTGGTTCCTTGAAGACAAGGTAAAAGAAAGAGAAAAGACTTGAAGACAAAGCAACTTATGCCTTGAAGGCAAGGTAAAAGTGGACTGAAGTCCCCCTCCAAGCCAAGGGAGAAGCCTTATAAATACCATTGGCATTAAGCCCTCCAGAAAAAAAAACAAAGTTCAGAATAGAATGACACTCCACACAAATTGGTGTACGGAAGAAATCCGGCAGTATGAGGTCCATGAAGACCAAGCATGAAGTACAAGTACAAGCACAAGAACAAGCCGGCGACAGAAGCTCCGACGATGCAAGTGCAGCTCTTCACCGGGCAAAACTCCGAGCAAAGGGGAGCGGGATTTCAACAAACCAGTCCCCCCTAAATGAGCCCCTTATAGCCTATTTATAGGCCATCCTCCCCCCCATTTTAAAACAACCCTTAGGTGTAAGGGGAATGGGGGGAAGAGAGGGCGGTTGGAGGGGAGGCCCCCCCCCTTCAACTTCTGAAACATGGAACCGGTTGGGGGGGTGCTCCCCCCCAACCGGTTTTATGTAAAATCAGGTTGGAGGGGAGGCCCCCTCCAACCTTTTAATATAAAACCGGTTGGGGGGACTCCCCCTCCAACTAGTTTTATATAAAACAGGTTGGAGGGGACCCCCTCCAACCGGTTTTATAAAAAAAAAAAACAGAAAAAACAGGTTGGAGGGGACCCCCCCTCCAACCTGTTTAAAGTAAAACCGGTTGGGGGGTGCTCCCCTCCAACCGGTTTTACATGAAAACAGGTTGAGGGGAACCCCCCCAACCTGTTTTATGTAAAATCAGGTTGGGGGGTGACCGCACCCCCAACCTGTTTTATATAAAACAGGTTGGAGGGGGAACCCCCCCCAACCGGTTTAATATTAAACAGGTTGGGGGGGTGTTCACACCCCCAACCTGTTTAATGTTAAACAGGTTGGGGGTGTCCCCCCAACCGAAATGGGGGTTCTCCCCCCCTCCTTCTCTTGTTTATGCAGGGAGGGGAGGAGAGGCCAGCCCCCTATAAAAGGGGAGGCACCCCCCTTCATCTAAAATGGAGGAGAAACCCCCATAAACCCCCATATGCTGGCCGGCCAAACCCCAAAAAACCCCCCACATGCTGTGAAAAACCAGTCCCCCAAATCCTTGTAAACCAGTCCCCCAAAAATCCCTGCTAGTTGGCAATCCCCCAAGCCTTGTAAACCAGTCCCAAAACCCTTGTAAACCAGTCCCTCCAAGCCTTGTAAGGCCCGGGTTCTGAAATTTTCAGAAATATTGCAAATCTTCTTGTTCTCCCGATCTCCTTCCATCCGTTCTTCCAATTCTTTGGTTTGGCGTGAAGGTATTGGCTTATTCCTTGTTCAATATGGAGTGAGGAGTGCCCGATAACGTGGAAAAGAGCGGGAGATCGCCATCGTATACGGCTCCGATATCTCCCTCGCGCCACATCCCCACATCGAGCAAGTCTCTGTGGGGATCCAGGGGTTTAAATACCGTCCATATCGAGCAAGTCTCTATGGACATATGGTATTTAAACACCCTCTGTTCTCTCTCTCTTGGTATATTTATACCCTATATCGAGCAAGTCTCTATGGACATATGGTATTTAAACATCCTTTGTTCTCTCTCTCTCGGTATATTTATACCCCACATCGAGCAAGTCTCTGTGGGGGATTCAGGGGTTAAATATTGTCCATATCGAGCAAGTCTCTATGGGCATATGGTATTTAAACACCCTTTGTTCTCTTTTTCTTGGTATATTTATACCCCACATCGAGCAAGTCTCTGTGGGGGATTCAGGGGTTTAAATACTGCCCATATCGAGCAAGTCTCTATGGACATATGGTATTTAAACATCCTTTGTTCTCTCTCTCTCGGTATATTTATACCCCACATCGAGCAAGTCTCTGTGGGGGATTCAGGGGTTTAAATACTGTCCATATCGAGCAAGTCTCTATGGGCATATGGTATTTAAACACCCTTTGTTCTCTCTCTCTTGGTATATTTATACCCCACATCGAGCAAGTCTCTGTGGGGGATTCAGGGGTTTAAATACTGCCCATATCGAGCAAGTCTCTATGGACATATGGTATTTAAACATCCTTTGTTCTCTCTCTCTCGGTATATTTATACCCCACACCGAGCAAGTCTCTGTGGTTTAAATACCCTTGAATACGGACGTTTAGATGCCTTGTACTCATATGTATATATTCCGTCAAGGAGACTCTGCTCAAGCAGGGATTCTGCTCGAGAGCATATCTGTATAATCATAAATCTCACGTTTATATGCATATGTTTTCTTGAGGAAACTCTGTCTAAACAGAAACTCTCCTCAAATACATACTCATATAATTGTGAGCCTATGTTCATACGGATATGAATCCTGAGTTGAACTCTGCCTATGCAGGGGTTCTACCCGAGAACATATCCATATAAGTACAATCATATGCATGGAAGGAAGAATCGCCGGGATCGAGCCAGAATCGCTCGATCCCGGATCGGATCGACCCCCCAAGGACCGATTCCCCCTTGAAGCCCCCAAAACCCCACATTTTCGGCTGGATCGACCCAACTCAGTAGGATCTGAGTTGGATCGCTCGAGTCGAACCGGGATCGATCGATCCCGGCTCGATTCAGTCGATCCAGACTGATCCAGGTCGATTCCCTCAGGCTACCTTCAGGATCCTCTTCAGGTAGGGTTGTCAGGATCTCCTTATTTACCTGAATATCATTTAAGTAAATATTAGTATTTGTAGTTTCATTTACTTAAGATATTACATGTAAATAAGGAAGTACCCCCCATTTGAATCTAATAAAAATATCAAAAAATCATATCTCTTACCAATAAAAGTCAACTCTCTCATCGAAGAAGAAAAATCGCGATTTTGGTGATTTTAGCGAAATGCTAACTTTCTAATCTCTCGTAATTTAGTTTATCTAAAAATTGATAATTCAAATAAACCACATGGAACACTAAAAATTCAAAGTCCGGTAAAAAAAGTCAACGTGCATGTGACTTCTCCAATGGAGCCACTCTCCTACTGACAGCACTTAGTCTGCTTGAGACCTCTCAGGATTTGGTCAAACTTAAGTTATCATCATCCAAACCTCTTAGAATTTGGTCAAATTGAGCTACCATCACCAACTCATGACACTCATGAGTTTGGGTGATGATAGCTTAGTTTGACCAAATCCTAAGAGGTCTCAAGTAGACTTAGTGTGTCAGTAAGAGAGCGGCTTCTTGGAGAAGTCATATGCACGTTTGATTTTTTTTGTTGGACTTTAGATTTTTAGTATTTTATTAGACTTATTTGAATTATAAAATTTTAAATATGTCAAATTATGAGAGATTAGAAAGTTGCTACTTTGATAAAATCACAAAAATTGCGATTTTCTTCTTGGATGGGAGAGTTGACTTTTTATTAGTAAGAGATGTGATTTTTTAATATTTTTATTGGATTCAAATGGGGGATATTTCCTTATTTACATGTAATATCTTAAATAAATGAAACTACAAATTTTAACATTTACTTAAATGGTATTTAGGTTAATAATACACCAAGTCTTTAATATTTTATACTTTTCTTGTATTATTATAGTAGTAATAATACACAAAATCTTATTTTCATATTATGAATGCATGTATGATTGTTTTTTATGCAAATATTAGTTCTTTCAATTTATCAGATTTTCCCTCATTTTTGCTGTTTTTTTCTATTTTTCCTGAATTTTCCTGAATTTTTTCCCCAAAAAAACCATTTATAAACTGGCCGATCCAGGATCGGCCAGACTTCCCTTGGATCCATGGGATCTTGCGATCCGATCCGATCCAGGATCGGATCGAGCCTGGTCGATCCCGATCCCGATTCCGATCCTGCCTTCCATGATCATATGTATATATTTCCTTAAGGACACTCCGTCAAGACGGAAATTCCGTCCTAAAATTTACTCAAAGGAAACTCATACTCTTTTCAAAAAAAACAAACAACCCTATTTTTCAAACTTGGACTCATTCTGTTCAAAATAAACAAAGCAAAAATGTTGTCTCGAAATTTCTTACAGATGCATATATTCTCGCCCACGCTATGAAATGGTATTCGGGTTGAACAGGTGTTAATACGACATCTAAAGCTTTTAACTCGATGTAAATGTAACATCGGTTCCGATCGATGGAGACAGGGGTCCAGCACACGCCACCCCAATCGCCTGATGATTAAAAGGCACGGAATCAAAGAAGTTCAGATCAAAACACGGCGCACTCATCCGTTTCACGGATATGTAAAAATTCTTTCTCTGCATTGCGCAGACCCTTACTCCTGCCTGGCAGGCAGGCTGGCACGCCCCGCAACACAAAGTCAAAAGATAAATGAACAAACATCCTTCAAATGAAGGAAGAAAGGAAAGGATAGAGAAAAAAAAATTCCCGTGTCCACACTCGTACATCTCGGATATCGGCAAGCTGGAGAGGCAGAGAATCTCGAGAGATCTCGAGAGATTCTCGGGAGATTGCAAACCATGATCCGAGCGCAGGGGACCGGACAGGTTACCCCGGCTCGGATCGGAGGGGCCAAAACCGAGCCAACTCGGGCGATCCGATCCCGAGTTGGCCGAGTTTTGATTCCTTGCATGAAACAACAATTCTTCTATTCAAATGTGAAAAGTCCAGGCCGCTCAAGAGAAAAGAGGGAAAGAAGAAGAAAGGAGAAGAACCAAGGGAGCAAACCTATGGTTGTGACAAACTTCTCACCCATGGCTGCAGTCCGCCAATCATCTTATATAATGCTAATAACCACTACCTTGTACATGGATGACTGAAATACCCTGGTGAACAGCTATCAAGGAAACAAGAATAACTGATAATTACAAATAACACCATGGAAGGCCTAACTACCCTTAGCAACATTCTGAACAAATGGAACATGTTTTTAGTAAGCTAACCCCTCCCCCTCCTTGGGTTATCACTGCACAACCCCCAAATGACAGTACTCCACTTCTTTTGACTGTCTACCTCTAGCTATTCATTTCCAAAAATGTTCCCCACTTCACATCATGTATTCTATTATTGGCATGATGAACTTGTACGATGTGGTCATCAATACCCATAATTGGTGAAGATGTAGTGTTCGTGGCCTAATCGGGAGCAGATCTCTTTATTTCCATGTTCATTTATATATGTCCTTGTAATTAATGAGGAATGTCTAGAGGTCCGGTACCTTTTTTTGTTGTTTATGGTACAATTAAAAGAGTTTTCGTAAATGCCTTAACAGAGAGGGACGATCCCATGTATTGATGACCTTTCACCTCTGTATTCCATTCAGATTATAGGGAGTTCGAGTCCAGATAGGCTGCTGATCAGTCAATAAAAAATTTTGCTTTCTAACTGAAGAGGAGGCTGACAACCAGATAAATATGGAGTTGGTCGTAAAGAGTACTTTGACAAGGAGAGGGAACAAAGGAGATGATGTCTAACAAAGTGGTTTTATGCCTCTAATAGCTTTTCATGGCACCCTAAGTACTATGAGCCCAAACTTCATAGGGTTTACTTCCCTGAGGCCACATGGTATTAATATGCAGAAAACCAGCTTTGAATCTCATAACTGCTGCCTCTATCCTCTTTAAGACCATGGAAGATATGCCAATCATATGCAGTAACTTGATGATTGACCTCAGGTTTCTGCAGTTTGATTAAACAAAAAAGGATTCAGACTTCTGGGTGCAACAACTAAAAGCATAACTACCCATGAGGGAATGAACACAAATAACTGAAACCAGCAAACAATCACTAAGCAATCCTTTCCGACACATGTTGTGAGTATCCTGTTGTAATCATAACTGTGGAAAGTAGGTTTAGGCCCTCCTTAATACACCTTAGGTCATAGGTTCAAATCCCCACCCCCACACTTACCTACCAAAAAAAGTTTGTTTTTCTCCCATGGATTGTGGTATCGGTCGATCCAGATCGGAATCAGCCATTGCCGATCCGATTCTGCTCCAAACGGGCCGATCCGGATCTCCTCATGCCATATCCAGTAAACCCATGCATTTAAACAAAATCCCAGTTGATCCCCTGAATCCAATTCCTCAATCCCGGTCTATCCAATCCGATTCTGGATCAGGATCGGGAAGGGTCCGATCCCGGACCCCGATCCGATCCGGAATTCCTTGTTTTCTCCTTTTTCCCCTCTGAGACCACTTTCTGGAGTTCGTAATGTGAAATGAAGAGTCCTATGTTTTTTAATGGCTGTACCCTGTGGCTTGTTTTCAATAATGTTTATGTACACTTTTAGCATACAATTTCTTTTAGAAGTGGATGATACTCCAATTTCATTAATGAATGCCTTTTGCATCTCATGTAAAGCTTGACTATGAGAAAGGCGAAGAAAATTGGAATAAATTGGTGAGGTCTTCTTCAATTGATTGGAATAATAATTTGGACACCATTGTTCAGTGGTCTCCTTACTGGAGTGAAGCCGATCTTCTTCAGCAGGTCACTATATCCTCGTTTCTTTTTCATCCGATTCATGTGAATGCTTGTTCCAGGATGTATTACGCTATTGTGCTTTTCCATACTTGGTTGCATAAGGTTTCCTGCTTGTAGAACTGTTATGTCTAGTCCATAGATTAGAGGCTTCCCATATGATATTCATATACTTGATAATCCTCATATTACATCCCACCATCTGGGTACAGCTGTACAGGTAGCTTGGAAGTTGGAACATCCACTGTAGTTCTCTTCCTTTTTTCAACCTGTTTCCTATTGAGAGTTTGATGAACACCTTTTGGGTTATGTAGGTTTAATGATTTACCGTACCTAGAAGGTTTTTGGCTCTTCTTGTTATTAAGGAAAAGAGGAGTGACACCTGCTGGATAGTGTATTCCTGGAGTAATAACTTGCTCCACATCTGGTGTGCAGCAAGTACTGAGGTGGCAAGCACACCACATGTGATTGTTCCCTGCATTGGTGTGATGTGACATGGGTGTGTCATGGGGTGTGATTGCTGTCTTGTCTCAGGTCTCTTCAAGACCTTGTGTCTTGTCAACCCCTTGTGGATCAATCACATCGGGGTGTGCTTACCACCACAGCACTTGCTGCACACTTACTTTTATTCTTGCTGGGCAAACATGGAGGCAGCTTGTTGAATATCCTATCATGACTGCATCCTGGAATCATCATATATAACGTACGGCCAAGGAAGGATAGGGTCACTCCATATTCTTGTAGTTTGATGCTCGATGAACTTAGATTCTGCTATTGTTAATGTGCATGGTCTTTAGCTGTTTTGTGGGTTGTTTTTTTGCATAGGTGTGGATACATCCAGTTTTCATTTAAACATGTGTACAATCTTTTTTGAAAGGAAAAGAATGAGACCTCTCTTGTACATCTGATGAGGTTTACAACTTATTGACTGGGACACATTACTTGGAATGGCCGTACCTTGGTCTCGAAAGGACAAGCTTTCTTTGTTAAGTGAAGTGTGGCATAGAAAAGCAAAGAAATCATTCTAGTATATCGTCGACTTGAAGGTATCTCAGTTCAAAGAAATGTCTGATTCCTTAGATGATCAAGGGTAAGCACTTCAACAATTACGGATACCTTGATAAAAACATCCATAAAGATGGTCGTCTGTCAAAATTCAGTTTGACTTGATTAAGGTGGCCCATTGAAGTCTTAGTTTGGTCCAACTCACTTGTTTTTAATGAATGTGCCAAATTCTGGCTCATGGACCACTGAGAACCGGTAACAGCAGGAAGAAAAGAATGAGGAAGGCTGATAATTCTGTATAGCTTTAGTGTTTTGACATTTATAGATCAAAATATGGTGTTCAAGAATGAAACTATATCAGATGTTCACTAAGGGTGTAGAAAGTGGGGCATGCGGGTGATTGTGCAGATTGATTACCCAAGATGGAGGTCAACTTGTGAGAGGGACCTGTTGAACCCGAAAAATATCGGGATTTAAACAAACCTCGGGCGGCAAATTTGCCCGGAAAGCCATGAAAAAGTCCGGGAAAGAACCACGGCCTCCCCACTCGAACACCTGAGATAAATGGGTTTGAGTTCGGATGTCCACCAAGAACGATCCGGAGGATGACGCTTAAAAAGGCCTGTCAACGGTAGAGATACATGCACCGGATAGCCGAAAATTGATGTCCGGACACGTGCCAAAGATCGCGTACGACTCGGATGGGTCCGAAAAGGTGAAATGCACATGCCCTCCAAAAATGGGGTCAAACGCACGTGAAACGGGCAAGAACGCATCGAAGGCACGTCAAATACATGCGGGCATGTGTGTGCACGTGTGCCGCACGTGCCATGACAAACCAGCAAACTCCCAGAAATCCTCTGGGAAATGGCCAAGGAAGAAGAGGCCACCGGTCAGCCCCCTGACCGGCGACCCCCCCCTCGCAGCAGGAGGGGTGCCGGTCAGGCCCCCTGACCGGCGGACCCCCCCTCCGCCAGCAGGAGGGGCGCCGGTCAGGCCCCCTGACCGGCGGACCCCCTCCGCCAGCTAGGAGGGGCGCCGGTCAGGCCCCCTGACCGGCGGACCCCCCCCTGCCAGCGGAGGGGCGCCGGTCAGGCCCCCTGACCGCCGGACCCCCTCCGCCAGCCAAGAGGGGCGCCGTCAGGGCCCTGACCGGTTGCCCTTTCCCCAGCCAGAGAGGGCCGCCGGTTAGGCCCCTAACCAGCGCCCCCCTCCGCCAGTCAGGAGGGGCCGCCGGTCAGGCCCCCTGACTGGCCCCCCCTCCGCCAGTCAGCCCTCTCGCGTGGGCACCTCTGCCGGTTCGCCATCGGCCTCGACGCTCGCGCTCTGCCTCGACGCCCGTGCCGCGAGGCCTCCGCCGGGGAGGGTACCCCCGTCGGTTAGCCCTCCTGAAATCCTTTAAATAGGAGGGTACACCCCATTGCAAACGCGCCAAGAAAGAGGCCGGGCACCGCAGCGAACAAATCGCATGCCAGGTCTCGCCGAGAGCCTTACGTGCGTGAGCTTAAATAGGCCGCACATGCTGGGGAGAAAGTCCTTGGCGTCTGTCGGTGTTCTGTCCTCCACGATGAGGCCCTCCTGTGCTCGTCCGTGAGAAGACACCACAGGTTGTCATATGACCCCGGCGTTTTCATTTAAGTCCTCTGGTGTCATAAAACGACACACGTCGAGGCCCATATTTAAGTCCTCCGGTGTTATAAAACGACACACGTCGAGGCCCATATTTAAGTCCTCCGGTGTCATAAAACGACACACGTCGAGGCCCATATTTAAGTCCTCCGGTGTCATAAAACGACACACTTCGAGGCCATGTTTAAGTCCTTCGGTGTCATAAAACGACACTCGTTGAGGCACATGTTTAAGTCCTCCGCTGTCACCAAACGACCGTGCGTAGAGGCAATGCTGTCCGACGGTGGCACCAACACGCCATTCGGCCTACAGCACGCCATTCGGCCCAAAAACCCCTCGGCTTGTGCAAAGAAATCGCAGAGCCCCTGACCTCACTCACGAGCCCATGCTTAGAGTGTGTCCGTGCGCGAGCTTAAATAGGCCGCACGTGCTGAGGAGAAGTCCTTGGCGCCCGTTGGTGTTCCGTCCTCAGCGTTTTGCCACGTCCGCGGGAAGACGCCACAGGTTGTCACATGACTCCCAGCGTTTGTATTTAAGTCCTCCGCCGTCACCGAATGACGTGCGTCGAGGCAATGTTGTCCGACAGCGGCACAAACACCCTGTCGTAGACTTAAAAGCACAAATAGTCGGTAAATGCTCGGCGGAGGCACAAACACCCCCGCCTCGAGCATCGAGGACCCGACAAGTTTGTAAACGTCCGACGGAGGCACAAACACCTCGTCGTGCACGTAAATACAAGCCGCATATCCTGCAAATACCGGACGGAGGCACAAACACCCTGTCACGGACATTGATGTATTCCCCATACCGTGTAACGTCCGACGGAGGCACAAACACCCCGTCGTCGACGCTCATGTACACGAAATACTTGTAATCGCCCAGTGGAGGTACAAAACCCCACTAAAGGCACCAATGTAAATGTCATAAATATAAATGACATGAGCAGGCTTGAATAAAACTGTGGAAATTTGCTTGTCATCTGCCTTTTCTTCTTTAAATTTCGGCATACGGTCTTTTAACAAACATTACGCATTCGAAGGTATTCGAGTGTTATACTCGATGTAAACGAAACATCGACTTCGGTCGATGGGGAACGGTCCAGTACACGACCACTCCAATCGCCCTGAACGCGAGCGCATGCGGAAAATAAATGAAATGAAATTCGAGGGTATCAGGGTTCGCACCCCATACCCCTCGCAAATAAATCTTTGTCTGTTTCCCGTAAACAGTCTGGCACGCCCAAAATTCATCATTTCAGAAAAGAAATGGAGAAGAAAAAATCGAAGGAAAGAAAATAAAACCACGTTCCAACAGGACCCTAAGTTGTCTAACCATGGAGACTGGAGACACCATCGTTTTGTCAAAGGCTAGCCATTGTTTGATATTATCTCTTTCACAGGCATTGATGATTATTGTTTGATATGTGATGAAGAACATTTCTTCCAGAAGTTTAAATTTTCAAGGTTAGTTCTGCTGTTAATGGGTCATCCAAATGTCTCAATTAACTGAATTTTGAACTTTATACTCAATTTGACGCTCATACAGTGAACCTTTGATGGTGCTCTTATCATCATCATCATCATCAGAGCCTTATCTCAATATTTATGGTCGGCTACATGAATTCTTTTCCGCCACAAATTTCTATCAAGTTCTATAATCGTGTTTAAACTCAAGAAGTCCAAGTCTTTCCTAATAACATCACACCATCTCATTTTAGGTCTTCCCCTAGCTCTTTTACTGGTATCCACTAAGATTTTATCACATCTTTTAACCGGCGCCGAGTTAGGGCGACGATGCACGTGTCCAAACCACCCATGGATGGCAGAGTCGGCCGACTCGGAGCGGAATCGGCCCATGCTGACCCGACTTGGGGGGGGGGGGGGGGAACACCCACCCACCCACGGGACTAGGTTTGCAAAGTTCACTGCCCGACTCGGCTCGACTCAGCCCAACTCCGGTCTGACTCGGGGTCGGGATCGGCTGGGGCCGACCCAGCCACCAGACCCGACTCTGCCATCCTTGAAACCACCTAAGTCTATTTTCTTTCATTTTTCTATCAATCAGAGCTATCCCCAAATCCTCACGGAAGCGCTCATTCCTAATCTTATCTTTCTTAGTCTTACCACACATCCATCTCAGCATCCTCATCTCCGCCACACACATTTTATTAATATATTCCTTTCGCACTGCCTAACACTCGGTACCATATAATAATGCAGGTTTCATTGCCGTTCTATAAAGCTTTTCTTTAAGTTTCACTGGTATACGGCGATCGCAGAGGCTCCTGATGCACTTCTCCATTTTTGCCAACCTACCTTAATCCTGTATGCCACATCGTCATAAATCTCCCCATTCTCTTGAATGATAGACCTTAAGTATCCAAAGCTACTACTCTTAGGAATGTTTTGTCTATCAATTTGAATCATATCTTCCTGTAACACCCTCTTATTATTATAATTACAATGCATAAACTTTGACTTACTCCTTCTGATTTTAAAACCTTTAGATTCCAAGACATGCCTCCAACTTTCTAGCTTAGCATTCAAACCTTTGATGGTGCTCTTATGTTAAAAAGAATGTGCTGATGCAGTTTTAAGTCAAAGCCAGTCAAAGTTGTAAATAATGTAGTAGAAGGAGATTGCGTTCAGTGTGGTTGAGTTATGGGTGAAATTGGTAGAAGTAGAGTTAGATCAATTTAGATGGAGCTATCTTAGGGCCTATTTGGAAAAGGGTTGGGTTTAACCCAACCCAACCCAACCCCAGGGATAACTCTGTCGGGTTAAATGGCCTTCTACTTTGGAAACACAAGAGTCAACCCCTTGGGCTAAAGTGGTTACCATATTTTTTACTTTTGTGCTTTGGAAGGAAAAGAGGGTTATCCCCTGCCTCCAACTGGTACAATATCTAAAATGCCCTTATCCTACATCTCCTATTTCTCATGTTTACTATATTTTTCACGATACTATTTTTTACTCGCTTATACATGTATATTATTAAAGTGTCTCATTACTTAAGTATGTATATTTCTCTTACTACATGACAAAATATGCATTTAATATTAAATAATAAATATATTTTGGTATATGAATTTTTATGTCAAAGGTTTTAAATATGTTCATTAGGAATTAAATCCTTAAAGCAAAATTACACTATGTATGGTATGTTATAATTGAAGGATGAGGTTTAACTATAACTTACAATGAAAATGGTGAGGACGCCAGGGCATGGATTCGGTTTGATCCGACTTACGTTTATTGTCATTGGAGGTCTTCAACAGCGACAACGACATCCTTTTGGCATGATGATGATGGATTGATGCACTTTAGTGGATTACTTAGTCACTTGAGTATTGTAAGGCCGATTAGTGGCCCATTGGAGTCTTTTCTTTTATTGTGTTTTTTAATTGCAGTTTTGGGTCTTTTGGCACTATTTTTAGCTTGGGCAAATGTAATGTGTATTGTCCTCTAAGCAATCCTATTGGTTGAAAGAGAGAGAGAAAGAAAGATCTTGTTAGACTTTCAACCAATAAAATTGTTTAGAGGGCAATCCACATCACCTTTATTGCCTCTTTGAAGGGTAATAGACATTTCTCTTTTAACTTTAGGGATATTTTAGTCAGTGTGGAGAGGACTATTAGGATTCTACCTCTATATATACGGTTGCACTATCAAATCTTGAGACATGAAGAAAGAAAACATTTTCTTGGGATGAGCGCCATTGCCTGAGTGTGGTACGTAAAACCCTTGGGGTGTGAAGCTATGTCTTCTTCCTCTCCCCTTCCTTCCTCCCTTGTCTGTTCATTTCCCTCCTAGTCATCTCTCCCTCCCTCTAGTGTCGTCCTCTTTCTCCCTTTTCCCCATCCCCCTATTCTGTTAGCACGCGACTGCCATACTGTTGGAACCCGTCGCCCCACCATCACTGAATTCCCAGCCTTCCTCGTGTCTTTGTTCCTCCTTCGCCGACGTTGAAGCCGAAGCCAATCCCCCCTCCTTCGCGTTCTCCTTCTTTTGCATGCATCATTTCGGACCTCCTGCCTTCCCTACCACCATGTCCATTCTTTCCCCACATCATACACGGTGCAGTAGCAGCAGGCCACTGCGACGACCCTAGCCAGTCGTGCGGAGACCCTGGGCGTACCGGCCACCCTCGCGTCCCTGTTCACATGTGGTCGTTCGCACACAAGTGGTTCATTGGCAGTTTGATATACCGCCCTTAATCGTTGGTTGGCATCGACTTCTATATAGAACAACTGCATGACGTCCATGTCTGTGCCGATAACTCCTGCCACAACTGTCGTCAAGTGATTTGCAAAGCATGTGCTCGAACGATGTTGATACCGGTTTCAGGCGGGTCTGAAATCAGTCGAAACCTGTAAAAGAACATTAAAAAATGAAAAAAAACATTAAAAAAAGCCAATGAACATGCATTTAAGATTGAAAAAAATGGATGAAGTGCTAGATAATAGATATATGTGTTTGACATGTTAATATAATATTAGATGCATGTTAAACATTTAGACAATAAACATGGAGTGAACTTGAAGTTTTGCATTGCCATAAACATTATAAAGACAATAAATGTTGCAGAAATTAAGTATTCTTACCCAAACATTACTATGCACTAAGATGGATAATAGTCGGAAGAACCTTCTCCTTTATCATATGGTTACTGTCCTTGATACCCCATAAAGAGGGTTCATAACTTCATATATTTGGAATATTCACTATAACCAAACAAAGATGCAGCTAACTCACTCATCCCTCTTTGGATCCCTTTTGGAGTGAATGCTTGTTGGGTTGATTGGAATCCATAATCAGAATAAGAAGAACCTCAAGCATGAGAAGGGGATGCTGGGCCATAACTGCTACTGGCTGGAAGTGGTTGAAATTGGAATTCAGGTTTATGAGCCCACCCATACATTGTTGTCTCCTATTGGCCACCTTCATAGGGACCATAACCTGAATCATGTCTATAGTGCCCCTGTGAATCATGTCTATATTGCCTCAATGAATCATGTTTATAGTAACCTTGTCCCTGTGAACTATGTCCATAGTCACCATATGAATCATGTCCATAATCACCCTATGACTGTGTATATATGCCATCGCTAGAAGTAGTACCTGCAACTATACTAGGATCATCATCATCATCATCGTTATCATCGTCCTCTGTTGGACCCCGAAAGTTTGCAATGGATTTCCATAAAGGAATGTCAAAAGATATTTATATTGATCCAATGGTTACTTAGGTAATATTGGGTCCAAGTCTTTTTCAAGTTAAGAAAAGGACTTGTTATGAAAACCAACATTAATTCCTTCAACGAAGTACAAGTTCGTGAAGAACAATGCTTCGAAGAAGAAGATAAGTTTTAAAGAGTCTTTAACGACATCGGGTCAACAAGACCAAAGGTTCGAGGAAGATTACACCTCCAAAGAAATCACTTGCAAGGAGAAGCACCAAGCACTTGCAAAAATCCAAATTCAAACACTTCGTCGTCCGGAGATCTTCAAGAAATGAAGCAGTCTTCACAGCATCAAAACACTCCCCGGCAAGGCCCGAGGGGGAAGATTTATAGAAAAAATCAAGAGAAGGATCCCTCCGGTTAAGGAAGGTTCTTCCTTAACCGGGGGGACCTCCCCCTGGTTAAGGCACATAACCGGGGGGACCTCCCCTCGGTTACCTCTCTTTCTTCCCATGTAAAGGGGAAAAATCCCTAGAAATACCCCATGTAGCCCGATGGAAAAAGGGGACGAAGGGATTGAAATTTAGGAAAGCTTTTTGAAGAAGAAAGGGTCGGAGATCTTGAAGACAAATTTTGCTGGTGTTCGGCGTGAAGGTAGTCACCCCCGGCAAGTCAAGGTCGTCCCCCTCCGACTGTAATCTCCTGTAAATCCCCCTCCATGTCGAGCTAGACTCTATGGGGGTTTAAAAATCTAAATATACTTGTTTATATCTCCATGTCGAGTTAGTCTCCATGGAGATGAAAATGTTAAATGTTCGTGTGTTCTAGTGTTTAAATATTTTCCATGTCAAGATAGTCTCCATGGATATAAATATTTTAACATGTTCATGTGATCCGATGTTTAAATATTTTCCACGTTGAGTTAGTCTCCGTGGGCATAAAATATTTAAATATCAAATGTTCTTATGTTCAACTATTTTCATGTCGAGTTAGTCTTCATGGGGATAAATATTTAAACATGTTTATGTTATTTCCCTTATGTCGAGCAAGTCTCCACAAGGGTAAAATATGTTTCTGTTTATATATGCATGCCTTTATAAGGGGACTCTGCCTAAGCAGGGACTCTACCCAAGGCATACTCATATATTCACAACATATATGTTCATATGTGCGTACTTTATGAGGAAACTCTGTTCATATGGAGGCTCTGGCGCTCTGCCCAAAAATACGACCATATGTTCATCAAATATGTTCGTGTGTGTATTTGTGCGAAAAACATTGCCCATGCTGAAGCTCTGCTCAAAACACAACACATTCAAATATAAATAAATCCTCGGGTTCATACCCACTTGTCCCTCAAATTCCATGTTAAACTCACAAATAGAGTCCATGCTCCCTTTTAAAAACGTATTTCGTCCGATAAAACAAAATCACCGTGTTCTTGTTTTCTATAAAAATATAAACCTCAACTTTACTATCAAGGGTGTTCAGATTTAATCCGATGTAAATCAACATCGAAGATTTAATCTGATGTAAATTAACATCGATTCCGATCAATGGAGAAGGGGTCTAGTACACGTAACCCTAATCGCTTGATAAAATAAAACATATGGAACAAATGTTTTAAAATAAACAATAGGCGCACTCGTCCAATGGACATAAAATTTTCTCCGCGTCGAGCGGACTACAAATTCTATCTGATAGACAGGCTGGCACGTCATAAGCAAATCAAAATTAAATCAACTCTCATCAAAAAATTTCGCATCCAACATCCTCCTCAGAAGTATAAGAAACCAAACGCCTTCTTCTAGTCTTTGACTCTTTTTCTATTGATTAGTCCATCTCTTGCATCTTTGTATGAAGTCCTTTTCCCCTTAGCGTTCCTCTCACATAAATTTGCGTCATCTTCTTAATTGCCGAGTCGTCTTGAGTGGTAACACTTGTCCTCTCAGTCATATATATCTCTGACGTAGTTCTCCTTAATGATGGAGGTGGCTTCACCATTCTAGGAGTGACTAACCTGCTATCTGATTCTGAGTATTGAGTTGGCTCAAGCTCAGGCAGCTCCTCAGTGTCCTCAACAATCTCAGGCTGTTTTCCCTTTAATGATGATGGTGATGCTCTTGGTTTTTTCACTTACACTCTGAATTCTGGATCCCTTGGCTCATCTCCATCTAATATTTTTTCTGCCCATGTTGTATCAGTAGGATAAAAAATGGGGTCATCAATCTCCTCTCATACCTCAACCCAAGATTGCAAGCAATTCTCATCATCAAATATGATGTCAACATCAATTTATCCAGCTGTATCATATGCGTGGCATTTCTCCCTCAACTGTTGTCTTAGTCTCATATTTTTAATCCTTAATCTCATATTGTAATAGTAGTAAACTAATTTATCTAATCGTTCTACCTTCAGCCAATTGCGAACCTTTGAGTGTATAAGGCTGAACGTACTCCAATTTCTTTTACATTGGCTGACTGATGTTGTTTGACTAAATGCCCGGATAGAAATAAAAGCCAATGCATTACTGCCTAAATCTCTGTTGTTGACCATAATCCACTAGTCACCGGTTATAAAAAAAATGAACGTTAGATTTAAATGAGATCAACTCATAATATATGTATACATATTGGCAAATATGGTATACCTGGTTGACTTTTCCTACAACATATTGCAAGAGAGTTAGAATATGTCCTAATCCTCATTCTATATGTATCCATCTATAAGAGAAAAATAACAGTTTAACATTAGCTCGCTATTCTCAAATATTCCCTCTTATTGATAAAATTCATAAAAAGAGTGAAGACCAACTTGAAGTTCGGCCTTCAACGTTTTTTCTAATGTCATTGATAAACGACCAATGATATTTAAAGTGCCATGAAGCACCTCATCATCAGCATGTGCATTGTCAGCATAGATCAATCGAGGATTGAGAAAATAATATGCATTTATGTATAATTAAGTGAATGTAATATGTAGAATACTCCAATGGGAAAGAGATAATGAAATGATTCATCACGTACCAGTTGCATGTAAATCATGATGTAAAGTGTTCTCTCATCTGTGATCAATAATTTTCCACCACTTCTTATAGTCTCTGGGGAGGGGCTGCCGCAACTCCAACTTCGCACGCTTCATGGCCTCTTACAAAAATCTTATGTCATTCTTATCATCGTCATCCACCATTGTAAGTACCTTTACAAGAGGAGTGACAACTTTCAAATAACATGAAACCCTCTCCCAAAATTCTTGGTCTTCTATAAGATGACAACAATCTAAATAATCCATCTGATTTTCAGCATTGTTTTTGTCTATATATTCCAGCAGGGTTTTGTGATATATGAAAGATTTCAACTCATTCTTAAATTTATGCAATGACTCCGAAGATATGAAATTAGAAGCAAATCTTGTTGGCCCTACACGGATGATGTCTCAGCTTCCACTTGCTAACTCTCTGAACATGTTAAGAATCTTGGGATGACCATATATGTACCGTGTCACTGTTGAACGGCAAAAGTGTGACACGTTTATTTCAGCAGAAATTACGAAATCCATTAGATGATGGTCCGCGACTAGCCTAGTTGAAGCCTATTTTGGCGGATGACGGTTCAAGTCGTGGACATGATGAAGGGGCCGTTGGGCCACGAAAATTAAACGTTGGTCATCAGCAGGCCTGGTTACAATACATTATCAGCAGCCTGCTCAGAGGCCAAAAAGTTGTGATTTAAAATGACCCCAAGGTTATTTAAGTTACAAACTTATTAGCGGGGATCCTTCCCCAAAATTCAGCAGGGGAGTTCCGGCCCTTAAAATGGTGCCCGGAGTCCCGGTTAAAATGAAAGTACAAGGAGAACATGTCTCCGTCCAAAGTACGAAGCACGGAAAAATCCGGCAGCACAAGGTCTATAGACCGAGTACGAAGGACAAGTACAAAGAACAAGCTCGAGGAAGAACTCCGAGGCTTGCAAAGGCACCCTCTGATCGGGCAGAACTCCGAGAAGTTGGGGCGAAGCGCCAAGGAAACGGAGCCGGACTCCAGCAGCACCTTCGGCAGCACAAGGTCTATAGACCGAATACAAAGAACAAGCACAAAGAACAAGCTCGAGGAAGAACTCCGAGGCTTGCAAAAGCACCCTCCGATCGGGCAAAACTCCGAGAAGTCGGGCGAAACTCCAAAAAAACAAGTAGGACTTCAGCAGCACCTCCGGGCTCCAACAAGTCCTGGAAATGAGGGTATAGGGGGGGTATTTATAGACAAAATCCCCCCCTCTCCCCTCTCTTTCCATCGGTTAGGTCCCCCTAACCGATGGTGACCTCACAATGAGGTCACCATCGGTTAAGGGGGGGTCCCCCCTAACCGATGGTGACCTCAACATGAGGTCACCATCGGTTAAGGGCTAACCGATGGTGACCTAAGCATGAGGTCACCATCGGTTGCCCCTAACCGATGGTGACCTCATGATGAGGTCACCATCGGTTAAGGGGGACTCTCCCCTAACCGATGGTGACCTCATGATGAGGTCACCATCGGTTGGGGCACTCTCTCTCTCCCCTCTCCCACGCATGTAAGGGGCCGAAACCCCTATAAATACCCCCCCTATTCCAAAGGAAAGGGAGAGGAAAAATTTGCTCCGGCGAAGCCCTGTTGGAAAAATCCCAGGAAAATAGAAAAGAGCATTTGCTCATTCTCTTTCTCATTCTCAAATCCCTCCCGTCCGGTGTGTGAAGGTACAAATCCCCTTCTTTAGCCCGATAGGCCAGGCGCGGAGAGGAGAGCGGTCGGCGTAATCGTCATCAGCATTCCCTCTTAACCTCCATCCCCCACATCGAGCGAGTCTCTGTGGGGTGATATTCCCGGGGTTTAAATGCCGTCCATATCGAGCGAGTCTCTATGGACACATGGTATTTAAATACCCATGTTCTCCCCCCCATCGAGCGAGTCTCTGGGATGGTGGATTTTGTGCTTATATGTATATGTTTCTTGAGGAGACTCTGCCCAAGCGGAGGTTCTGCCCAAGGACATATTCGTATATTCGCAAATTTGTGTTCTTATATATATGTTTCTTAAGACGAAACTCTGCCCAAGCGGAGGTTCCGTCCATGAACACATATATAAAGATCACAAATTTGTAATTATACAAATATGTTCCTTAAGGAGAATCTTACCCGGGCAAAAATCTCTCTCAGGGGACGTATCCATGTAAATACAAACTCGTGTTATATGTATATGTTTCTTGAGGAGACTCTGCCCAAGCGGAGGTTCTGTCCGAGAACATATTCGTATATTCACAAATTTATGTTCTTATGTATATGTTTCTTAGAGGAAACTCTGCCCAAACGGAGATTCCCCTAAGAACATATCCCTAAAATCACAAATTTGTGCCTATACGCATATGTCTCTTAGGAGGAATCTTGCCCGGACAAAGTTCCCTCTAAATTCATATCCGTATAATCACAAACTTCATGTTTATATAAATATATTTCTTAGTGGAATCTCTGCCCAAATAGAGACTCCGCCCGAGAATATATCTATATAATCACAAATATGCCCAATTTGTATATGTTTTCTCAAAAAAAAAGGGGGGGGACTCCGTTCATACGGGGGGCTCCTTCTTATTGGATACTCTGCTCAAGCGGAGATACCATTTGAGAATATATTTACAAAGTGCAAATTTGTGATTATACACATATATCTCTTTAAGGTAAAGTCCCTCCGGGTAAAGTTTCTCCCGAGAATATATGGATATAAGTATATGCCAACATGAAAATATTGCTACAAGGACACCCTGCCTAAGTGGGGATTCACCAAGACACATTCACATATTCAAAAAATTGAAATAAAAAATGATTGTGATAATATACACACATCCAAAGAAAAAAGGAAGTGGGACAAGAACCGTGCTCAGATACCCTAAATGGGATATGCACCTCCACGAGGAATATACCCGTGGAAATGGACTCCGGACAAAAATCACGAATGGGACAAGAACTTCCGTGGAGATACATCCATATGATCTCCGGAAATTGGATCCGCACAAGTACGAAATGAGGAGAAAAGAAACTCTACCTCGAACTCGGACTCTGCTTAGAAATGGCATTGCAAAAGAACCTCATATAAAAATTTGCACAATCATCCTTCTAATATGGAAGTGTTACTCTGGGTTATAACACCCCCAAGTTCAGAATAAAAATCTTCGGGCATATACTCGTTCACAATAATAATCTCCATGTTTTCCCAAATGAAAACCCATAACCAACCTTTTGTAAAAAGGAGAAAAAGACCTCAAATCGGTCCTCGGGTATATACCCGCTCCCCTTTTCAAAAGAAATCAAACTTGGACTCCCAAAAAGGCAGTCATTTCAAAAATAAATATCCAAAACAAAAGTATTTCAAAACAATCAAAAGAAAGGAAAAACATGTCATAATCAGGATTTTCTAAGAAAAGCATGCATATTTTTCTCGTCCTTTTTCTATGAAATGGTATTCGGGTTTAGACCGGTATCAAATAATACCAAGTGTCCTAACTCGATGTAATGTAACATCGATTCCGGTCGATGGAGACAGAGGTCCAGCATATGCTACCCTAATCACCTGATGAGAATAGACATGGGACTCAAGAAGTTCAGATAAAAAACGGCGCACCCGTCCGTTCGCGGACACACCCGTCCTTTTTCGGACACCACACCCGTCCGTTCCACGGACACCATACCCGTCCGTTCCACGGACACCATATCCATCCGTTCCACGGACACCATACCCGTCCGTTCCACGGACACCATATCCATCCGTTCCACGGACACCATACCTGTCCGTTCCCCGGACACCAAAATTCTTCTTCCGCATCGCGCGGACTCTTTTTCTGTCTGTTAGACAGGCTGGCACGCCCCCGCAAATATCAAAATATAAAACAATAAATACATACGCCAAATAAAATGAATGAACCAATCCCCACGACATTTTTTAAAGGAAAATTCTCTTCCCCCGTGTCAACAGTCACCAGTTGTGCTCGTTCAATTGTGATTTTTACATTTTTATCCTTGCCAATATCCTCAAGTCTCAGGTTAATGCAATGTGCTGCACATGGAAGCCAATACAAATGCTTTCTTTTTTACATCGATTTTTTACCTACAGTCTTGTAACTGGCTTCATTACCAGTAACTACCTACACAACATTTTTCTCTCCAATTTCTACCACCATGTCATCCATCAAATGGAATAAGTAGTTTGCATTCTTCTCATAGTTTGATACATCAATAGATTTAACAAATATTATACTTTCGATGCAATAAACGAGAAAGTTAATCATGGATTTCTCTGTGGTCCTAGTCCAACCATCACACATAATAGTGCAACCCCTCTCCATCCATATATACTTGAAGCTTTCAACCTATTGATGAAGCTACTTAGCCTCTCTCTCAAGGCCACATCCGTATATGTCATCACGTGATGAAGCCTTGAAACCAGACCCAACATTTGTTACAACATCAATCACAGGTTACAAATATTTTGATTCAACTATATGGGGACACCTGCATGAAAGGACCACTTGCAAATGCTTTTAAATGTGTGCCCTACAAATTCTACTGATTTCTTGACACCTCTCAATGCCTGCTTGATTTAATGTTGTGTTGAACTCTACCTTCTAAATATATAGCTATCCATGGGGTTTGCTCTCTGCGGGGTTGCGCCTGTGCTGCCCCTATTGCCTGATCCTCCTACAGGTGCTTGTCCCCTTAATCGAGTTGTACCCTCACACTCTACTGCCTCTGTCAACTCAGGATCTGAGTCCTCAGAGTCGGGCTCATCATCATCATCCCTCCTAGCCCTTCTACCCAATCTTCTTGAAAGCTCCTCACTAATTTTAGCTTTATTTTCAGCCCTTCTTTGCCTACTCTCTCTCTGGCCTAGAAGACATTGGCGCATCTTCTCCCTCACCTCTTACGAAACTATGTCATATTGGTTTACCTCTCCTCTTATCCCTACCAGATGATGTTTGTCTCTAGTAATTCCTCCATAAATCTCTTTCCCATAATAATTGCATTTTTTTTCTTCCTCCTAGCATCAACTAAGGTGAGCTGAGCTCAATCTCTTTCCCACAATAATTGCATTTTATTTTCCTCCTCCTATCATCAACTAAGGTGAGCTGAGCTCATCTTAGATCATCCTGTCCTTGGCTCTGTTCTCCTCTAGCCATGGTCCCATAATAATAAAATCAAACATTAAAAGTTGTAAGTAGAATGAAAAATACAACCAAACATTTTTCCACGTGGAAAATTTCAATGAAGCTTACTTATACTCCAATAGACCTTAAACACACCTAATTACACAAAAGTCCTAATTTCTAATACTTATGACCTGATTTGGGAATTTATCTTAATTACAAGACATGAAATGCAATTAGCTGCATGTTTGAAACTTAAAATAGTTAATAAAGCTTAATTAAGCTTCAATTGACCCTAACCATATCTAATTACAAAAAAGCCCCACTTACTAATACCTAATTATGACCTAATTAGGAAATTTACCTTAATTACACAATTTGAAATGCAATTAACAGTATGCTTGAACCCTAAAAACAGTCAATGAAACTTAATTAAGTTTCAATTTACTATAAACATATCTAATTACACAAAACCCCACTTTCTAATACCTAATATGACCTAATTAGGAATTTTTTCCTAATTACACGACATGAAATGCAATTAACCGCATGTTAGAACCCTAAAACAGTCAATGGAGCTCAATTAAGCTTCATTGACCTTAACGACATCTAATTGCACAAAAGCCCCAAATCTAAGGTTTTAATTAGGTCCTAATTTGGGGTTTTATCCTAAACATGCATAAAAGACTACCTTAAACCCAAAGCTATTATGTACAATTCTATATGAAGAAAACATAAAAACCAAAATACTTACAAGGTTCAAGTTTCTGCAATGTAAACAACAAGGCGAGCGGCGACGATGGCGAGAAGACTTTCTCCAGTAGCAAAATAGCTCCCCCAAGCTCCCCCAAGTTCCCTCAGCCCTCTGTTGTGCAATTATCTTTTACAAATGCTTTATTAATATTTTTGCTTATGACAAAATCTTTTTAGTTAAACAAATTTATTTAATTATACCACTGTTGAACCCAAAAAAATACTGAGATTTAAACAAAGGCCGGGCGATAAATCCGCCCAAAAAAGTACGGAGTTTCGGGAGAAACCCCCGACCTCCCTCATGTCGAAGACTTGAGATAAATGGGTTCGAGTGTATATTTAGTCCGATTTAATTCGGATGACATGTTAAATGCAACGGTCAATGGTCCGATATGGCAGGATATATACCCTCTGCCAGGCAACGTCAACGTCCAACTGTGCGTCCGACCGTCCGTACGTCATGTACGTGTCTGGGCAAACGAAACGGCCTCGACGTTCGAAGAAGGAAATAGACGGACGTCAAACGGCTGCAAACGAACGACGAACGGCGTTAAACGGCTGCAAACGGACAACGAACGGCGTCAAACGGCAGTCAAATGGGCAGAAAATCACCCCAAGGGCTCACTCTTATAGCCTTGTACGGCCGGGACACCCCCTGTGTGGGTGTTTATGCGCAAACACCACCCCTTGCGGGGTGGTGCTGTGCGGGACACCCCATGCGGGGGTGTTCTGGCGCACAAAACACCCCCTACGGGGGTGTGTACTGTGCGGGCACTCCCAGTGTTCCGGCGCAGAACACCCCCCCCGGCCCCACTCGGACACCCTTGCGGGGGTGTTTTGCGGGCAAACACCCGCCCGCGAGGGTGTTCCTGTGCCCGGACACCCCCAGGGGGTTCTCCGCAGCCCCTACCCAGCCTGCAGCACCCCCCCCCCCTAGCAGGGGGGTTTTTGCGCCAAAACCCCAAAGGGGTCTACAGCCCCCCTTGGGCCCCTTCAAACCCCTATAAAGATGGGGTAGGGGGTCTTGAAATGAAGGATCCAACCCTTGGAAGCTCAAGGAAAGTTCTGAAAGAAAGGGAAGAAGACCCTAAGGAGTTTGTGCTTGGGGGATTTTGGGAGAATACCTCTGGAGATTCCTTCATCCAGCTCTACTCTGTCTCTGTGCTCCGTCCGTGTTCCGGCAAAAGACCGTGACGTGGGAAGAAAGAGATGAACTGTAGGTCTTTATATAAGACCGTGATATTTTGTAAATAAGTCTTTTGTGTTTAAAATAACACGTATGTGAAGGCGCGACTTATGTAAACGCTTAATGGAGGCATACACACCCCATAAGGACATATATACAATGTGATAAAAACATGTTTGAGGATAATTGTGGATTCCCTAAATGCCATCTTTAATTTCTTAATTTCGGCAAGGTCTTTTAACAAACGTATCATCAAAGGTATTCGGGTTTTCACCCGATATAAATAAAACATCGACTTCGATCGGTGGGGAATGGTCCAGTATACGACCACCCCAATCGCCTGATAAAACGGACGCGCGCAGAATAAATATACAAATACTCGAGGGCGCTCAGGGTCTATACCTGATGCACCTCATAAATATCAAATCTTTTTGTCTGTTTATTTTAAACAGTCTGGCATGTCCATGCATAAATATACATGCACACATATATTTTTCCTACATAAATGGACAAATATTGCATATATCCACCACAAAAGAGGCTTTAAAAAGACCAAGTCTTTTCCGCGTTCCACAGTCTGGCACGCCCGGTGGGACTGTTCCTGCCTTTCATACATACGTAAAAAGACCTTATGCCGATATAGGATATATGATGGCTGAAATCCACATGGCAGGTGCAAAAGGAGCTGAAGCCAGCGCAAAGAGCCCGTCTCCACCCGCAAATAAATCAACTCAAACAAATGGCAGCGGTCACATACGGACCCGCTCGTCGTCGCTAGCCACGCCAAATGTGGCTATCTCACCACTCCGCTGGTGTTTGGCGACTTTCCTACCGTGGTGGGCTCCCCCTACTTCCTGAGGGTGGTCCCCGCCGTCCAAGCAACGTCAGCGGCAACACCCAGGCCCATAGCTGCTAGGGAAAGTGTGCGCCCTTCAGCAAATTAATGATGAAGGATGCTCTTTTCATCTGGGATCAAGAATGCCAAGATGCATTTGAGCAAATAAAGAAATATCTCCTCACTCCACCCGTATTGGGGGCACCAATCGGTGGAAAACCTCGCATACTCTATATTGCAGTTATGGACACCTCTCTAGGAGCCCTATTAGCACAAACAAATGAAGAAGGCAAGGAGCAACCTCTATATTACCTCAACAGAAAGCTGATTGGTCCAGAACTCCGATATGCTTCAATGGAGAATGTTTGCCTAGCACTATTATTCGCAGTCAAGAAATTAAGGCATTACCTGTTGGCTCATGAAGTGAAACTCATCTCCAAGTATGATCCTCTCAAATATCTGCTAAGGCAACCCGTATTGTCAGGAAGACTCGGGAAATGGGCCTTGCTTCTTATGGAATTTGATATCACTTATGTCCTACGAAGGGCAATCAAAGGACAAGGCTTAGACGAATTCTTGGCTGCACGCCCAATACTAGAGGATTCACCTTTGTCTATTGAGCTTCCAGAAGAAGAAACTCTCTCCCACAAATGAGAGGGAGAATCAAAATGATGAAAATCCAAATCCCCAAGAAGTCATCACAATTGACATACCTTCCTGGGAATTATACTTTGATGGAGCTTCTCGGACTCTCCATTTTATAGACGGTTCTGTCAGCCTCACCACTGGAGCAAGCATCGTCCTCGTCACTCCCGAAGGAGGAATTTTATACAATTCTTGTGCTCTCATGAAGCCATTAACAAACAATGAAGCTGAGTACGAGGCTCTAATTATTGGGCTCCGGCTGGCCCTCGAAATGGGTGTCAAAAGCATATAAGTTTATGGTGACTCACAGTTGGTCATCCGACAAGTGTTGGGCCAGTATGAAGTTCGAAAACAACAATTAGTTCTATACCATACTACAGTTATGGAACTCAAAGAAAAGTTTCACTTCTTCGACATAGCCCATGTACCAGATGCTTTAGCCAAGTTGGCCTCTACCATAAAACTACCTCCTGAAGGAGAATTGGACATAATTGTCCGACATAGAAGACTCATGCCAAGTGTCCTCAACAGTGAGTCCAATTTCACAATTGAGGAAGTATATACCACAGAAGAAACTGCAGAAAATGCAGTAAATCAATCTGAAGATTGGTGCGAGCCAATTATCAAAATCAAAAAAGGTTGGCTCCCTTCTGATCGAGCCCAGAAAATCCAGCTCTTGCGAAGGGCTACATCATGCCAACTAATAGGGGATCAATTATACAGATTGGCTTATGAAAAGAAAGGCCCAGTCCTTCTCAGATGCTTATCTTCCAAAGAAGCAAAAATTATCATGCAAGAAGTTCACTCGGGATTGTGTGGTGCACACCAAGCGAGTGAAAGGATGAAGATCAATATCAAATTAAAAGGCTTCTATTGGCCTACTATGTATGCGGATTGCATCCAATATGCCCATACATGTCATCAATGTCAGGCTTTCGGCCCTGTGTCGAGGAAGTCACCAAAGACACTACACCCTACAGTGCCAACATGGCCTTTTGCAGAATGGGGAATGGATATTGTGGGACCATTCCCACCCTCATCTCAAGGTCACAAATTCATACTGGCTGCTACAGATTACTTTTCTCGATGGGCTGAAGTTATCCCATTGCGGGAAGTAACAGGAGAAGCAGTCGCCAGATTTGTCAAGCAAAATATTATTTACAGATTTGGTACCCCTCATAGAATCATGTCTGATAATGGGACACCATTTTGAAATAAAACAATATATGCCTTGGCAGCCAAATTCCACATTGATTGGAGGATGTCGTCAGTCTACAATCCACAAGCCAATGGGCTAGCAGAAGCCTTTAACAAAACACTCTGCAAGCTGCTTGCTAAAATAGTCGACAGTCGAAAGCGTTGTTGAACCCAAAAATATCGGGGCTTAAACAACCCCGGGCGACAAATACGCCCTAGGGGAACCGGGAACAAACTCCCGATACTCCCCCCCGCGGACATCGGGAACAAATGCGCGTCAATCCGGAGTGGCCCGGAAGCGGGGTGCCCGAGAAGTTCGTCGACGGCGAAGAATACGTACTCCGGATGCCAGAAATTCCGTGTCCGGATCAACGTTCGAAGCCGCGCCCGAAGCCGAAGGGTTCGGAGAAGTCAAATGCACGCGCCTCCAGAAAACGGAGACAAACGCACGTGGGACGGCCGGAGAAGCACAAGCGGCGCACGTGTGCACGTGCGCGGCACGGCCGTCAACCAACAAACCACGCACGGGAGGCCCACAGAGCTCTCTCCCGGAAGAACCGGAGGAAATGGCCAGTGAGGGTGGAGGCCCACCCTATTTATAGGGGGGCCAGGCGGTGGCACCCCCCCGCCGGTTAGGCGGGGTGCGCACCCCCGGGTTCGGCGGGGGCGCACCCCCGCCGGGCCGAGCGGGGGCCGCACCCCGCCGGGTAGGCGGGGTGCGCACCCCCCGCCGGTTCGGCAGGGGGCGCACCCCCGCCGGTTAGGCGGGTGCGCACCCCCGTTGGTTCGGCGGGGGGCCGCACCCCCGCCGGTCGGCGGGGCCGCACCCACGCCGGTCCAGCGGGGGCCGCACCCCCGCCGGTTCAGGCGGGGGGCCGCACCCCGCCGGTCCAGCGGGGTGCGCTCCCCGCCAGGCGGCTGGGGCCGCACCCCGCCGGTTCAGGCAGGGGCCTTCCCTCGCCAGTCCGCGGGGTGTGCACCCAACGCGGTCCGAGGGGAAGCACCCCCGCCGGGCAGGCCCCCAGATTGGCGGCCCCTCCGCCAGTCAGCAAAACACCTCCGCCGGTTCGCGCGGCCTCGACGCCGTGCACGCGAAACCCGCCGGGAGGTACCCCGCCGGTATGACCCCCGCAACCCTATAAATAGGGGGCATTCCCATTTGAAGACACGCGATTCGGCCTAAACGCGCCATCTCGGGCCCAAGCTTCCGAGTCTGCCCGTGCCCAGAGCATGTTACCGGGCGGAGGCACAAACACCCTGTCACGGACATTGATGTATTCCCATACCGTGTAACGTCCGACGGAGGAACAAACACCCTGTCGTCGACGCTCATGTACACGAAATACTTGTAACGCCCAGTGGAGGTACAAAACCCCACTAAAAGCACCATTGTAAATGTCATAAATATAAATGACATGAGCATGCTTGAATAAAATTGTGGAAATTATTTGTCATCTGCCTTTTCTTCTTTAAAGTTCGGCATACGGTCTTTTAATAAACATTACGCATTCGAAGGTATTCGAGTGTTATACTCGATGTAAATGAAACATCGACTTCGGTCGGTGGGGAACGGTCCAGTACACGACCACTCCAATCGCCCTGAACGCGAGCGCACGCGGAAAATAAATGAAATGAAATTCGAGGGTATCAGGGTTCGCACCCAATACTCCTCGCAAAATAAATCTTTGTCTGTTTCCCGTAAACAGTCTGGCACGCCCAAAATTCTTCATTCCAGAAAAGAGATGAGGGAGAAATAAATTTGAAAGAAAGAGAGAAAAAAATCCGCGTTCCAACAATCTGGCACGCCCGGTGGGACTGTTCCTGCCTTCCATGCATATGTAAAAAGACCGTATGCCGATATAGAAATAAAGATGACTAATTTCCACAGTAGGTACAAGGAGCGAAAGTCGGCGAGAAGAAGCCCGTTCCACCTGCAAGTTCAAGTCTGCTCAATGGCCGCCGTCACCTACGGTCCGATGGTCATGCATGCCACGCCAAGTGTGGCTACTTAACGACGCCGATCGTATTCGGCGACTTTCCTGCTGTAGTGGGATCCCCCTACTTCCTAGGGGTGGTCCCCGCCGTCCAAGCTACTCCGAAGGCGGCGCCCAAAGCTACTGCAACTAGGGGCACCAAACCCCGCCCAAGCCAAGGCCGAGTCTTCTCGGTTAACACAATCTCCTGCATCGCAGTCCCTAGAAAACGGGGGCAGCGCCAGGGACGCAGGGGCAGCAAGCCCCACGCGGTCGTCTCAACTCCGGGAAAACGGTGCTAGTTGGCGACATCCGCGTCAGGCTCGATGGAGGCGAGCCGATATTGCCCGGGACAGAAGCGTCCCCGCGGTGGCAACCTCCAACAAATTCGCTCCCCTCCAAGGGATGCGTCAAGAAGATCGGGACTCCCAAAAGGAGCCCGACAGGGGCAGGCATCAAGCTCGACGCCCCAGCCGCTTCGCAAAATGAGGCAAATGTGGGTGACCAAGCAGGAAGCCCGCCAAATCAAACAGGCTAGAGCGGATCAACCCGCCGAAAGCCCCAAGAAGGCGACGGTACCTGGGCGAGAAAAAGCCCAAGAAACCGAACCTCCTCGTCCTCGCGGGCACAAACGCAGGGGCATTTATAGGAAGCCCAACTTCGTCCCCGCCCAAGCGGAAACTGCTGAAGGCGGAGATGCGAGTCAAGCCGGAGCTTCCGCACCTCGAGTCTCAGTCTTTGAAAGGCTGAGCGCCTCAGTCTTCACCAGGCTGGGAGCTGCAATCCGTCCAAGCACTCAGAAGCCAAGAAAGCGGAGAGTGCAGCAGACATCTGAAGAAGGTGGAGGCATGAAAATCTTCACCTGCTATGCTTCTGGAAGGGAAGCACCTGGGCATCCGGCATCCCTGCTGGAGCGCTCAGGATAAACGAACCCGGACAGGACGACGAAACCGTCCTCCGGTACACCAGAAACGCTGCCAGAAGACTTCTCCAAGGGCAGCAAGGCAGCCAAGCCGGACCCTCAAACCAGGGACAGATCCTCGAGCCTCCACTCGAGCATGATCAAAGACCCCTCCAGGGGCAGGTCCAGCTGGACCTCGAAGGAGGGGAACAAGACGAAGTCGCCAGCCTCCACCTCGGAGAACAACAACTGCCGGCCGACGGCGACCAAGCCGAAGTGTTCCTCATGCCGCCAACCAGGGCCGCCTTCCAAGCAATGACGGACGACGCCAAGTATGATTTCATACAGCGTTGGCAGGCTGAAATGGCCAACCTCCTGACGGAGCGAGGGCAGCAGGCAGGGGCAAATGCGCCACGCCGCCAAGTGCCGACGGCAAACCAAAATGCTCGGACAAGACATCAACAAGGCGACCTGCCCGATGTCAATCCACGCATAGCCGCGGTCAACGACTATACCGTCGATCCGGTCCAACAGCCGCGCAGGGGCATAAACTCCAAGCCTCCGCGGCTGAAGATATCGTCGCCCAGCGACGAATGATTGAAAAGATCGTGGACGACCGCTTCGCTCAGCGAGGCGAGGGAACTGCCACTGTAGATCTCTACAGCGTGCCATATCCCGTCCACCATCAATTCAAGAAGCTGCCACGGACTTCCCCAAGGCGCCGAAGTTGCAGAAGTTCGATGGGCAGGGCTCGCCAAACGAGCACCTGGCCTACTATATAACGGCCATGGGAGAGTTGGCATTCGATGAATCCTACCTCCTCCGCTACTTCGCAACGTCCCTGACAGGCACCGCCTTCCAGTGGTACTCCAGGCTGAGGCCCAACTCCATTGTCGATTGGGCCGACCTCCAAAGAAGTTCATCGACCGTTTCCAAACGGCCGAGAGAAAGGTGTCGCTTGCAGAGCTGTGCTCCCTCAGGCAAAGAAAAGGAGAAACGGCACTCGACTTCATCAAGCGGTGGCGTGACTTCAGCATGAGGTGCGACAACCCCCCGACGCAAGAAGATGCCATAACTATCTGTCGACGGGGGCCTGGCAGCGCAGATAAGTGAAAAGCTGCTGGGAACAAACATCAAGGGTTTTGACCAGCTCAATGCGGTCGTGGCAGAGATCGAAATGTTCTTCGCCGACAACCCGATGCAAGCTCCTCCGCGAATCAAGCCAGGCAAGGAGCGGGCCGTGGGCAAAGAAGCCAATGCTGTGGACTTCGCCCCGCAAAGCAAGGGAAGAAGGTCATGACCTCCGGCGCTCCAAGCAAGAAGGTGGAAGAAAGACCGCCTCCAACTTCATTGCCACAGCGTATGAGCACGCCGTATTCCTTCAAAAGGGACCATACGAAGATGCTCTTCAAGCTGTGCATGAAGAATGACCTGCTCAAGCTTCCGGCATTGAGAAGACCGAGCGAAGCGGATAGGGTGGATGAGCCGAATTATTGTCTCTACCACCGCATGGGGGGCACTCTATTGAAGACTGCTACGTCTTCAAGAATGAAGTACAGAAGCTGATCCAGAGTCGCCTCATCACCATGCATGATCATCTGGTCGATCCTCCACAGCCCCATGCTGGGACCAATCGAGGCAGTCGGCCAATGTCATCCATGTCAATGCGCCGGCTCCCGAGCCAGAAGACCCCGAGGCAAATCCTTGGGACGCTCATTCCACCACGGATGGGAGGGGATCATCCCTCAGCCTCAGAGCACAGGACATGGTCCGAGACAGTGCAAAACCTGGAAAGCAGGTTCAGTCGTGCGGCACGGTCAGCGCCAAACGCTGATGTACCTGAGGACCATGCAAGAAAGTCTGACGACCCTCCAGCAAGGACTCCAGGGGCCCGTGGGCACACCTGCGCCCGGACGCGCCCTCCCTGCGGGGGATGGATCTCAGAGGAGTCTTCAAATCCGTCTGATGACGAAATCGCCGGAAGATTATATTCCTTCCCGCGCCATCGGACACTGGCACTCTACCGTACCTGCCTGCGAGCAGGGCTATTGGGCTGCCAGCCGCCAACAAGCGTCCCGCCAAACTACTGCATATACCATCAAGATGCAGGGCACGCGTTAGAGGACTGCCACGTCTTTAAAGACAAGGTTGAAGCATGGATCAACCAAGGGATTATCGACTTGGGCAACGCCCGTGTCAACCCACCGCAGCCTCACATTCGCGAATGGACAGACCATTCAGCTGACGTTGTCACGCATACAGTCAACGTCATCGACCCACCGGAAATTTATACACCGGTGGCCTTCACTTTCCCGGACCCGGATATGATAGAAGGCGGCTCATCAGGCGAAGCCCCTACTTGGTGGTGCCCGGGAGGGAGAATCCCCCACCGCAGTCACTTGGCGACCGGGAATGTTGGGGAAATCTTCGAGAGCTCCTGCAACGAGGTGTCGTGATGGCTCACACACCGCCACCGACGTACACTGAAAGGGAGCTGAATCACCCCATGTACTGTCGGTATCACGCCATGCTGCTGCACCCTACAGACAGGTGCCCTGATGTCCGGGATTGGGTCGAGTCCCTTATCCAAAAGGGAAAATCGACCCGGAAGGCAATTCCATGGTCCTGATGAGAGCCAGGGAAGCAGCCCAACGGGAATTCGAAGAAAGCGACTATATGCGCTTCAAGAACCTCCAAGCCCCGAAGCTGATGAACGAGGATGGCTCGTACCAGCCGATGTCGTCCATAGCTGACACTGAAGGCGCAAGCTTGGCGCAGCAATTCAGGGATATATCCCTGAAAGAGCAGCCCACCTCAAGATATAATCAAGAGGACCCGGATATGACAGAAGGCGGCTCATCTGACGAGGCCCCTGCCTTATGGTATCCCGGGTGGCGAGTCTCCCCGAACCCCTTTGCGACCGCAAAGACCGGGGAGATCTTCGAAAGACTCTTGCAGCAAGGCTGTGTAAAGGCACACAGGCCGCCACCAACATACACGGAGAGGGAAACAAACCACCCCATGTATTGCAAATACCATGCCATGTTGCTGCATCCTACGGATATGTGTCCGATTGTCCGAGACTGGGTCAAATCCCTCATCCAAGAGGGAAAGATCGACCCAGAAGGCAACCCGACAACCCGGGCCGAGGCCAGGCAAGAAGCCCAGCAACAACCTCCTCGGCGAAAGAAGGGGTCTCGACGACATCAAGTCTCCCCTCCCCGTGAACAAA
The DNA here is from genome assembly GCA_014218235.1 of Colocasia esculenta. Taxonomy (NCBI): domain Eukaryota; kingdom Viridiplantae; phylum Streptophyta; class Magnoliopsida; order Alismatales; family Araceae; genus Colocasia; species Colocasia esculenta. Next base: position 155,965,613 of record CM024754.1, read on the forward strand.
CTCCGGAAAATAGGAGTAAGGGGCAGTGCTTTGAGAACTCGCCTCCGCGAATACTCAAGCGGCAAGAAAAAGACCGCAGGGGCAAGCAGCCAGTGACGGAGCCGGCCACCCAAGAGCCAAGCCCCTACTGGGCCGAATTCCAACAACTGCCGCCCGAGGTGATCGAGCAGGCAATTGACTCCACCTTCCAGCATCAACAAGACGAAGCTGGCTGGACGACGGTGGCGTCCAGAATGCACACTCTGTCAGCGTTCCCTAAGAGGGGAAGGTCGCACGGTCGCCTTGGTCGCGAGACTACCCCTCAAGCGACAGAACAAGCCAAGCCGCTGACGCCGCTCGAATGGCGCGCGCAGTGCAGCAAGAAAAGAACCGGCGCAAGAACATGAAAAGGCGCCTAAAGAAGCAAGCTGAGCAAGAGGAGGCCGCGGCAGCCCCAGCAGAGCTTACTCCACTCCAGAAGCTGCAAAAGCTCATCGATGATCTGGAGGAGTATATCCCTCTAAGCCCACTGGGGAGTCCCTCTGGACATTTACATCCCGTGGGAAGAAATGGAGCGCAAAACAAGGCTCAAAAGCTGGCTCCACCAAATGCTACAAAGGGGCAAGAAGGCGAGAAGCTGCCTCTGCCCGAAGAACTGGCCATCTTCTATAAGGAAGATGAAATCACTATCGAGAAGCTAGAAGAAATGCTGAAAAACTTCTCGTGCAACATGGTGTCAATCCCGCCGCCAGCGAGCTTGCAATCACCGGCTGTTACGCCCCCTGTGGCAACATATCGGCGCCACAAACGAGGCAAAGGAAAAGGCCGTGGACGAGGAAAGAAATCCTCCCCGTCCCTCAGCGAGAAAACCAGCTCGCCCGACCTGGGCAAGACTATTGTCTTCCGAGGAGAAAAGCCTCAGCCTGCCCCGGAAATAGAGGTGCGGGCGAACTCCTTCATCTTCGACCCATCTGACGAGGATGAAGAAGAGCAGAGCAGCAGGATATCGCTAGTAGGCTCTCCGACCGGAGGGCCACCCAGCCAGTCCCCTTCGTCCTGTCTGACGAAGAAGAGTATGGGGGATGGGCGATCCCCAACAAGCCTTTCAACCGGAAAATTCCTGAATCGGCCGCCCGGCCCGCTCCGTCCAGAAGCGGCAAAGAAGAAACTGTCGCCCCGGAGGAAGATTGCCTGGGCTCGTTATTCGAAGAAAAGCCGGACGAGCAACCAGCGGCAAGACGGGTCAACCAATTCGGGCAACCGATAAAGGCCCTGGAGGATACTGTCCCACCATTGGATCAAACCGTGCCCGGGCTGACCGCAAAATCATACACATATGAAGCGGTTCCCAACCAACATCACCATATGGGACGCCATTGCCTGGAGCAAAGATTTGAGAACGGCGCTCGTCAAAATCTTGCAAGAGCCCGAGGTCTACGAAGCTGACGTGACCGAACTCCAGGCACAAGCCCTAGAAGCACTGGTGGCGGAGGTGACCTTCTCGACAAGGACATGTTGTTGCCAACGCTATACCACAACCCCCGTTGTACATGCAAGGAAAAGTCAATGGGCACGAGCTCAACCGGATCCTGGTTGACCCGGGGCGTCGATCAATATCATGCCTCTGAAGACTTTCAAGGCTTTGTATCTTACGCCCTACTTGCAAAGGGTAAATGACATCAGAATCGCTGGATTCAACCCTGAGAACGCCTTGGGAAAGGTGGAAGTGCAGCTGGCCATGGACGGCCTCACTACTAAGGTCGTGTTTTACATCATCAATGCAAACACGTCTTACAAAGCCCTCCTGGGAAGACCCTGGCTCCATGAAAACCGGGTCGTCCCCTCGACTCTCCACCAATGTATAAAATACATCAAAGAAGGAGAGCAGCACACGGTCTTTGCAGACCGAGCCCCGTTCCGCCCAAATGAATGCAACTTGGCGGACGCCCAGCTATACTCGGCGAACCTCTCAGGGAGCCAGCAACTGCGTCAAAAGGCAAGGAAAAGCAAAATGCCGACGCAAATCAAGCAAGCCAGGGTCAAGAGGAAGAGGAGCTCTTCACGGTCAACAAAGACCTCCTTGAAGCTCACCGGCTCAGCCGCCTCGCCGAATCCACCACGCCGGGCCAAGTTGCCCAGAAAGGCGTAAGATCAACTACGAAGCAAACGCCATCGGCGAGATCATCAACCGAAGCATCTCCTTGCCGCCGGCGTACATGCAATTACTCTTCCACAGGGAGGAGCAATGGGTGGAACGACTGAAGACATTCATTGTCACCCATTACAGAAATGATAGTCTCGAGAAGGGCGAGACGCCGAAGCCGATCATCTTCTACAAAGGAGACCCGCTGCCACATGGGCCCCTCGAAGACGACTTTGGCTGGAGTCAAACGACTCAAGTCGCCCCAGAGCCGTCCAAGAAATGGACGACATGCCCGAGCACATCAAGAAATTGTGCCGAAGGCAAAAGATTGCACAAATGCAAGACCCCTCGCGACGGGAGTACTTCCACCAGCTGTGGTACCCGAAGCAACTCCGAGGGCAACCCCCTATTGTGCAAAAGACACTCGGGGGTTGGGCTATGGTCAGGAGGCAGAATGCGAGGCCTACTATGCGGTCAACACCGTTGGGCTCGCGCCCTTACCTGATCATTGCCCCCCGATGGGCAATCTCCTACCCCCGCTACAAAGCCACAGCAGGGGAGGCCGCCCTCGTCCTATCAAATGGGGCGTCGTGTCAAGAAGCGCCTCAAAGCGAAGGGGGTCACTTCTGGCCGATCACAGAAGAAGGCTTCAAATACTATGACGTCCACGTTGCTGACTCCGATGAAGAAAAGGATTTCATCGACCTACAGCCGGCGCCGTGAGCTCGAAGACGGCGGACAAGCTACGGTCGACGAACTGGTCGAGCTCGACCTCGGGGAACCAAAAGAACCCCGACCAATCTTCGTCAGCGCCCTCTTGAACGAGGAAGAAAGACGGTCATACCGGCACCTCTTGCTGGAATTCAAAGACTGTTTTGCATGGACATACAAAGAAATGCCAGGCCTGGACCCCTCCGTGGCTGAGCATGAGTTGTCCATACTCCCTGCAGCAAAGCCGGTCAAGCAAGCCCAACGGCGTATGCGCCACGAGCTGGAGCTGAAAGTAAATGCCGAGGTGGACAGACTTCTCCAAGTCGACTTCACCGAGCCGTGCATCTATCCAACTTGGCTGGCCAATATAGTGCCAGTCAAGAAGAAGAACGGCGAAGTCCGGATCTGTATCGACTACAGGGACTTGAACAAAGCCTGCCCAAAGGACGACTTCCCGGTCCCGATCACGGAAACAATGATCGATATGACCACCGGCATGAAGCGTTATCCTTCATGGACGGATCGTCAGGCTATAATCAAATCCGTATGGCCCCCAAGATAAGGGTCATACCGCCTTCAGGTCCCCAAAGGGATCTACAACTATAAAAGAATGCCCTTCGGCTTAAGAACGCCGGAGCCACCTACCAACGAGCCATGACCAAGATCTTCGGAGAAATGCTCCATGACTCGGTCGAGTGCTACGTTGATGATCTGGTCGTCAAGACCAAAAGGGGGAAGACCACCTAGGCGACTTACGCCAGGTCTTCGAAGGCTCCGCCAACATCAACTGAAGATGAACCGATGAAGTGCGCCTTCGGCGTGTCGAGCGGCAAGTTCCTCGGCTTTGTTGTCAAATACCGCGGGATAGAAATTGATCCCGTCAAAATCAAAGCTATCAGAGAGCTGCCGCCGCCGAAAACCTTAACGGAGCTGAAATCTCTCCAAGGAAGGCTGGCCTACATAAGGCGGTTCATCTCCAACCTTGCGGGCAGGTGCGCCCCCTTCAGCAAATTGATGAAGAAAGGAGCCCCATTCATATGGGACCAAGAGTGCCAAGATACTTTCGAAGAAATCAAAGAGTATCTCCTTACTCCTCCCGTCTTGGGAGCCCCAGTGAAAGATAAGCCGCTCATCCTCTACATCGCGGCCATGAAACGTCGCTGGGAGCGCTCTTTGCGCAAACAAATGAGGAAGGCAAAGAGCAACCGCTCTACTACCTCAGTAGGATGCTCGTGGGTCCGGAGCACCGATATTCCCCAGTGGAGAAAGTGTGCCTAGCGCTGATATTCGCCGTCAAGAAATTACGGCACTATCTGCTAGCCCATCAAGTCAGCCTCATCTCGAGGATAGACCCGCTAAAGGCGCTCCTCACCCAACCTGTGTTGTCAGGAAGAATGGGAAAATGGGCCCTTCTCCTCATGGAGTTTGATATCACCTTCGTCCCCAGAAAAGCAATCAAAGGGCAAGGTATGGCGGATTTCCTGGCGGCGCATCCGCTCCCAGCAGGCTCTCCCCTCGAGTTCAAGCTCCCGGAGGAGGAAACGCTCTCATCCCCCCACGGGGAGGGGACCCAACAAAAAGAAGTCCCCGTTCAAGAAAGTGGGAACACTCTCGCCGTGGAGTCACCACATTGGGAACTCTACTTTGATGGCGCTTCCCGGGTGCTCAAGCAAGCTGACGGCACCACAACTTATACCTCCGGAGCGGGCATTGTCCTAGTGACTCCACAAGGGGGAATACTGCACAACTCATGTGCACTTATGAAGCCGTTGACCAACAATCAAGCTGAATATGAGGCGCTGATCGTGGGACTTCAACTGGCTGCCGAAATGGGCATCAGATGCATAAAAGTCTACGGAGACTCGCAGCTGGTCATCCGTCAAGTGCTGGGGGACTATGAAGTTCGGAAAAAGGAATTGATCCCCTATCATGCCAAAGTAATGAAGCTCCGCGAGAGGTTCTATTTGTTCGAAATCGGACATGTCCCAGAGGGCAAAACTCTCAAGCGGATGCGCTAGCCAAACTGGCATCCGCCCTAAAGCTTCCTCCTGCAGGGGAGTTGGGCATAACTGTCCGATATAGGAGGCTGATGCCCAGCGTTCTCGAGGATGACTCCGACCCAGAAAATGCTGAACTCAGCACCCTCGAAGAAGAAGCCAGCCAAGAAGAAGACTGGCGCCAGCCGATCATTCAAATAAAGAACGGTTGGCTGCCTTCAGACCGGGCCGAAAGAGTCCAGCTGCTGCGGCGGGCCACGTCGTATCAAATGATCGGGGACCAACTATATCGGCTTGTCCATGAAAAAGACAAGTCTGTCCTCCTCCGATGTCTCTCCCCCAGGGAAGCCAAAGTCATCATGCACGAAGTCCACTCTGGACTGTGCGGAGCCCATCAAGCGGGAGACAAATGAAAATCAACATCAAGCTGAAAGGCTTCTTCTGGCCGACCATGTACACGGATTGCGTCCAATACGCCCGTACGTGTCATCAATGCCAGGTCTTCAGTTCGGTGCCAAGAAAGCCGCCGAACGAATTACATCCAACTGCCCCTACATGGCCCTTTGCCGAATGGGGAATGGATGTTGTGGGGCATTCCCACCATCCTCCGGCGGCCACAAGTTTATCCTGGCAGCCACCGACTATTTCTCCCGATGGGCGGAAGCAGTCCCTCTCCGGGAGGTAAACGGGGTAGCCGTTGCAAAATTTGTCAAGCAACACCTGATTTACAGGTTCGGCACCCCTCATCGGATCGTATCAGATAACGGTACGCCCTTCAGAAACAAAACGATATATGCGTTGGCAGCCAAATTCCAGATAGATGGAGGACGTCAACGGTTTACAACCCTCAAGCTAATGGTCTGGCGGAAGCCTTCAACAAGACCCTTTACAAACTGCTTGCCAAGATAGTCGGCAATCGCAAACGTGATTGGGGGGAGAAGGTGCACGAAGCGCTCTGGGCGTACCGGACGGTCTACAAGACCCCTACCGGGTGTTCTCCTTTCTCTCTGGTGACGGAGCTGAAGCCATGCTCCCATCGAAATTGAAATGTCATCCTCAGGGTAGCCGCTGTTGACATAAAAAAATAAAAATTTAGTGTCAATCCCCCCATTAATTTATTCCCAGAAATCCCCCTCCCCTAAACCAATGAAGGCACCATCGGTTAGGGGGTTTTTCCCCTAATCGATGGGGCTACCATCGGTTAAGGGGGTTTTTCCCCCTTAACCGATGGTGCTTCCATGGGTAAGGGGAATCCCCTAACCGATGGGGCTTCCATCGGTTAGGGAGTCTCCCCCTCTAACGATGGAACCCCCATCGGTTAGGGGGGATTCCCCCTTAAACCGATGGATGTTCCATCGGTTAGGGGTCCCCTTCAAAAAAAAAACAAAAAAAAAAACAGGAAATAGGCACATCCCCTAACCGATGGTACCCCCATCGGTTAGAGGAGTGCCCCTCCCCCTAACCGATGGTACCCC